>JAVRXN010000009.1:96603270-97037259 GCA_033556935.1 Timema podura | reverse complement strand
TTTCTTTGATAGTATAATATCCGAGGGGCCCTCATAATTTTTTAGAGGAAAAATGAGAAAAAATAAAAAGATAGTCTTTTAAAATTAGATGAAACTGAACTTTGGCTCTTGTTACACCATGCTGCATACAGATTCTCATCCCCAGCGCTCTCCCATAACATTTTTTGCCCTTTTTTTGAAAATGATAATCCTTAATAATAATTACTTCTGTTGGAAAAAAAAAGAAAAATAGCTCCTTTATGAAAAAAAAAATTGGTATCATAGTTCCCTCAATCAGACTAACTTTTTTTCCCAAAAACCGTAGATCCTTTATGAAAAAATAATTGAGAAATCTTAGTTCCCTCAATCAGACATAGCTTTCTCCAAAAACCTTTAGATCCTTTATGAAAAAAAATTTTGGGGTATCGTAGTTCCCTCAATCAGATAAAACTTTCTCCCATAAATCGTAGATCCTTTATAAAAAAATAATTAAATTTACCCTTATTTCCCTCAATCAGACATAACTTTCTCCCATTAAACCGTAGATCCTTTTTTGAAAAATAATTGAGTATCATAGTTCCCTCAATCAGACATAACTTTTTTCCCTTAAACAGTAGTTTCCTTTATGAAAAATAATTGAGTATCATATTTTCCTAAATTTCGACATATTTTCCCCCAAATAAACCGTAGATCCTTTAGGGAAAAAAAAAATTGAGTTTTCGTAGTTCCCTCAATCAGACATAACTCCTCCAAGTAAACAAAAATCACCTCTAAAATTTGGTACTGTCACTGTCTTGTTATCAGTGGGGAAAACTTATAGGGCAATCAAACATTTTGAAAAAATGTCATAAACTCCAAAACTTTTACTCTCCTCATCGCTTCCTATCTCTTTAAAAACCTCCTTTTTACACATAATTATCTCTTCATTGGGGTGGGGTTTTACTCTGGCATTTTTTTGGGTTTGATTTTAAACCAAAATTATGGTCCTTGGTGCATAAAATATTTTTCCTCGACGTATAATAAGGTAGAAAAAAATAAATAATTGTAATTTAAAAAAAAAACTTGTTTTCTTCAACCCCAAACATTTTGGGCCCATATGTAAACAAATGTGTATTATTTCACCTAGGGCATGTTTCTTCAAATGAAAGTTTTTTGGGGCCCCCTTTTGTTCACACTATTCCCTTTTCCAAAACGCCATACCGAGCTTCAGGGATTCCTCGACTCCCCTAACCTTCTTCTGTTCTTTAAACATTCCCTCCTCCAACGTTAAAACCCCCGCTTCAGGGATTTCTCGACTTTCCCACAACCTTCTTCTGTTCTGAAACATTCCCTCCTCCAACAGCAACCCGAGCTTCAGGGATTTCTCGACTCCCACTAAAAAACTTTGTAGTTATGTCCTAAAACTTATTCCAGGATCAAAAATAGTCCTCCTACAATCCCTAGGTTGAGATTGTGGAAGAGAGGGCCTAATTCCACTTCCTCCAACTAGCCATACATTTCCTAGATCTGGAAGAAATCCATGTCGCTTCCTTTTACCGAGGCCTCGTTTCTTGATCCTTGGTTTGCTCTTGTTGCAGGTATCATCTTGATTTGATGACTGCCATGTGACCTGGTTCCTGGTCCAATGATGCGAGGAGATATTGAATAAGACATCCTGAATATCAAAATATTTAGGGCATTCTTCATTGCTTCGGTGTTGGTGAAGAACACTCCTCCCGATGTCAGTAGCTTCAGTTTGCAGTTCCACTCTTAGAATGCTCCTTGTATCCTGGCTTATCGTCGCAGCTGACCAGACATCTCTTACAAGTTTTGTCTCTGTGGGCCCATTTGACGACACACCAAAACAACTTGACAATAGCACTTCATCGTTTACCCACAAAGTGCATGATAATTTCTCTACTTCAGAAACCCTTGTTTTTACATGAAATGACTCATTCGACTCCTTAAACTGCATGACTTCATAGTCAAATTCCAAGTCAAAATTGTTCACATGACCGCGAGACTGACCCATTATTGGAACACGTGACTGACTTATGTAGTACTCATTAGGGGTTTCACACAATTGTGAATCGCATTTCTTGTAGTAGTAGGCCCCTAAATATATGAAAGGGTAAATATAAGAACCATTCGTCGAAGGGTCCTTAACTGGCATTATTACCACTTGCTCTGGTACTTCCTCCACTGCTGCCACTAGTTTCTCCCCAGTCGTTGACAAGTCCTGTACTTGCGCCTCGACCTCTTTCCCCTTTTCCACCAATTGGTTGTGGACTGACCTAAACTCGGTACTATAATGGTCAAATCTTGAGATAACATCATCCCTTAGTGATTTCATGTTATTCTCCATCTTTATCATGCTATTCTCCATTTTTTCCTCCATCTTTTTCATGCTATTCTCCATTTTTTCCTCCATCTTTTTCATGCTATTCTCCATTTTTTTCATGTTATTGTCCATTTTTTCCATGTTATTGTCCATTTTTTTTATGTTATTGTCCATTTTTTCCATGTTATTGTCCATTTTTTTTTTCATTGATTTCATGTCCCCCCTCAATGCTTGCATTAGGTCAAACATAGTAAATTCCTTCACTGTTCCTTGATCATCATCTTCCTTTCTCGCAGCTGAAATATTCGTATTATTATCTAGGGCATCTGCCCCCAATGGTTTACCATCCTCCATGGGTGGAACTACTGGTCGTGCACCTGCCATAAATATTTATTCAAAAGATGTGACATAACTATCATCCCATTCCTCCTTTCGGCGCTCGGCTTGAGGCATGACAACATCCTCTTCCAACTCCTCTGCTTCTACACTGACCGATGGTTGCTGGGCATCCATGTCTATATTTTCGAGCTGCTTACGTGCCTTGCTACGTGTATAATATTGTCCCTCTTGCATAACCTTCTATACGAAGTAAAATGACCCAAAACCTAATTGAGGTAAACTGGCCTTGTCATAAAAATGCTCTAGTGTAAGTTGGCCGCAAAGAAACATCAACTACTTCCTCAAGTCACAAATAGACCCTAGTGTAATCAGGCCTCAAAATATATATTTTACTGTCCTCTCAAATCACAAATATGCCCTAGTGTAATCAGGCCTCAACCTATACAGTCCTTAAAATAACTTTAGGTATAACAATAGCCCCACGTTGGGCGCCACTGTAATGAAAAAAAAATAAAAAAAATATATGTGTGTATTTATTTATTTCTATATTTTGAATGAAAGAATTAATTTAATTTTAGATAATCTATAATATATAATCTTGTATTGTGTTTTATTGGGCGCCAACTACCAACCCCTTTTATTTTGTGAGATAGGTAGATTTTTGATTATTAAATAAATTTATCCCCATAAACTGCTCAGCGGTAATACGAAAACCCCTTTTCTCAAGACCCCTGGACTTTACCTAAAGTTTGGACTTAAGTTGGACACTTACAACCGAAGACTTCCTGATGCAGGTTATTATTCTTGATTTGACCAATCCACTCTACTGAGTATCGCTATACATGGGATGCAAGTTCAGAAGAAAATACAATGTACATTGATGTAAATAACAATAAAACAATTAAATTTAAAGAGTAATTTTAATTATTGAAGTGAATGATATTCTTAAATGAACCCTACCTATGAAGCATGCCTCGTATATTATAATATTATTAAAAGTATTGTTAAGCAATACTTGAAATTGTTAAATTCTCACTTGAATTGTGAGTATATTTGAATATACATATTTCTTTAAGCAAATAAGATTTTAACAACAAAATTTATTCTTTATAACATGTAACAATAATAAACAAAAAAAAAGTAGTTCTGAGGTGGACAAAAAGTATTAATTCTAGTTTGGAAACTGAAAATTATTTGTCCTTCTTTAGTAATTTTAAGGATTATGCTTAATTATTTACATCCGTAACAGGATGTTTACAGATGGATTGGATCTCACCCGAAAATGTCCTTGCTCTGGTAAAAATGTTGAATCAAAGCTCCGTCGATATTTAACTCTCTGACCTTAAATTTCCACCAAGATCTTCTTTGAGTGCTTCCACTCAACTTTCTTCACGAGTTTATACAGCTTTTAGAAGTTTTAGATAAATAACATTACCATGAACCTTTAAAAAAGATATAATTGAAGGATCCGCAGATCGGATCCTTCCTTACACTTTCGACGCCAATTTTAGAGAGTCACAACAATAATTCAGACAAAACACAAACACGTTATTTTTGTTTAAAATAAACAATCACCGGCCTAGGAGAAAACATTCGCCGGGATTTGTAAGCAAGAATAAAGCAAACAATCTTAATTATTTAGAGATTGGGGTATTACTAAAAAGATAATGATACATTTTTTACAAAGAAACATAATTCATCTTTAAAAATTAATTCAAACTTGGCACCAAACAAAAAACAAAACGAGAATAATAATTTCTTCCGCTAGGGGCAATTAATGTTTCAAGAGACAGCCAGATGCTATAAGTGTCCAAGAACATAAAATAAACAAATCGAATAGTTCCGAAATAAACCACTCTCTGGAGCAGATAGCGTTAAAATCACCTACCAACAAAATTAATAAACATGGCGGGTTGGCAGTTTATGAATAAAAATAAAAATAAAGAAAGATGATTTAATAAAGTGAAATAAAGGTAAGTAGATTATATGTATAACATATATTTTAATTGTAAATGAATAAATAATGAATATTCAAAACTTTAGAAGTTTTGAATGAAATTTAAAACAGATAAACAGTAAAATTGACAACGATATTATATATTTGAAGAATTTAATCAACTGATTATTAGATTTCTATTGTAAGTAACTCTTTTAACCAAAAATAACATCACAAGCTCTATTACGTGTATTATTATATTTTTTGTTTCGTGGTTGTGGCAAACAGAGATATTATAGTACATGAAATAGTAAATTAAAAATTATTCTATTCACAATTGTATATTCTTATAACCGAGCACAAAATTAAATAAGATTTTTTTTTAGAAAGACCCATACAAAATATTAGTTTCAATTAACAACGTTTATATTTTGTAATCCCATCGCATGCACACAGCATGCACACATGTTTTTTATGACGTCATCAACGGCCTTCATTTCATCTGGACAGTGTTGCCAAATGTACTATCTGGATACTACTTTTGATATAATTTCACCACCTATACAATCCAATTTTAGGATATTTTCTAAAAGTAATAAACTGTGACCCTGCTATAAAGTAACAAATTTTACGTCAATTCTTATTTTTCTCATGAAAATCGGTGGGTTTATCAATATAATGTCAGAAAGTAGTATCCTACCGGTAAAAATTCAATCCATTTCTGGTCCATGTACTATTGCTAGAGATTATAGAGTTGGTAACACTGCATCTAGATCTTTATATAAGTTTGTGAAAAGGTCGCATTCCTTTAGAAACTCTCGTTTGTGAGCCTTTTTTAAGCAAGCTACTGACGCCGCTTTCACAAATAAGAAACGTCCAATCTTTTTTTTTTCGTAAGTTTGTGTTTAAATAATGTAAAAACACTTACAAAATAAATAAGTAAAAAACACACATGATTTGTTGTGAAAGTTTTGGATGTCAAAAGTGACAGGAGTGCAACACATGGTCGTGCAGATCATGTGGTTTGACGAATGGATACATGATAGTAGATCTGGTAATTTCTAGTGTCAGTTACCACCACTCCAGTGGCGAATTGACAGGAAAGACGTCCTGCTGACTGGCCTAAGAGGAGGGGTTGAGGGGTAAGCATGCCAGATTAAATAAAATAATAATATATATATATATATATATAGTTGGACCTCCATATATCGAGGTCAATGGTTCCATTAAAAAAATTATATATATAGAAACTTTGATGTATAGAAAAAATATGTTTATACAGGATATTGTGTAGTTTATTCTATTTAGAAAATCTTCCTAATCAATGCACCGATAAGTGAATATGAATCATATTATGTAGGCCTACAAGCTATGTTCATAAAGATAGTTAAAAATAAACAAGAAAAATTATGTTGAATATACCTTAAAAAAACAATAGCTAGCATAAATCGTCGGTTAGAGATACTGAAATAAACTGAACCTGATTTATAGATGATAAAGGCAACTTGAGGAATGGGGTGAAAAGAGTGTGGAGACAATACCACCCTTCTAGGCGACCCGTCGGCTTCAAAATGACCTTGACCAAATATTTCCTTCTTCCTCTTGCATCTACATTCTATTTTCTCACTTTTTTTTCTTAGGGTGGAATGCAGGGGGAGGAAGAATCCCGATTTGTCTGAAAAATATTCGATATATAGAAACAGATTTTATATGTAATGTCATAGGGATTCACCAAAATTTCGATACATAGATAATTTCAATATACGGAAGTGTGTATATTATTCCATTGAGGTTTATGCATGTCATTAAACAATAAAATATACCGGTATTGGTGAGAACGTGGGTTATGGCATGAATCTCATCGCTTATGATTTGATTGTTACGAGAGACTCAGGGTTTGAATCCAAACAGGATATTTAATGTTGATTTTCACTGAAAGGTTGTTCATTATTCTTCCACGCAAATTCGGGTATATTTTCTCTAAAGTGAATATGTGGTATCAAAAATAGGTGGTTTAATTCACAAAAATGTACATACTTGAAAATCAATTAGCAAAATTAACCTCAATAATTTTTAATCACGTGGGCCACATAAGAGCAAATATGCGCTGGCACGCTTTGTCCTTGCTAGAGGATCTTCAGTTTGACCCTAAGAGGTTATGAACTAGGCTGTTTTACTTTTTGAAATGTGACTTCAGAGTTTTTGTTCATAACTTTTATTATATCTCCTTGAAATTCATCATCCTCATTTTGTTCAATTTTTTTAGATGTTTAAAGTACTAAATAATGGCCATTATTGGTTTTAGACATATTATTAAGAGCAAAGTCAGATACCATAGAAAAGATATCCCCTTTTTGTTGTGCAGAAAATAAAAAGTTATAAATATATTTGTGATTTAATTCTAGGATTACAAACACAAAACATAAAATAGTTCCCATTTAAAATTGAATACTCATACGAGATACCTTTAACACATAGGCCTACATCATAACACAGGACTTGATCTAAGATGTTAGGGTCTAATGGCACGCATCATATCTGTCCCGGGCGTCCTTTGTTCTGATACTGACCCATTTAGTATACTTCCTGATCGTACTCGATGCTTTTGTTCAGGCAACAGGTAGTTACAATCCTACCAAAACTATTATGCGGTTATATTATTTATCATACATTTATAAGGCCCTAACTAATAAAATTAATAGTAGAGATAATAATTTAGGTTGAATTATTGAAATATAGCTATTCATTGTCAACAAATTGTGAAGTAGTATTTATTTATATGATATATAGTAAATCCAACTAGAAGTGATTATGTCATCTCCGTACTGTTTGACTATCACACGCCAATAATTCTAGTTGATGGCTTGCCCGCGATTGTTCCTCCGATAGAAGTCGTGAAGTCTCCTCCTAGCCTCACGGACCCAAATGAGGGTACCCCCACTCCCCCCCAATTTGGTTGAATTCCCTTTACAAAAAAAAAAAAGAAATCGGCAAATGCCGCTTTCACTTTCTTAAAAATAAAAACTGCTCCTCATGGTCCGGGGAAACCCTGCAATAATGTCCTGCTCTCATCTGCTAGTTTTTATGTCAGGTTCGTAGATCCTAAATAACACAATCGATACTGTTATACTTGTTTGAGAAAGTGAGAAAATGTGAAGCTCATACGTGTTCAAAACTATTATTCATAAATTCTTAAAAAGGTTAACATGAAATCTGTTAAGACGCGTACGGACAGTGCGAGGCAGCGCGCTCCACAGGGCTCGTGACCACACGCCTTGCTCTGTTCATACCTGATAATGCTCGTCCTGAGGAGTGCTCAGCTCACGTGTGTCGCGAGCCGCCCTGTGCTTGACAGTAAACTGGTCGTTCTCAAAGGCACCTCAGTGCGAGCGGAACGTTTTGTGTGGACTGTTATGTTGTTACCTCGCTTTGCACTTGGCACGCATCATGGTCGAAAACGAAGTTCTAGGTCAAGTAACTCAACTTTATGAGAGTAATCGATTGTTATGTGATGCAAAGAGTTCGGTATATCATAATAAAAATAAAGGATAAGATGCATGGCGTGAAATTTCCATCGAAGTAAATATTCCTGTCAAAGAACGGAAAAAAAAAGAGGTAAATTTGGTCCTTGAATCTTTACCCTTTTGCTGCGTTAATCGGATTTATCCGATCTTAACATTATATCCATTAACTGTGGAAATCGACTTTACCCCACGACGTGTAAACTTTATCTACCCTTGCTGCAATAGTCTGAAATAGTCACAAGAGTGTTAGAACGCTGAATTTTTCATACTAGCATGCACGTGCGCCTCTGACATCTGGATTTTAATTTTTTAGATTTGTCAGTTACCAGCTGCTAAATCATAACAGTAGTACCGCTTGTTTACTTCCGCATTTAATTACTTGTAGCACACGTGCAATATTTATGTGGTGGAAAACATTGTTGAGGGATTAATTGATTGCTATTTTATTTTTGTTCTTAACCTATTTCCTATCTTGAAATAATTCCTAAGACAAATATATGATTTAATAGACTGCACTACACTGAGAAAAGCACCAATGTATCACAAAATTGTTCAAGTTGTGTTGATGTAACCTAACTTTCAAAAATTTTCTTTTTATTACATTTGGCCCATATTAGGCCTGTCAAATCCTTATTTAGCAATTAGTTTGACACTATTGTGGGTTGCAAGTAAAATAAAGAATGGTTCTGATAGCAGAATAACATTGCATTTTGGTAAAATGTGACATAAATATATAACGTATAACATTTTATCGATATAAAATATATTATTATTATTATGCGATTTATAAACAATGTGGTGCCAAATTTCATATTTAAAATGCATTACTAGTTGAAAATCACATTATTTAATTATACTCATGATAATCATGCAAATTTTCAGATTTTGAACTTTTGACCTATAATTAGCATTTCTGAAGATTAGAAGTAAAAATTAAATACGCAGCAAAAGTGTTGGTGCGTATATACACGAGAGGCAAATTTGAAGCGAGGCAAGCCAAGGCCGAATTAATGTAGAGCGAAGCAATACGTGGCTGAACCAACTCGTGTCGGTACATCAAAGTGTGTAGGGTGACCTGGTGGTGTAGGGGTAAGGTGTCAGACTTCTGTGCTGTGGGTCCGGGGTTCAATCCTTGGTCCCGGCACAGATTTATCTGATTGCCAAACCCTTCCTTCACCTCTGACAGGACGTGTATCAATCACAACTTGTGAATGTGAGGAATGCCAGGCCTCCACCGTGGTTCGAACTCCACGTTAAACTGTAGGTCCTCCATTTCATCTCACAATCACACTACCATTACACATTAGCGTAAGTGCGTATAACCCGAACGGGTAGTAAGACACGGTGCTAATAATAATAATAATAATAATATTAATTACATCAAAGTGAGATAGAGCGCACGTTCCAATATGTAAGAGCACACCTATTTCACCTTGTTGGGATACGAACCCTAATATCTGAGCATAAGGAAAACACTCTAAAAACACAATCGTACGTTGTCTCACAGATATATATACATACATATATATATTTTTGAAAAACATGTTTAATTGTAGTAAGGAAACAATATATATATTATACATATAGTAATTACATAAATTGAGGTGTTTGTTTTAACATTGTAATGTTGTGAATTGCGAGTGACAGAACGAGCCTAGCAACGTGTTTTGATGAGCGAGTAAACAGCAGGACGCAAGTGCTTACAATTCAAAACAGCTTGTCAGCATTCTTCTTGGCAATCAGGCAAAATTGCAGTATATATAGTACTATTTTTCGAGCTAACAGGGCTGATAACCTAACAACGATTCTATGGGGTCATTCTGCCCGTCTTTGGGGCTGCGTGGGTTAGGACGCAGGATCATCGAGTACGTGTGCTGGAGGGCTACCGTCGTGCCCAAGATACCGGGGTTCTTATCCGTGTATGATCACCTAGAGTGTCAGTCAGGCCATTTTTAAGCATTCCTTACTCAACTTCGTTCTGTCACGAGCTCCTAAGTAAAGTATTTTATAACTTTTTAGTAACTTATTAATAACATCACATTTTGTAGAACTGCAAAGTATTATAATAAACCCTCAAACCCAAGGCCGTACATCGATTACGAACTAACACATATCTCGTCACCATCCCCATCCTTGGCCGTAACCCATCCTGATAGTTAAGGGCACTCAAGGGGGGAGGTGACAGTATTTATATATTTTAAAGTGATATTTTTAGCTTTTTGAGAATTTTTCGGTGTTTTAGCGTCCGCCCTTCTACTATCATCCGCTGAATTACTTGATCCAAACGTAAATTCGGCTCGGTGGTGAGGAATGTATATGAGAAATTATTATTTTTCTATTACCATCCCTGGTTTACGTTTCTTTAATTTATACCGTCACATGTGGGGTTACTAAACATATCAACATAAAACGGTGCTCTATAGTTTATAAAACACTTATGTTTGGATTGTGTTTCACCTAAATTAATTCAAAATCATATTTATCGAAACTGAAGAGGAGGCCTTATCGAAACTGAAGAGGAGGCCACATCGAAATATATACATACAAATCCAATTTCCAATGTATGGAAATTCCACCGGCAATGTTCCCCCTCCATATCTCCCCTTTTCATTATCAACAATTTGAAATTGAAATGTAGGATTGTTTGAGAACCACACTGCGAATTGAAAGGAAGCACTGATACAAAACAAATTCTAATAACCCGCTTCATTGGCCGAACGGTCTATGGTGTCGCTCTGGTGTTGGACTGGCCTGCTGATGACGGGGATATCGGGGTTCAGATACCAGTCATGAGAGTGGTTTGTCCTAAATGGTTTTCCCAGTCCCCTTCCAAGCTAATGCGGCTAGATTACGTCTAAATTTTTTCCTTTCTCATATTCATCCCATTAAAGTAATTATCATAAATGCATATAACCTGTAAAAGCAGTAAGACACAATGATGATGATGATGATGATAATAATAATAAATCTAATGGGTGAGAACTGCTACATTTTAAGTGACACGTGGATTTGTTGGTGGGACTGTTTTCAAAATACGCGCCCAAACATGGGAAACAAGTTGATACCAATTAAATATTCCCGGTTCGGGGAAACCGGATAGCTTGGCAGTTGCGCTCAAATATTTTGTTACACGCATTTGTGGACAAGCGGAATAAACGTCAAGCTCGTATAGACTATTAAGTGTAAATAGCCGAAGCTATATTAATGGTAGTTGGTTCAGTTAGATATCATTCTGAAAATTGAAAAATGACACCTGGACACGGGTTCGATTCCCGTGTCCAGGTGTCATTTTTCAATTTTCAGAATCGTATAGACTAGTTTTCTGATGATAGGGGGGGGGGTCGGAGTTTGAGTCCTGACTGGGTATAATAAGGGTGGTTTTTACGAAACTGTTTCTCGCTCACCCTACACCAAAATGCGGGTGTATTTCCTCTAAATTCTTGGTTCACCACACCTAACCCCATCAGTGTGGTTACATACTTATAGCCCGGATGGGAAGTATGACCTGGGGCAGAAATTAAGTTGTTACCCCTATCGGTGAGCACGCAGACTAAACACTAAGCTTGTTTGGTCTGTTTCCTTAGTAACGAGAAGGTAGGGGTTGATATCTCAGCTGGGTTTGTGAAGATGTATTTTTCTACTTAAAGCGTTTTCCACTTTTCCACCACGCTAATACGGCTACATTTACTCTAATTTTTTACCTTTCTCGTTCCTATTAGTTTATTGTTGTGGATATCCCGAACGAGTTAAAAATAGGGTTAAATAACCTTTTTTTGACAGATAACCAAGTGTTTTATATATATATACACGTACTTATGTCAAGTCATCTGAACTGCAGATGTAACTTTTGACATATATTATCAATACCTATAAAATAACGGTAACAATATAGTAAAATTTTGGCTGCAAAAAAAGTCGGTATTTTCCAAAAATGTCCTCCTACCAGAACCATATTACAGATATTTTTTATTTGTATCCTCTGATGTGGACGTTTGTCAAAATTGGCCTAAATCAACTAACTCTAAGGGAAAAGGATGAGGACCATGAGATGTGTGGTGCTGTATCAGCGCTAACTGGAAAGGGGAATGAAAATTGAATTTATTTAAAACACTACTAGCGTAAGCGGACTGGAATAAATGAGCCCCAGCCACTTTGTTCAGTGAAGGTACCACACTGTGTAAATTGTATTTAACCATCATAATAATTATTGCTATTTTACTTTGAGAGTAAAATTACAATTGACGACTTTAAATACAGACAATATAACTGAGCCCGGTTAATGGAGTTTACGAGTTTGTAAAACAACATATTATGTAGCAGCAAATTCAATAATAGTAATGGCTGTAACAGTAGCATATTAATAGACGACTAAACATTCTACCAATCTATCGGTTTAATAAAACAACCAAATATATTATTTAATCTTCTTCCATCTGTAATGCTTTCTATAACTATTGTGATTTACGAATACATTTAAAAATGACACCTGGGCACGGGGATTGAACTCTACACCTTTGGCTTAGAGCGTAAATGCTCCACTTAGCTAACCTGAGATTGTCCCATGCTCAGGGTCATTTTACACTCAAATTTTAAGGCATATTCTGTGATGGACGTGTGTTTATAATCGGTTACTAAGAGGTATCATTGATATTACAGCCACTGACAACTCGGCTGTGGCTTCATGCTGCAAATAGTACAAATTATTGTAGTTCCAAGCCAATCAAAATGGAAGAAGGCAACACTAGTACAACATTCGTGAGCTTATAAATGTTGATTGGAAGGAACAAAGTATAAGAATAATTTACATGTTCAACACATCAGTTTATTAATATTCAAACAAATCAATAGGAAGTACATAGAATTATAGGTTGAAATTATTCAAACCAACTATTGTTTAAACATAAGAATATAAACGGTTACAATAATATAAATAGCTCGACAAAGGAGCATCAGGTGTGAAGCACCCAGGTACACCCTATAACCCAAACATAAAGATCTTAGTTGTAAATAAGAAAAGCTTGTAGCTCGTTAAAGCAGGACAAATACTAAGTCATCCAATAGAATTAAAGGAAGCAATTCTAAGGCAATATATATAAGTAGCGGCAATCAAATCTAATTACAAAATTATCATAGATAACTCTACTCCAGTCAACTGACAGTGAGGCTTCCAACTACAATACATAATTTAAAAATATAAAGAACTAAGCCACATAAATTTAGTCCCAGTTTAAGTAGCTTCAAGGGCGGTAATTAACATGAGCTAGCTAGCTTTAGCTAACTCTTTAGAAAGTTTAGACAATACAATGTTATAAGCTCCTAGAAGAGAAACTATTATTTTACAACTAGTAAACGGCGAACTACCAATAATCTAAACGCTACAGATACTGTGGCCGGTAAATTCCTAATTAGTACTGCCTGTACAATCAATAGTATATTTAGTCCGTTACCCTGAAAAGGGGACAATAATACCAAACGAAATAGTCATCATTTTTGACTAACGCTAAAGGCGCCACAAGGGGGCCGTACACAACAAACAAAACACCGCGGGCCACTACTATGGACAAATAGCACTTTCACTGGTTGCGCACCGCATACCAGTACTCAGTTAGACAAATCAGAGACAAGTGTCAGTTACAGACCCAGTTAGGTTGTAAACAAAGCAAGAGATCACCTGGTATCCTGCATTATTTAATTATATTCTTTAAACTAGCCGCAGCATGGTCATATAGTCTAAGGAGTCTAATCTTGACCCTAATATTTGCAACTAAGCCTAATAGACATAGAAAGATAGTGCATAAAGCTATAAACTATGCATTATGGGAATTGGGAAACAAGTCAGTAGTACTGACATACGAGAACTATGTCATATAGACAAAGAACAAAAGAGCTCAAAGCTCACCATAGTAAACTATGCCTAAGGGCAATGGGAAACAAATCAGTAGTACTAAGTTATTTGGACATAGAAAAAAAGAGCTCAAGGCTCAACAAACAATGCCTTAAGGACATAAGAAAACAATCCAGCAGTGCTGATATACAAAAACTACGTCATATGCACACACAATAATAGAGCTCAAAGCTCAATAAATATTACAATATCCCTCAATACTTATAGTATCAGCCGTAGCTTGCTCTGCTGCGAGGAGGTGACACAGATGCCTCAACCACCGCGGTCTTCAGTACGTAGTCTTAGCAGATGCCCGTAAATATCTTCAGACGAGTGGTTACATTATAATATATTTACGTGAACCGAGGACAGTCCTTTCTTTACCATTGGGACTGATAAAATTGGGAAAGGTTAGCTCCAAGTACAAAGAGGGGTGGTAATGTTCAAGAATCACGCCACCCGACCCTAGCGCTCGACGACTGTTGTTGGGAACATCCTGAATGAAGCCTGTCTCATTTACTCGACGTCTGACCCAGGTGCTAGATGTTTGTGTGTTGGTCTTCGAAGCCGAGTTGCCTCGTTCGCTGGGGCATTTTTGAAGATAATTTGGCGTCTCCCACTTGTGATGTCGCTGTGAGTCTCTATCTGCCACACATTATTAGAACTAATTAAATCTGGTAGTAATAGTTTTAAACCGATTATAGGGCTTCATTGAGTGTAAGTGTTAGAAAGTATCTTACACGTTACACTAGAAAATTAAGTATATAGATACAGGATGTTCCCGGATTAAACGGCTAAACTTCGAGAAGTGGTAGTAGAACAAAAAACTAACTCAAAATGTATTTTGTGAGAATTGCTGGTTCTCGCTTCCTTTTCGCGCAAACAGCAAAAAACTAAATAAAAACAAAATAGATAGATATTAAATAAAATATTTTATCTGTGTGTTATGTTCATATTGATGGCCTCCACCTCGAAGACAAGCATTGCAACTATCAATGACAGAACGAGTGGCTGACCGACATTGGGAGACTGTTGATTCTTCGCACGTTTGCGTTATCCTTTGTCGTAATGATTTAAGATCATTAACAGGCGCATCATACATTTTTTGCTTGAGGGCACCTCATATAAAAAAATCTAATGGCGTTAAGTCAGCTGAACACGGAGTAGAGGCCAAGCCACACAGGTCACGACCGATCCGTATTCTAGGAAAATTAATATTAAACCATTGCCAAGGACCTCCGCAGAAAAAAAAGTGTTTTTATTTAGTTTTTTTTCTGTTTGCGCGAAAATGAGCAAATCTACTAAATACATTTTGAGTTTGTTTTTTGATCCACCACTACTTTCCAAAGTTTAGCCGTCTAACTCGGGAGCACTCTGTAGATATAATGAAAGGCGAAACTTGGGGGATGAATGATTATTTACGGAAATCAGCCGTATTGTGACGTAGTTAAGTTTCAATGCAAAAATGATCCACACCAGAGGTCACGTGGGTATAGATGTCAAGCTTATCTGGTCTGCTTTGTCAGTGACTGAGTGGTAAGGGTTCAAAATTATGGCTGGTTGTAATTATTTACCACTCTCCCTTCACTTAAGTAAATGTTCACTTACTCCAAATTCTCCCTTTCTCGGATCTACCCAATTGGTGTAATTTAGGGCGTATAGCCTTGACGGGTAGTAATACACAGAGAAAAAGAGGCCTACAGATTAACATGTCACTCCTCAGAACATAATATATAAATAAATGGTACGGAACTCCGCACGAACTTTCTCACTCCATTGTTTAAAAATAGAGATATTTACTCAAAACTAGTAATATAATATGTTAAACAAAATGATATACACTTGCAAACCCGAGCTATTTTCGACATTTCATAAGTGTTTCCACATCTTTAGGTCATTTCATTGCTATTAAATTCCTTATTTATAAATTTAGACCAATAAAAAACGGTAAATATTGACTATTGAGTCTAAAATGATAGAGATGTATCATTGCTGTACAAACATTTCCCCTGAGAGGTTAAAGAGGTTTAGCTCTAATACCATATTTAATAATTCTAAGATACGTAATTTCAAAATATGGTTCACGCCAAAATAAGGTCAAAAGTTTCCAACAGGGGTCTTTTTCCTTTACAACCTTATAATTTGAGTTTTATTAGCGGAAATAAATTTGTGAAAATGAGACATAGAGTTTTTAACGATTTTTTCTTAAGCATATTTGCGGAGCTATGAGATTAGGCTTGATGAAAAGGGCTCTAGATTTAGCCTTCCTCTAATAAATACAGTAATTATTTGAGAAGCTCACAAAATAAAAAGTTTTTAAGATATTTTAAAACTAACCAAGGATAAGAAGTTTGGTAATTTTCTTTCCCCTCTTTCTAATTTGCGTGATAAAGGGTGGTAGTAGATGAAGGGCGAAAGCATGTATAGAATTAAACAAAATAAATAATTATTTGTGTGGCTTGACAGCGATTTATACTTTTTCTCTGACCTAGGGGGTGGCCTTTACCCCACGCAGGATAATAAATTATGTTACAATGAGGGCAGCATAAAATGAGTATCAGCCACTCACACTCTGTAGCTAACGCACTTACAGATCTGTTTCCAGGACCGGGGGAGTCCATCACGCCTCTGGTACAATCCATCCATCACTTTGTAACAACGTGTGTGGTTTGTTAACATGAAGAGATGGACCAAAGTTACGTTTTGTTTGGTCGTCATTTGGTTGACGTTGCGTTTCATATATTCTTCCCTGTTCATCATCATGACAGAGTGGTCAGGCTGTTCGGAATTTGTGTGGGGGGGGGGGGGGGAGGGGAGAGCGGTATGCAAGCTAAGGTCCTTATTTTTGTTTAAGTTTTTATGACAAAAACATGTTTATTAGCCAAAATAAATCAAAATATGCTTCATAAAATACATTTAGTTTAATTTTCAACACAATGACCTACATGATTTTTTAATATCTTCCATAGTGTGGTATTATCTTTTGTTACTATTTGCCCTAAAGTTGGGTTGTATCTTATCGTGTTGACTTTGAACGCCTACACGTTGGGTGGTATTACTGCTATGTTACCTTTCTCCTCACACTTTCGAAGCCAAACTTGTGGTGTTCCTCGGGTTCTTTTTTCATGCCTGCGAGTTGTTCGCCAATCTTGTCGGGTTTCTTTTTCAAGCCAACATGTTGTAAATCAAACTTTGTGGTGTTAACGTGGGACTACTCCACATTGAGTCCACGGAAGACATCCTATTGTGGCCGCCCGTAGGCCTTGGAATTATTGATAAATAAGTGTCGTAGTTTTTACGCACATTTGAACACCAGGTCTATTTAGATAATGGAAATGCGGGACTATAAATTATGTTTGATTTATTCAAATGGACTAACACTCGATTATCCAGGAATTAGCACAGTCGAAATAAAAGGTTTTTAAATACGCGGCAACTTTAAAGTTAGAAAATGTGGGGATATTAGCGAGCCGCGGACCATAGCTACAGCGGGGTTGCAGCCCAATAGAAGTCAAAAGAGCTCTTTTCCTCGTTTATAGTCAAACAAGAAGGGTTCTAGAATCTTCCGATTTCATGGGACCCCTACCATATTTCGTCAGCTTTTAGAAACAAGAGAAATAAAAAACTATCGCGCCAGAACAGTTAACTGAGAATGACTTGCTGTGCACAAATACTCGATACAGGGGTGGAAACCTTTTAACAAGCGGTGACACAGTCTTGTCAACAACATAAAAAATAAAAATGTCCACCCAGGTTTGTTAAATCAGAAGAGAATATTTTAGCACATATAGATTCATTGAGTTTAATATTATAAAAGTGTACATTAACTTGAATTTATCTTAGGAAGCAATATTATAGCTATTTAAGCCATAACATGTTTTTTTGCTATAAAAACTTGAAAAATCCCTTCATTTCCTTTCACATCACCTTAAAGGTATCTAGTAACTGAGTTTGAAACAATGTGTACGAGATTATTATGGTACTTGCATATTATTTACATTCCTGACGTTGATGTTTAGTAATAAATGTGCTGTTTTGAGTTAGTTAGTTTGTTTGTAATTTACTCACTTATACAACCTCGTGGTTATAAAGTACACGATGAATCCCTTATTAAAATAGTTGGATTAAATGAGGGTATGTATTTTCCCTAAATACTCTAGAAATAATTTGAATTAACCGTAATTTTGATTTTTTTTTTATCTAAAAATTTTCATCACATAAAAACCGATTCTCAGTTATTTAATTTTAAGTAAAAAAAATTAATATTTTAAAAGTAAATTCATAAGTCTACACACAGTACATAGATTAAAAGTATGTACGGTAACTATTATAAATATTGTTTCTAGGTTTCAATCAGCCTTTTTTTACATAAACATGTTTTATTTAGTTTTAAAATAAGGTTTTAATAAACATATGCCTAAGAACTAGCTTGTTGCTGGTAATTTTACCTCAAATGTGTGAAAGAGTAGCTTTTGGAACCGGGAGTCTAAGAAGTAGTACAACTGGCTTAGGTACAATTTTGTAACCAGTTCACCAGTTAAATACCTTCGTATATAAAAAAAACTAGTAATGCTGATTATCTTGCTTTCAATTTACATTCAGTTAAATCCCTTGTTCCTCACTTATATTCTAAACAAGAAGAATAAGCGAAATTTCATGAGAGTTTTGGACATAAACATGCAGATATTTCCGACAGCCCGTCCACACATAACACTTTGTGACCTACAAAATGGAAACTATTTCGGTTAATTTTCCGTCACCCAAACAATAATTTAAATGGAAATGCAAGCTGTGGACCGAGTCATGGTGTATACAAACGCCCATTTAAACTGGGATATCATCATGTGTGTATATAAATTTAATTCACAGATTAATGTGTTGAATTTTATTTCCTAAACATATTAATTATTTATATATCTTCATTATAGAAAAACATTATATATATATATATATATATTGGGGATTAGATGATTGCTGAGTAAGACTAAGATTAGTCACTTGAACTTTTACGACTAAATCGGGTCGAAAAAAAGTTAATATTTTTAATTTCGTTGCTAGATAAAGTATACCAATTAATAATGTTGAATAAGTTATTAACCGCATCGGTGGGCCCATGGATTAAATGTCACTCTCGTATAGTCTTTTTTGCCAGTGATGAAAGAGGTCAAAATTTGAATACCGGGTGAGTGGTATGAGGATAGTTCTTTCTTGTTCACCACTCACCCTTAGCACAAATGAGGGTACATCATTCCTAAATTCCACCTTCAAAACCCCACCCCTTTAGTGTAGTTAATGTGTGGATACCTGACTCGGTGGCCACATGGTCTAAGGCATAACTCTTGCAGTAGACTAGACTACCGATGACGGGGAGATTGAGTTTCAAATCTCGGTCGGGTATACTGAAAGTTTTTTCCAAAATGGTTTTCCACTCTCCCTCCACGCACGCGCGGGTACACTTACTCTAAATATAACCGTCCTAATCCCTTAAACCATCTAGCATAATTAGTACATAAGCGTATTAACCGAACGGGTAGTAAGACGCGGTGCTAACAAAAAGAAACCTACACACGACGTCAAACTGTTGTCCTGCGAATGAGCCTTAGGGCCAGTTTCATAGTCAGACTTAGTGAGCCTAAAGTGCGGCGCTATACTAAATACAGGACGACACCTACCTAGACCAAAATGGAATGGGCCAGTTTCGCATATGAAACTGGCCCATTCCATTCAATTTCAGGTAGGTGACTTCTTGTATTTAGTATAGCGCCGCACTTGAGGCGTACTAAATCTGACTATGAAACTAGCCCTTATAGTCTTGACCCTAGTTCTCAAGTTGCCGTTTCTTCAGTAAATGAAATAAAACTAGTCCAACAGCCTATCTCAATCGGTAGCGTGTCTCCCAGTTGAGTTAAGGGTCCCGTGTTTGATTTCCGGTATAGCCGGTAAATTTTTTTTTGGTGAAATTTGGGTTCTCCTCTTTCACAGGAGTTAATTATCGGCCAGGGGCTAGTTGTGGTCTGTTCTATAATTAAGTTAGCTTATAAGTCGTGTGCTAATATAATCAGTAAGTTCAGAAAATGTACGTTGAATAGGCCTACCTAAAATAAAAAAAAACAGTATTGGTCACAGTAAAAGAAAACTACCCTGTTTCTAATCTCAACTGTTGAGTAGTCCTCCTCAGAGACTCCACATTACTAGATGATTCCAGAAACACTGGTAAAACAAAACTGGAGAATGCCCTCAGTTACAATAAAAAAAGATCCTTTTGCTAACTTCTAAAGGCAACAAAAATTTACAAAAATATTCTGATGGGGGAGGATGATGGAGCCCTTTGAGTTTGGAGTTTCCCTCAGGCTATCCCCTTCCCACACCACTGATTATTAATATTATTATCATTACATATTCAGCTCTTCCTAACCTTTAAATAATTGCCACGTCACCGGATATAGTTCCATTGCAAATCTCCTGCACAATTAGTACGAGTGCCACTGTCGTTCCTCTGGGTGTGTCAGGAAAAGGTGATGTTGGTTGGGGGGGATGATAGTCGCCTTACGCAAAAGGCCTGGCCAATTCAACGATGGCAGCCGATGGACCACGAACACCGCCGATCGCATGTTAACTTGCAATGAGCGGAAATAATCAACCGACGGAGTCCACCGCATATGACCGTATCACACTTGTTAATGTTGGGACAGCGGAATGTCCGGGGTGGGTTGAAAGTGGGGTGAGGGAGTTGATTGTATCCGAATGACTGAATGGACCTACATGATTACAGGCATTAACCATTAATTCGCTGGACGCATGACAAAATCTGTCTGCACCTGGTTAACATTGGGGTCGGCTGTATCGATCCGCAAAACGTACAAAAGTGTGTCTCGCATAAACCAGATTATTACCTGTTGTGGTATACAGTTTACCGCCCCAGCGTGTATACTCTGCTTAGATCCAGTCTAGACCTCTTGAAGGGAAATGCCAAGAAAACTGATTTTTATTTAATTATTTGCGTGTGTGGATTTAGTAAAAAAAAACAAAAAACACGCGCATTTTGGCATTGATCGGTAATAGGCCGTTAGACCACACATACAAAGTTTTATAAGTCCCATTCCCGGCTTACCTTTTTAAAACATATAACTATGAGTAATCAGATTTTTGTAAAATAATTTTCATTAAAATCAAAGGCCTCAATTTATAAAATACATAAACACAAATCTAGTCAAATTACACATTTCCCCTCGTTCTTGTAACAAATTCCACTGCCATTCGCATTACGTTATTTAAATTACAAATTTCCCCTCACACTTGGAACAAATTCCACTGCCATTCGCATTACGTTATTTAAATTACAAATTTCCCCTCACACTTGGAACAAATTCCACTGCCATTCGCATTACGTTATTTAAATTACAAATTTCCCCTCACACTTGGAACAAATTCCACTGCCATTCGCATTACATTATTTAAATTACACATTTCCCCTCACACTTGGAACAAATTCCACTGCCATTCGCATTACATTATTTAAATTACACATTTCCCCTCACACTTGGAACAAATTCTATTGCCATTCGCATTACATTATTTAAATTACACATTTCCCCTCACACTTGGAACAAATTCTATTGCCATTCGCATTACATTATTTAAATTACACATTTCCCCTCACACTTGGAACAAATTCCACTGCCATTCGCATTACGTTATTTAAATTACACATTTCCCCTCACACTTGGAACAAATTCCACTGCCATTCGCATTACGTTATTTAAATTACACATTTCCCCTCACACTTGGAACAAATTCTATTGCCATTCACATTAAATTATTTAAATTAAACATTTCCTCTCATACTCGTAACAAATTTCATTGCCATTCGCATTAATCTATTTACTTACTCAATGTATCAAACTGCTTCTTAAGCTTCAACGAAACCATTATTTAACAAATTTAAATCCATGGTTGTACACAACAAAGATTTGTTTGAAATTTTATTTATTCAACCAAAGCTTTTACTATCTTTTTAAAAAAATGTGACAGTAGTTATGAAATCTCACTACCTAACAAACATAACAGAATTCATTTCAGAAGCGATGATCCAATGGTGTTTTTACCTTAATAAATATATAATCTTTCCTAGAACTCCAATGGCAAACTTGTTGAATCTGCTGGGAGCTAGTGCTCAAAGGTTGTTCATCACCTCATTCTGGTAGAGAGGTATTGATAGATTACTGGTTGGAACTATTCCAAAGGGCATTGTCAGTTGTGCATGACTTACTCATAAAAGAGATGACAAACATGAAAGTGAAAATTGTGGAGGTCGATTGTGCGATATATCGACTCCTTCAAGGTTTACTGAATATGGAATAGGGTATTGTGGAGGTCGTAGTGCGTGATATCGACTCCTTCAAGGCTTAATGAACAGGAAATTGGCTATTGTGGAGGTCGTATGGTGTGAATCGACTCCTTCAAGGCTTACTGAGCAGGAAATTGGCTATTGTGGAGGTCGTATGGTGTGAATCGACTCCTTCAAGGCTTACTGAGCAGGAAATTGGCTATTGTGGAGGTCGTATGGTGTGAATCGACTCCTTCAAGGCTTACTGAGCAGGAAATTGGCTATTGTGGAGGTCGTATGGGTGTGAATCGACTCCTTCAAGGCTTACTGAGCAGGAAATTGGCTATTGTGGAGGTCGTATGGTGTGAATCGACTCCTTCAAGGCTTACTGAGCAGGAAATTGGCTATTGTGGCGGGCGTAGGTTGTGAATCGACTCCTTCAAGGCTTACTGAGCAGGAAATTGGCTATTGTGGAGGTCGTATGGTGTGAATCGACTCCTTCAAGGCTTACTGAGCAGGAAATTGGCTATTATGGAGGTCGTAGGTTGTGAATCGACTCCTTCAAGGCTTACTGAGCAGGAAATTGGCTATTATGGAGGTCGTAGGTTGTGAATCGACTCCTTCAAGGCTTACTGAGCAGGAAATTGGCTATTGTGGAGGTCGTAGGATGTGAATCGACTCCTTCAAGGCTTACTGAGCAGGAAATTGGCTATTGTGGAGGTCGTAGGGTGTGAATCGACTCCTTCAAGGCTTACTGAGAAGGAAATTGGCTATTGTGAGAGGTCGTTAGGATGTGAATCGACTCCTTCAAGGCTTACTGAGCAGGAAATTGGCTATTATGGAGGTCGTAAGGTGTGAATCGACTCCTTCAAGGCTTACTGAGCAGGAAATTGGCTATTGTGGAGGTCGTAGGGTGTGAATCGACTCCTTCAAGGCTTACTGAGAAGGAAATTGGCTATTGTGGAGGTCGTAGGATGTGAATCGACTCCTTCAAGGCTTACTGAGCAGGAAATTGGCTATTGTGGAGGTCGTAGGGTGTGAATCGACTCCTTCAAGGCTTACTGAGAAGGAAATTGGCTATTGTGGAGGTCGTAGGATGTGAATCGACTCCTTCAAGGCTTACTGAGAAGGAAATTGGCTATTGTGGAGGTCGTAGGATGTGAATCGACTCCTTCAAGGCTTACTGAGAAGGAAATTGGCTATTGTGGAGGTCGTAGGGTGTGAATCGACTCCTTCAAGGCTTACTGAGAAGGAAATTGGCTATTGTGGAGGTCGTAGGATGTGAATCGACTCCTTCAAGGCTTACTGAGCAGGAAATTGGCTATTGTGGAGGTCGTAGGGTGTGAATCGACTCCTTCAAGGCTTACTGAGAAGGAAATTGGCTATTGTGAAGGTCGTAGGGAGTGAATCGACTCCTTCAAGGCTTACTGAGCAGGAAATTGGCTATTGTGGAGGTCGTAGGGAGTGAATCGACTCCTTCAAGGCTTACTGAGCAGGAAATTGGCTATTGTGGAGGTCGTAGGGTGTGATATTGACTCCTTTAAAGTTTACTGAGCATACAAGTGAGTATATTTTGAGGTAGATTGTTTCTGGGTATTGTGTAGGAAAGCTTTGAGTGAAGTTGGTCATTTTAAGGAACACAGAGCGTGATAGTGTTAACATCAATTCAAGACAATTTGACTTTTATATACATTATTATTTGATTGGGTTACCTTAACTAAACCTGACTTGTATCAGCGCCGAATACAAGTTTCTTCAAAACAACACACCGTCACATTCCAGCGCTGAATATCACACTTACTTCATTTTCACACCAAGCTTCCAAAAATTTAAAATTTTGAAATTATTAAATGTATTCAACATTACCTATCCAAATTATAATAAGAGAAGTACGCTGTTATTAATCCCATTTAAAAAATAATATGTTCGATGTTGATCTAATATTACTAGTCAAAATAAGTTCATTAGAGAAATTAGAAAAGGAAAAGCATGAGAGAGAGAGAGAGTGTGAACGTTGTAATCAAAACTTATTTCAGGGAGTGGTTTGTGTTACGATCTCAGTAAGGTCATGTGGTTACAAACTTCAAGGCCTAAAAAAGGCTCTCCTACTAACTAAACTTAGTAATCAAACAATAGTTTCTGTGTCTGATAACATAAATTTATTAATTATTGCCTCAGTAACGAAAAATTTACGCAGGGGCTAAGAAATTACACATGAGTAAAATTCAACACCAAACTCTTATCACTCACTCAAGGCGCGAACACAATTAAACAGCTGATTTCCACTGCTTCAATTGCAGTCACACGTCACAGCCAAACAAATCATGGAAGAGGTGTGCCTTCTCTTCCGTTGTCGCTGGGCGCCAATCGCCTCTTGTTGCTAAACATCCCTTACCTCCTAAATCTGTACTCACTTAAATTTAATTTCATCTTCACGGCACCACCTTGTCTTGATTATTCGAATATTATTTTTAATTTAAATGTATAATTTTTATCATTACGATTTTTTTTTTCACTGAGAGAAAGATGGAGTCTGGGCAAAGGGCTTAAACTCGAGGAAATTGAGGGCCAATGGGCCGGCGGGCCAGTCCAAGCCCGTATGGAGATTGGAAAATCATTTTATAAAGAAAGCTACCCCATTACACCAGACCGAGAATAGAAGCCCCAACTTCAAAGTGTGCCTACACAACTCGTGGACCCCTTTTGTTACTCGTGGAGATGTCCCACGTCTGCACCCTTTGATTGCGGTGGTGTTAAATAGAGGACCGTGACCCAGACTCGGGGCGCGGTACGTCAGGGTGTTACTCCGGGGTTTGGGTGGAGAAAGCAATCGAGAGATTGTGGTTTACAAATTTATTCAGAACTTAACATGAACCCACGGTTGGTCCGGGTACACAATCAACGTCGAACTGAAAACCTCTTCTTCGCACCCCCGCGAGCGTGCAGTTAAATTCGTCAAACAATAAACGCCCCGCATATACACAGTCATTCCCAGGGTCGAGAAATCTCACTCCATACAATAAGAAGTTCGTGCACCCGAGAGCGAACGACTCGTGAACAAAACTGCGCGCACATTAGTGCTCACACGTTACCACCCTGACAAGGGACGACCCGACGTGCACTAACGTGAGTGTCTCGAGTACTGATGGGCACAATCGAATAAAAATAATCGAGTAACTTGATTGTGTTATGTAATCGGGATTACTCGATTCTTCCGGGATTACTCGAGTAAATTTACTCGGTCCTTGTTATTCTTTTATTTTCTCTTTGCTTACAAGCTAAGTAAGAATCGACCTTATTGTCTGTACTGTTTACCATGCTATTTCCATTTAAAAGGTATATTCTCTTAGAGCTCATTTTCCATCAACAGTTTCTGCTGCTACGCAAAAATGACCCTTTATAGTATAAAAGTTGCACATGCATTCTCAATACAAATTACTCACCGATGTAAAGTACACAATCGAAAAGCATGCTAACTAAGCGTATCACATTTCAGATTCTTTTTGAAAGTACTCGTTGAAAGTTATTCGGCACCTCGGCAGTCTTATTTCCACAATCGCATATAATGAAACTAATTATTGTCTTTCTTAATTATTTTATTGATTATAATTTCTCCTCAATAAAATATGACTATTTATAAATTGAAACTTTCATTTTTAAAAAGGTACAATTATTATAAATTCCTTTAACATGAATGTATAAAGAAAAGTTTATTTGATTAAAAAGAGCACAAAACAAATTTTTTTTTTGTGAGACACTTCTTAAAATGCATATTTCATATTGACTGCATGCAACGTGAAACCTGAAAATAAGGGGGTGGAGGTCACTGTTAGTGTCAGGAAGAGATTATTGACATGTTATTAGTATCGAATCCCATTGCAAGATTCCCGAGTAGTGTTATTATTATTTATTATTATTATTAGCACCACCTCTTACTACCCGTTCGGTTTGTACGCACTTACGCTAATGTGTAATGGTAGGGTGAGTGTGAGATGAAATGAAGGACCTACAGTTTAACGTGGAATCCGAACCACGGTGGAGGCCTGGCATTCCACACATTCACAAGTTGTGATCAATACACTTTTTTCAGAGGTGAAGGAAGGGTTTGGCAATCAGATAAATCTGTACCGGGACCAAGGATTAAACCCCGGACCCCCAGCTTAGAAGTCTAACTCCTTACCCCTAGACCACCAGGTCACCCCCCGAGTAATGTTGTCCAATCGATTACCACGGGATGATTCGAGTAGATGATTCGCTAAAAATTACTAGAGTAATTTTACTCGATTCTTTTTTAAAGATAATTGAGTAATTACTCGATTGTGCCGATCACTAGTCTCAACGAGGTCGAAGCCCAAGCCCCTGAGCTCGTCAAAACCGTGCGCAGCCGAGCGCGCAGGAGGAACAAAAGCGCAGCGCTGCGTGCTCACACATACAAAAAAAGAGGAAACTCAACTCAAAAGTTATCGGAAATCCAGTTTAAAACGAGAGTGATGCGTTAGACCAAGCAACCACCTAAAAGGGCAATTTTAGTGTTAAACTTCTGTAAAAGTAACAACAACAACAAAAATTACATGCTTCGGTGGTCACGTGATCTAACGCGCTACTATCGCACTAGACTAGACTTCCAATAGCGGGGATAATGAGGTTCGTATCTCAGTCGGGTGTACTGAGGGTGGTTTTTCCAACATTGTTTTCTACTCTCCCTCCACACAAATTTGGGCACAATTATAAAATATAACCTTCCTCATCCTTAAAACAATTATTGGAGCAAGATTCAAGAATATGAACTTATAACCCGAATGGGTAGTAATACGCAGTGATATATATATATATATATATATATATATATATCACTGCGTATTACTACCCATATATATATATATATATATATATATATATGAATTACGGAAACGGTGCTCGAGTTAACAACCAGAAAAATTTCTAAAAAATATCTGGCATATCATTTAATCCTATCAAATGCGTATTAAATAAATTTAAAATACATCAGTGTATTTTTTTTTTTGGCTGAAAGTTAGATAAGAATTTACTTCTACACCAAGCCAGCCCTTCATTATGCTCACCCTTGCTCGTCCTTATGAGGTCAAGGTCAAGAAGCAGAAGTGAGAAGAGGGGGTGTTGGCAGGGTTCCAATGACAAGAGGATGCGTCATAACATAGATCCCAAAATAAAGAGGGGGATTGGAGAATGGAGGGGGGTAGAGTACTCCACAAGGAGGTCGTGTGTTGCCGCCCATTCTAGTCTGTCATGTTCGGCTTCCTTGCATCCCTAGAATGAAAAGATTTAAACGATCGTTAGTAGTGCACGGCTGTCCCGCTAGGCCGGGGTGTTCAATTCCTTTGGCGTTAGCATCGATCAACCGCAGAGCAACAGCTCCTCTAGTTGGCGACTGACTCGTAAGAGAACAGAATATAACATTTTAACATGAGCATTCGCTAGTCAGTACAGTATAATGAGCTCATTATCACTTTTTCTGTTCAAATTCTATTCCTCTATGCGCAGTTGCACATGCGCCTTGGATGGACTCACGCTAAAAATGATATCTTATATATAATTTGATAAGCCCATTTCTAGTGGTAGAAATTACAAGAAAATGACTGAACAAATTTTGAAATATGACCACTAATTTTAACGGCTAGGAGTCCAGGATGTCGGGAAAAATAGTTTTGCATGAAAATCCAACTCTCACAGAAAATTTTCAGTTTTTCATTCTTTGTTTAGTCACCATGGAAATAGTTATTTGCTGGATGGTTATAAATCTCTAAATAAAATATATCTCTTGCGTAGAAAATAATAACTTAATCTTTATTTGTTGGTCCAAACACATCACAGTTTTCTCTTTGGATGATGGTCATAACGAAAATAAATTTATATTCCTAAACTGGGGAAACGTTTATTTTTTATTAGAATGTTACCGTTAATTTGCATTTAAATCAATAATTTTATTTTTAGCATAGTTCGAAAATTAAAAGGTTTAGTTGTTATGTCCGTGAAAATACTGCCTACCTTTTGTTTCACGCATAATAAAATGATGTTTAAATATGTTTTGGTATGTATTGTAAGCCCAAAAACAATAAAATATTCTTGAATAATGTTTAAAAAAATAGCCATTTTAACTATCTAAGTAGTTTTGGTTTTCAATTTTTTTTTTCAAATAATGGGTTTTGATATTCATTTTAGCAAATAGTAACACAATACAAATACATAAGTTAAGCTAAGTTTTCATTTTACCGCTTAATTTTGAGGATATGATTTTTAAAAGTAATGTTTTGTGTACCCCATATATCTTTTCACATTCTTACAAATACAGTAAGTTCAATTGTGTTTCTATGTTTTTAATTAATTTTGAGGGAATGATATTTCAAAGTACCGTGATATTTTAAGTACCACATCTATATTTTCACATACTCTTTCTCTATCTGACACGCTCTCTCACGATCTCTCTCTCTCTTGAACGTTATCTCTCTTGAAAACTATCTCACAAACGCTTTCTCTATCAAACTCCCTCTCTCTATCCCAATCTCACTCTATTAATTTCAATCTTTCTATCTCACTCTCTCTCTATCAAACACTCTCTCTCACTTTCTCTCACACACTCTTTAGCTCACACACAGTTTCTCTCACACACACTTTCATTCACTCTACACACACTCTTTTTTTCTTCTCCCAGTATTTCTCTCTCTAACACATACACATATTCTCACTATCACTCGCTCACACTCACTCGATCTCTTTCAATTACTCATTCTCAGTCTCTTACACTCTTTTTCTTATACTCACACTCTCATTTTCACACTCACCCACATATATACACAATCACACACTCAAACACTTACTCTCTCATTTTAACTATCACATTTTATCACTCTCTCTATCATATATCTTAATATATATTATTTGATAAGCCCGTTTCCAGTAATAGAAATTACGAGGAAATTATTGAACAGATTTGGACAAACGAACACTCATTTTAAA
Source organism: Timema podura (assembly GCA_033556935.1). Classification (NCBI taxonomy): domain Eukaryota; kingdom Metazoa; phylum Arthropoda; class Insecta; order Phasmatodea; family Timematidae; genus Timema; species Timema podura. The sequence continues at coordinate 97,007,958 of JAVRXN010000009.1, read as the reverse complement.
GCTTAGGGAATCAGGATGCCGGTAAAAATGGTGGCCTAAAACTAAAACCCAAATTTCCTTGCAAATTTTCCATCTTTTCCTTTTGTGTGGGTAGTGGTTCATCTGTATAATCATTCTTTGTTTACATCTCCATGGAAACGATGATTTGTATATAGCTGTATATTGGTAATTAAAATATTTGTCTCTGTTTAAAAATAATATCAGCTCAATCGTTACTTGAGTGGTTTGGTGCCACGAATAGATAGAGATCTAGGAGAGGGGTCATTTTAATGTTCTCATCGTGGCGAGAAGGGGGGAAATATACGTTTTTATTCAAATTACACACCGAAAAATAAATAAGTTATGTAATTAAAGTTGATAGCCTTTGACAAGTAAACTTTTAACTAAAAAGTGAATTAGGGCTTATTATATAGATCCTCTCCCAATAAAATGTTTAAAATACATTTTAAAGCAATAATCTGCAGCCATCGCTGCAACGAACCACTAGTTATGTCTAAATGTATTTAAATTCATTTTTAATGCTCAATAAAGTTGATCTTTATATTTACAAATGAAAAATATGATTTCTAAAATAATATTTTTAACAGAAAATATGAAACAGTATTTATTTTAAATTTAATTGTTGTAAGTTTGGTAAAATATTTATTGAAATGTTAATCAACAGTGATTTTAGACAAGTTAAACAACATATTTATGTAATTAAATATGCTAGTTTTGTAGTTGAACATAATAATACAGGTTTTAAATATATTAAGTTCGCAAACAATCTCAATGTTAATTTTTATTTTTAACTGAAATTAAAATTTTATTAACAGAGCATTTGAAAATAGTAAATAAATAGACTAGTCAACTATCTATGATCTATTTAGCTATTCTTATTTTATTTGCCTTGTCATGGCAATGCAACTTTAATCAAGGGTAACTTAAAATGAACAACAATATTGAATAAGTTTACCGGTCGAAAGTAGTTTTAGAACTCTATTACGTTATTAATGTGAAATTTAGTATTAATCCTACCAATTTGTTGAGTTACCGAATGATTTATAAGTGAAACTACTGATATAATCTAAATTGAATAGCACATACTTATCATTGCGTTCTAAATATTGATATTAACGTTAGTTACATCAAGAGAAAGCTCGAGAACGATGATCCTACAAAACTTCCGATATTGATCTCAAGTTTTAGTTATGAGCTTGGCTCGAAGCTCGAGATCAGAGTACTCCCAGATCACTAATGTATGTGTAGCTGTTTTAGTATTTAAACATAACTGCTGTGTACTGGCTGACGTAAGCAAGGACATTATAACTTCTTCCAAGCGGTGCTAGCGTTCTATTCTTTTTACGTTGGTTATATGTACTTTTAGTTCACCGTGAAATGTTGCAATTTTATCTTTCATGGTTCCACTATAAGGCAGCTTATAAAATATGGTCAAAGTGTAGTCCGTCAAGGTAAGACTGCTACCTTTCAGAGTAAACGAAGTGTACACCCCGTTTGCGGTCAAAGCATATTAGTCATCTGTGCACATGAGCTGCATAAAAACTTATCTATGTTCTGTAATCCCCTACCCGAAAGCACGGAGTAAAAATTCCAGGTCAAGGCTTGGGTCCTAATCCTACACAGAGCTGCAGAATTAAAAAAAACAAAACCAAATACATTTTTGGTAAGCCAGGAAAGCGCACATGGTCATCAATTTCTATAAGAAAAACGTATATGAAAGTTATATAAAAGCACATAAAATCATGACTTTAAAAAACAAAGAATAGGCTAAGTTTGCATTTATAAGATTGTTTTAATAAAAAAAATAAAAATACATAGCCATCATGCTATTGAATTTGTAAAATTGAAGTAAAGTTGCAATTAAAATGCCTTAGGCCGAAGTCTGGCTTTGGCCCAAATAAAAGGGGTTAAGATTTATTTGGCGATTTTATATATTTCACTGACCCTACTTAAATACCTGCTGACAAGTGACAGGTAAAATGTATTCTCCAATAATTCGAGTGTGGCCAAAAATCCTACCTTGATGGATTATACATTCTATATCTTTATTAACTCTGTCTCATACTCTTCTCAATTTAATTTACTTTACATCCATTACTGTTTGCAGCCTATTGTCCATGTCAATTTTTTATTCAAGCCATACATATTCCACTACCGGATTGCTAGGCCTGTCGTAGCTTCACATGTCTTATAATCTAACTTAAGACTAGGATAGGCATTACATCCAGTCCCAGGCCGTTAATTCATTACTATGAAATGGTAAACCCACATTTCACCAAAGCTAAATTTTCAGCCGTGCTGGGAATCGAACCTGGGACCCTTAGCTCAGTAGACAGACATGCCATCAACAGGGCTAAGGTGTCGGATCTTTTAAGTCATGGATGAAACTGTGTGTAAACTTTTCATTTTGATACTTCATCCGTGGATGATCATGCGTTTTCAGAAGTAATTTCAATATAATACGTCTTAAAACTTTCTTTGTTTAAAAAAAAACTCCCTTCGTTATATTTGGAAATCTGGTAATGAGTTGGCTGCCTTTAGCCTTTGGGAAGCTAGCCTTCGTAACATCAGGCTGCCAGGAGTTCTCCTATTAGTTAGTTTTAACACTGTTGACAAGGGGTCCAAGAAGCAAGGGGTAGGTCATATATAAGCAGCTTGTGCGTATAGTAATAGACAAAACATAGTTATATCACACAGAGAAAAATAGTAATCGCTATCACAGTTTGTAACAAGAACTAGCTCAGGCTCTCCACGTCAGTTAAAAAACGAATAAAAACTGCATCACTTAATGTTAAACTTACAATACTGAAAATAAATTAATAAAATAAATCGTGTACAGTGTTAATTTTCTACTAATTCCAATAAATAACCAATAAGTAATCCTACAGTAAGAAATACATATAATCAGATCGTCATAACCGTGTGATACCAAGTGCGCAGTAAGCCATGCACGCGTCCATATCCGCCTCATCATAAAAAGTAAAATAGTGCGAGGATTAAATTGTGATTTTTTCATTGTATAATTTAATCAGTTTGATTAGTCAAAATTATACAGAGTCCTAGGTCTAGATAACTAAAATTCCCTTTCGTTATTAAAAACCCATTTCAAATACATAGAATGGGTTTTTCACAATCTTTTAATTTTTAGTACCATGCTTTGATGTGTAAACGAGTGTTGACCAGACTCTTAATGACCTTAACAAAATTGCATTGGCCATATGTCTGAACAAAACCTTGTTTCTTGGGAATTCTTCTTCTATGGGCTTATTATATAAGCTGCACTCTAGTAGAAATAACCAACGTAAGGTTGCTTGCTACCTTCCAGAGTAAATGAATCTTACAACAATCGTGCCTGTATTCGTTCACACCTGGCGTGTTTTTTTTTTTTTTTGTACATCCCTTCTTACTTCCCGTTTAGTCTACCAGCGATCCACATATTTACACTATCAGAGTAGGGACTATGCAGGTAGAATTTAGAGGAAATATACCACCATTTGCATGGCGTAAAAGTGGGAAACCAATTAGGGGAAAAAAAACCTTGATATTTATTACCTACCGGGATTATAAGCCCCGATCGCCTAGTCATCGGAATTCCTGTTTGTTGTGAGAACAGGGGTCGGCAACCTGTCTATCTTGCAGTGGTTTTCACTAGATCTTGTATGAAAACTACATCATTGGTAAAAGAAGAACTTTTTGTCTTCTAAAACTCGCAATTTTATTAATTACTTTCAAATAATATTTGAGTGGGACAAAAACTACTTGTAATGTTGCAAGAAAATTAAAAATTTTAGTATGAAATTGTACATTTGATTCAATTCAATTTTTTTTTCTAGAATGTTTTTTGAGGGTGGATTGAAATTGTTTGATGAATAGATCGGGGCCTGCGTGGTAGCCAGAGTTTCCGGCCGCGGTGGTAAAGTGGGTTTGCCTCATTTTGTTCGGGGAACCCCTCCTTCTCCGGGGTTGTAGTCTTGAAGGCAGTGCGTGCCGGATGTGTGAGAGGAACCGCCGCTGCTCAGGAAGAAGACTGATGAAGATAGAGAGAGAGTGAGAAGGGGGGACGGTGGTTCGGGGTGTCTGGGGTGTAAGAGTGATGGGAGAAGGTAGCTCTCTAACCTTTCCCCCCCCTACCCCTCTTCCTCCATCTACCACTCTCTTCACTTCACCAAGAGTCGTCATGAGCTAGGCGAGACATGTTTACCATCCATCACTCAGCAACTCTTTTAACATCCATTTACTAGCGACGTTAAGACTTAACCTTGACAACCAGAAGGTGGAGAGCGTCTGGTACGTGTTCCCACCGTGCTTTTTGGAGAAAAAAATATACGTACTATGTAGAAGTGTGGGAGGGGCTAAGGGGTGGGGGTGTAATCTCCCTGCTGGGTCTTGATCAGACGATAGCGCACATACCTTACTTCGGTAGTCTAACGGTTGCGGAAAACTGAAAACGTTTTCCAAACTGCAAACGACACAAATTTTTATGTTTATTTTCATCCCAGTGATGGGGCTAGGAGTCTTGTCAGGGTAAGCATAGTTGTCTACCTGTGACGTAACAGAAAGTCAAGATAGTATTTCCAATGTTAATATATTTAAGATTTATTTTACATGTTTTAGATATAAAACATTGTGAAAGAAAAATACATACTCATAAAGAAATTTAAGAAATAGCCCTGCATTATCACAATTTTTTTTATATAAACGTGTTATCTTAAAATAGTCTATAGCTCAGGTTATTTGGTTTATTCAAGACAATGGCCATTAGTAAACTTCCTGCCAGGATGTAAATTAAAATCATCCCTGGAAGCATATGTATATTTAGAATAAGAAACAAGAAAAAAAAAATTGAAATGCAAATCATGCTGTCCTTGCGCAAAATCTAGAGTGATTGTGTATACTAGTCAGTAGAATGAGGGAAGTGTTATCAGCAGATTAAAAAGAGGCCTCACATGACGAACTAATCATTTTCTTGCATGTAGTTCTATTTCGTAAATTGCCATCTAAATATCACTGATTATAGTGATTGAATGAGTCGTTAAGATGCAACCCGCTTTGCAAATTAGCCTCGAACTTAAAAAGCAGGTCACTCCGTTAAAACTTTATGTAATTACGTTAAATTTCCCTCCCTCCAAATTCCCTATTTGACCAATCGTACACAGGTCCTGTATCATATACCGTGCATGATAGATCAATATCCGTTGATACCCAAACAAATGAGTGATGAAAATATAACACAGGTATAGTTTTGAAAAATTCTGCTTGTCCCAAAAACACTCCACATAACATTGACATTCACCAAAATCTAGGTTAGACTAAGATTTTTTTATTGGATGATATGTATAATCACACGAGCTACAAACTAGATGATTCATGGATAGCTCAGTAGTTATAGCATTGAAGTACTAAGTTAAAGGTCCCGGGTTTGATTACCGTGTCCAGGTGTAATTTATAAATTTAAAGAATACAAATTATTTTGCTTAAGTAAGCACATTTTTTGTTGTGAAAAGGTGTCGATCCAAGCGATATATTTAAACTTTGTTCTGTGGTGACATGTTTATTTAATTCGTTCTAGGACTACAATTGCAACGCGCATTAATACCCGTCCAGGCCAACAGATTTAATTATGCCTAAATTAGCTTAATAATATAGGAAATGTATCCGAATTTGCTTGGAGGGAGGAGTATGATAAAACATACTCGGTACACTTGCCCGGGATTTGAACCTTTATCATCCCGTCACTTATAAAATTGAGACCATATTTCTTTCATAGAAAATAAAACTGGATCTTTTTTTTTAAATCAACTATAATTTTTATTTTTTTGGCAACTTAATTCACTGGTTATATTTTTAAATAATTATTTATTGATCAAATTGTTAAAACTTAATTTGACTAAATATTTAGCGGGTACCCTACCCTGTTTAACGACGTTGCCTACTTGGAGATTCCAAAGCTATTTTGCGAAGTGGGTTGCATCTTAACTTGACGCACCTAAGCAGTCTAAGCGCTATCACACTTAGATGACTATGTACAAAATAGAAAGAGAGGGAACAAAATAATATTTTCACCCTGAGAGGGCTCCTGTCTGTGTGCTGATAACCCTTTTCCTCTTCCTCTGACGAGTTTACACAGTCACTTTAATATTTGCTTTTTGAATATTTTGATCTGCTTTTTCTTGTTTCTTATTCTAGATAGACATATGCTTCCACGGAAATTTTTAATCTACATCTAGGCAAGAAGATTTCTAAGGGGCATTTTCGTGATCAGACAAATAGCCTAAGTTGTAGAGGATTTATGAAAAAAATACGACTATAAAAAACTACTTTAAAGTAAAAATAATTTTGCTACACTGTAGGACTATTTTAAGAATTATTTAAGAATATGTTTTTTTGCTTCAACTTTATATCTTTAAAACTCACTGAGTAAAACGTAAATTTACAAACACGGTAAATCCTATCTTTACCGGCCGTGACGTCACATGAAGGCAACGTCCTTAATGTGTGTTGGTTATCGTAATAAAAATATATTCCTTTTCTACAAGCTATCTTAAAATATTTGATCTTGGGTATTTAATGAATGGTTTAAGAGTCTAACTTATATTTTTACTTTCGTACTATCTTACAGGTAGAGAAAGTATTGTGATCGTCAACAAATCTGAACTCGAGATTTTGATAAATTTTGACGTTTCATGATCCCTGAATCCGAAAAAGTGGTTTTTGCATTTCCGTCTGTCTGTACCTCGGAGTAGAGCTCAAACAATTTTACCGATTGAGATAGAGCTTGGTAAATAGGGTTTTCATAGGGTTACCACGTTGGGTTTTTTGGAATTGGATATCTAACCCTAAAATTAAGAGCAGTTTACTGAAAGGCTAAAAGAGAAACAAATCAAATTTCTCAAAATCGGCTTTAACGATTTTGATTAAATTTTATTTCTAAGAATTAATAAATATTACAAACAAAATGATAACCCTAAACTTTTTTTTTTTGCAAAAGGGCTTAAAGGGTTCCGGTTTAATACGTAAATTCTATTTTTTTTTAGCATATCTTCGTAACTATTTGAGATGAAATTACTCATCATTGCAAATATGTAGGTATATTTATAATACAAATATATTATTTGAAATATATTTATAAAACCAATAATTTTCAAGCTTTACGCAAATATATATATATACATATATATATTTAACTTCTCGATTACTAAAGAAAGTATTGCAACCATTAAAAAATCCAACCAGAGATTTTGATGGTTGTTGACGTTTCATGGCACTCCGAGCTTTAAAAAGTGGTTTTTGCAATGCCGTCTGTGTGTCTGCTTAGCCCTAAAACTAGGAATGGTTTAATAAAGGGCGAAAAGAAAAAAAATCGACTTTCTCAAAATAGGCTCTAACGATTTTGACTAAAATTCGTATCTTGACGTTGATTAAGATTATAAATAAAATATAGATTTTCATATTCCCATAAAAATGAATTTTAGGGTACTTTACAGAAGCGGAAATTACCGTAACTCCACTCCTATTTGAGAAACAAAATAATTTATAATTGCAAAATTATAGAACTATTTTAAAAAACTTTATATGAAATATATCTTTATAAAACCAATAGCTTCTGAGATATTGGCAAATATATTAATACAATTTTGTGAGCTTTAGTTGTGAAGAGTTACTTAAGTTTTAACGCAATAATTCTCTAATACCATAGAGTAAGTAAATAAGTCTCTCAAAATGTGTATGTTCTTTTTCCTTTAACCTCTCAGGGGAAATGTTTGTACTGCAATGATCTATATCTATCATTTTAGAATCAATAGTCAATATACAATTTTTATTGGTCTACACTTTTAAAAGAGGAATTTAATAGCAATACGATGATCATGAGATGTGCAACCCCTAATAAAATGTCGAAGATAGCTCGGGCTTGCTAGTGTGTATTATTTGGTTTCACCTATATTACGAATTTTGAGTAGATATCTTCATTTTTAAGCTATGGAGTGAGAAAGTCCGTGCGGAGTTTCGTACCATTTATTTGTAAACTGGTTTAGAAGAGTGCATGACAAATTGTGTGGTAGTATAATATCACGCAATTTAAAATACCTCTGTAACTTGGAATAAATGGTTGTCTTTATTCCACCCCGTCTCACTGGTCTCATTACCTATTCTGGTTGTACGCATTATATTATACTGGCTACGCAGGGATGAGGGAAAGAGAGTTGAGAGGAAATGTACCCAAATCTTCAAGGAGGACGGTTGGGAAACTCTTCAGGGAAAAAAACCCACTCAAAGTATATCTGGCTGGGATTTGAAACCAGACCTTCCCGTCACCTTTAATCTAGATTAAATGAGGTCGACATTTAGAGCATGGTCCCACCGATGTGGGTAAAAACTTTTTTAAATAAAATACTAAACATTAAAAACATAATAGCTGTCGCTGAACACATCGCAACATTTATTATTTCTGTGAATCTAAAAACTTAAGAGTGAGAATCATATATTGAATATTGATACGAGTATAAAGAATAAATACCAAACGAATACGAACAATTGTATATGCTAGCTGTCAATAAGGAACCAACTTACAAAATAAATACTCAACCAGAATTGATGGCATAGCCGAGTTTCCACGCACCAGGAAAACTTAGAGAATTTTGCAAAATCTAGTAAAAATACTGGTATACTTGTTAATTTAGGACATTTAACTTTCCATCCATTACTGTTTCCACCCCGTGGCTTGGGTCAGTTTTCATATTCAAGCCATGTATTTTCTACTACCTGCTGGCTAGGCCTGTCTTAGCTTCATATGTCTTATAATTTAACCTAAGACTATGAAAGGCACAACATCCAGTCTCCAGCTGTTAATTCATCAATGTGAAAGGGTAAACCCACATTTCATCAATGATACATTTTCAGCCATGCCGGGAATTGAACCCAGGACCATTACCTCAGTAGTTTTCAAGCTACTGAATGACTGAAAGTTTAAAATAGAGTAGTAGGTTTCGCATGGACGAAAAAGTGAACATATGTATTAATCACGCTGATTCAAACAAGGGTTGTGAAGCGACAGAAGTAGGGATGTGAAAAAAGTATCGATACTTTACTAGTATTGATATTTTCCTTTCAATACTAGTATTTTTTTCCTCGATATTTTTACTGATATTAGTACTCACACTCCGGTATCGAATAGGTATCGAAAGAAACAACTTTTTTGCTATCTTAACTCATGCTGAGATTAAATGTTTACTAAAGTGGTCTGTAGAGAAAGAACACATGACACTAGTTCTCAATGCTCACTTATTTTCTGCGCGCCAAGCAAGAAGCAGCTCTAGCATTCATACATTTTTAGCTTATCATAATTCATTGCTGTTCTTTAATCTTTGTTTATCAATACAGCCGAATTTGTGTGGTGGGAGAGTGGAAAGCCATTTAGGGAAAATCACCCTCAGTGCACCCGATCGGGATTGAACCCTGATCTCCCCGTCTTCGGCAGTCTAGTCCAACACGTGATTAGAGCGTTAAACCACGCGGCCACTGAGGAGGGGAAGATATTATTAATACTAGATAAAAAAGTTTTAGAGTTTTACAGATTAAAGTTTCGATACTGATACTTACTGTTATATATACTTTTCTTTCAATACTAGTACGGTATCGATAGTCTTCTTCCGATACTTTTAATGAGTACAGTATCTATACTTCTCTTTCGATACTAGTACGGTATCGATAGTCTTCTTCCAATACTTTTAATGAGTACAGTATCGATACTAGTACGGTATCGATAGACTTCTTCCGATATTTTTAATGAGTACAGTATCTATACTTTTCTTTCGATACTAGTACGGTATCGATAGTCTTGTTCCGATACTTTTAATGAATACAGTATCGATACTTCTTTTTCAATACCACATATCTAGACAGAAGATGTGTTTCTCCATCAATCTCATATCATCCTGTTTAATAACATAAATTACATGCCTTCACACTAGTCAGTTTGATGAAAATTGAAATATTATTACTATTTTCTTCAATCAAAGCTGACTAGCAAAATGGGAATTCCTTCTGGAAAACTTGAAAATCACAGAGATCTTGGTAGTAATAAAATAGTAACAGCCTTTCATGAGTAGAAATTGGGGTTGGTTACCTACAAAAAAAAAAAGGTGAAGTAGAACCATTAGGTGAAGAAGGAAAGAAATAGCCATTAATAATTAATACGTGTTCAAAGAATTGTAAATGGCACAAACTCTAAATAGATATTTTGGTATTTAAAATAGAATACATATTTAAATAATTAAAATATGTATTTAAAATAGAACAAATATTTAAATAATTAAAAATATTAACGAACACTGAGATTCTAATGTTTATCTAATTTTAACGACGCTAGTGTGCATGTTTACTGCAAAGATAAATGGGTCTGAAACTAGGATGAGTCAGTCATGGAAATCTAGATAATTATGGCCGTATCAAAAATTTATTTGCATCAAAATTTTAGAGAATCTTAGAGATGGATTTTTACTGAAAGGAGAGCAAAGTATATGCCCTCTATTATTGGGTGCAGTTTTATTTTGTTTTAGAAGAACAAATAAAAACAAAATTAATTTGAGAATTGCCTCGCACGCGCGACAAAAAGACGTATAAAAAGATTTAGCAACGCCATTCATTTTTATAACAGAGAAACTTTTTTCCGACACGGTATAACCATTTGCCAAAAAGTAATGGAAGCGGAACAAAGCTTAAACTGTGTCTAAAAGCCTATTGACGAGTTCGGGAAAGCAAAGACTGGGAGCTTTCGCATAACAAAACAAAAAGACAAGCAAGTAATGGAAATGGCGTAGACATGTTAAATGGAAGAGGGAAATCGCTACTAACAATTGGTTGAAGTGATCGAAATACTAGGTAAATAAGGGTGAGAGAGAGAATAGATAAAACGGTTGGGGTGGGGGGGGGGGGGGGGGAGGCACTGAATTGAAACGAGCCAGAAGGGAGGAAGAGAAAATGAATATAAGCAAGAGGGATTTTTAAAACAAGAGAGAGCAATCACGGCGTTTACCAAGTGATGAACAATAAGAGTAAATAATAAAGAGAATCAGAAATAATAAAACTGAAAATAAAAGTCGTAAATAGTCAGAAAACCCAAGCTAACGTAAGGAAAAGATAGATATAGTGAATTAATAATAATAATATATAAATTTAACAAAAACTACACCAATAAACTGTCACCAAAGGTAGAAATAAAATAACTTGAGATGGATTTGAGAAAACAGAAAGTGAATAACAAGGAATCGACGGAGGGATCTTATTAAATAAGATAAAGTTGATGGAGGGAAAGTGGGGAAAAAGATGAAAAAACAGTTATTTGGGAGGAGGGGGATGGAGGGATGGAAAAGCGACACTCCCAAAGTGTGGAAGAAGGGATTGAAGAAGACGGAAGGGTATGCAGTGGAAATAGAAGTAAAATGGCAGCTTGAAAAACAATTACAGGCAATTCAGAAGACGATCACAAGGCATACTGACTGCTTCGGCGGGGTGGCTTGTTGAGAGCAGTGCCCTGTTTCAAGAATCAACTTTGCAACTTTTCACTTTGCATTTTACACATTGCAAGAAGTTTTGTGTTTCAAGAACACATGCAAATGCAAAGTGCAAAGGCTAAAATTGAAAAGTGAAATGTGCAAAGAAATTTGCAGATTTTTTGTGTTTCTGTTTCAAGAAGATCATTCAAATGCAAAGTTTTGTTGTTAGCTTTTCTACTTTTCATTTGAAAGTGAAAAGAAGAAATAGTATTTGCAGTTTGTGGAAAAGCTACATTTATTACACAATTTGAGTGCTAGTGTTGTAGCTGCAGCTGAGATATTATCACAACAATACAGCCTAGCTGTTATTGTATTTGCAGTAAGTTCAATCAGAAACATTAATTCAAAAAATTGAGTGTTGAAAGTGTTTTCTCAACAGTTGATGCTATTATTGCTGTGCATGTAAAGTGTTGTTTAAAAAAATGTTGAGAAGAAGAAGGCGACAAGAGCTGATAGTTGACAGAGGTGAGGTTAGAAAGCGATATATTAAGAAAAGAATAAATTTTGATGACTATTTTTCAGACTTTCAGTTTAAAGAAAGTTTTAGGTTAATGCCTGAAACCGTGGAATATATTTTACAGTTTGTTGGGCCCCATTTAACCAATATAACTGGCAGGAGCAAAGCTCTTGATGCCAGACATAGAGTTCTATTAGTCCTTCATTGGCTGGGAAATGGATCACAAATGCATGGAGTTGGTGCAATGCATGGAATAAGCAAAGCTACAGTTTCCAGAGTAGTGAGAAAATTTGTTGATGCAATCATTTCTACTATGTTCCAAAGTCATGTTAGGTGGCCAGATGATACAAGGAACATTGCACCAAAATTTTTAAGGAAAGGTGGTTTCCCATGTGTTTCTGGGTGTGTAGATGGTACACTCATCAACATTGATGCTCCTACAATACACGAGGAAGTTTACGTTGACCGCAAAGGGAACCATTCTTTAAATGTAATGGTCATCTGTGGCCCAAACTATGAATTTTACAGCGTTAATGCTAATTGGCCAGGAAGCACCCATGACTCAAGGGTGTTGAGGAATTCTGCTGTGTGTAGACTATTTAATGATGGGTGGAGGCCTTTTCCAGGAGCAGTTGTTCTGGGAGACAGCGCCTATGGTCTTAAAGAATGGCTGATTCCACCAATCAACAGGAATCCTGACAACAATGTTGAAATAAGATTTAACAGAGCCCACAAAAGAACTAGAAGACTTGTTGAGAATTCAATAGGCATTTTGAAAGAACGATTTCCGGTTCTGAGCCACATGCGTCTCCATCCGGTTAGTGCAGCCAAGGTGGTCCTAGCTTGTGTAACCTTGCACAATGCTGCTAAACATTTTGCATCAGTTGAACCAGTCTCTTGTGATCCAGTCAACATGGATGATGAAGATGATGATGATTATGTTTCATTAGAAGAAAACTGTGAGGATCCTCCAGTTGGAGGTGCAATCAACAGACTTAATGGACTTATGCGGTTTTTTGAGTAGAATGTACAAGACAATGTGTAACCTTAGACTATAAGAAAATGAAATGTTATTTGTTCACGTTTACTATTGTTGGTTTAATTGATGAACATTTTCGTAATGTATTACATGTGGGTTTTTTCTTAAATAATTTTATATCATGTTGCTTTGATAAAGAAATTACAATTTGAACTATTACAAATAGCCCTAGAATTGGTAAAGAAAATGTATAGACTCGTAAAAATTCTCATAGCAACTAAGTATGTTATTACTTTGCACCAAAACATAAGGCCTATTCGCTATTTATACAAAAATAATACACTATATAATTCACTCGTCAATGTCACTTTCCTTATTATTACTATCATCAACTTCAATGACACATGCTGAAGGCAAAATAGTCATAGTGAATTTAGATGGAGGTAAATGTAATTCTGTTTCCAATTTTAGGCACTTTAGCTTCATGTAATATATTTCAACATCTAATAATTCTTCCCTCTTATCTGGCTGCAGTACCATTGTCTTCATCTTCTTTCATGCTGGGTATTTAGTAGAAGTGGATGGGTTTGGCTGAAGGTGGAGTTGATCACCTATTGGTGGTATTTGTGGTGGAGTGCATATATTGTGGAGTTGCCCGGTTGGGAATGGCCCTGCAGAAACCTTGCCAACCTCAATGAATGTTTCTGGCAGCATTAATCCCTCCATAGATGGAGATTCTTTTCCAACAATGTCATAAATCATTTCATCAGATTCATCTGGCTGCACTCCTTTTCAACCCCCTGAGCCTGTTTGAGCCCTGTTATCTCTCTTCCTCTGAAAGAAAAAACTGTTTAAAGTAACAAATAGGAAATATAAGCAGAACAAATACGCTGTTACACATTAACTGCTATTCCTTGTCATAATCTCAGAGATAAAAACCAGTGCTCACCCCTTTTACACTATTCTATGGATTTTCTGCCAAATGACATTTTTTTTATCTCGTAGTTTTTGTTAGATGAATCTTATTGGTGCAACAATAAATAGGCCTATAAGTAACTTTAACTTCATTGACACTTAGTATATATCTTGTAGGCCTACTAAAAGTAAAGATGGATAGTTATAAAATAGATTTAAAGCTGCAAATGCTACCTTGGGTTACATTTTTAGGCCTAAACTGTAAGGTATTTACAAACAGAATCACTGTGACTACATTCTCATGTATCATTTAACAATAAACTACTGTATATATGTTTTTGGTAATATTTGTGTAGTGGTTTAGGAAAACAATTTTAAAACATTTTATATGGACTTGGCAAAGCACGACATTTCCATAGCCCATATAGATTGTCTCGGGCGTAGACCCAATCTTTACTCTCGCCAACCAAGCCCAAAGATTTAGCTTTAGCTAACACTTCTTCCCAAGCAGATAGCTTCTCTCTGGCGGTAATAGAATTACTAAATTTACTGAATAAAATTTCTTTCTTACATTTTATTACTTCTAACACTGCTAGTTTCTTTTTAATGCTTTCACTTCTTTTAGACATAGTTGTTTTTAATTTAATAGAAATGAACACAAAATGATAACCTATAAATTAACAGATAACTGTAAAAAAGGCCAAATGCAAAGAACATAGCTGCAAATGCAAAGACTTTTCAAATCAAACTGATGAATGCAAAGAAGTTGAAAAATATTGATGAAACAAAAATACTTTTCACTTTGCAATTATATGAAAAGTGAAAATTGCAAAATGAAAAGTTGAAAAGTTGGTTCTTGAAACAGGGCACCAGGGCTATATACTATATAGCTCTGGGTTGAGAGAGGGTTGGGGAAGGAGGGGAGTTGTAGATGCTGAGGGGAAGTAAACGACATATCAAAGCGAAGTTCAGTTCAAGTGTAAATATAAAGTTTAGATGATGGCAAAATATGAACGACATGAGAAAATACGTCAGTAGTTGTCGAGGTGTCTGTTTCACAGATGACGACTCTTCTTTTGGTAAAGTTCTATTTAGTTGTCTGTAGGAACAAAGTGTTTGGCCAAGTAATTCGTCATGAAATCTTTCAAAGGTTTCTAAAAATTATTTGGTTGTTAATAGAGATGGGTCGAATCCAAATGTTAAAATTTTTTTCTTGAATCTCATATACAAATTCGAGTCTTTAAAAATGTACAATCTTAGTTCAATTGAAAACGAAAATAAAATTTAAATAATTTGTTTAAGGTTTGGTGTCACTGTCAAATTACATTTTGTTTGTCATGTTCATTCCATCAAAAACAATAAATAAAACACTTTACATATGCAAATTAATTACATTTATTCAATTTCGTTTCTTACCAGCTTCGGTGGCCACGTGGTATAAGACGTCACTCTCTCGATAGACTAGACCGCCAATGACAGGGAAATCGTGGTTCCAATCCCGGTTTGGTGTACTGAGGGTTTTTTCCTAAGTGTTATCCACTTTGCCTCCACGTAAATGTGGATACACTTGTTATAAATTCAACCTTCCTCATACCTGACTCACTAGCGTAAATATTATAATAGAGAAAAGTATATATATGTTAATACCTATGCGTATAGTCTAAACAGGCTATACGCATGCTAAAAAAATGCTAAAAAGTGATAAAAAATATTCCTTACTATGATTTTGCTACTCTTCCCACTACTCAAGTCTAAATAATTCATTTTATAATAATAATAATAATCATCATCAACTGTTTCCAGTCCGTGGTCAGGTCACTTTAGTAAAATACCTCCATCTTCCTCTATCCTTCCCCCATTCTTCCTCCTTTAAATCACTTCCACTCTTCTCCTCTCACTTTCACACTTTTTGTAATCTCCCATCTCTTCCTTGGCCTCCCTTGCCGTCTTTTTACCACTTACTTCATCTCCATATTTCTCTTTGGCATTTATTTTACCAATTGCTTAAAATTGTTATTTGAATTCAAGGTCTTTATAATTGTTTTCAAGATACTTTTTTTGAAATTTTTATGAAACTCGAATCTCTAGAATAGCATTGGATTCAGGTATCGAGGATTTGAGCGTTCCATCCCTTGTTAGTTTCGAGGCCTTTACTAGCCCATGAAATGTGAATAGCTGGAACTTTATATAGAGTGATACCCGAATAGCACCAACTCTTGCACATAGCTCTCCAATTGAAGTTAAGTACATCGATTAAACAAGAATCCTGGTTTATCCTTAGAGTAGATAGACTATTGTCAAGGAAAAAACAAAGCTTTAACGTACTTTTTGTATCATGAGTACATATTTTTAATCACTAAACTTGGTCCATCTAAGCACAATGTACTTGTCAGCTGGTGACCCACCATAAATGTCATACATACATGTAATAGTGTAAATATATAATAATAAATACATTTCATTCCTTTAAGTCTATTCTTACAACTACTAGCGTCATTCTAAAACTTAATTTAGTTCCTTAAATCTATTATGTTTTATATTTTATTTAATATTCAAAAACTAGTCTCGAGTCTATTTCATAGCTTTTTTGTCATATTATTCAATCTAGTATTATTATTTCACTATGTCTGTGAGCCCATTAGCCATTTTTTATTTCTCTTTTAACGTGTGATATTTTATCTATTCCCAAAAGGGTATTCGGTTGTAATGAAATGGAATTATACATCCCAATAATTTATTATTCGCCTTTGTATACAAAATCACAACATTATAAAATGAGAGCGGGTAGTAAGATTTATTTGTTTTAATTTTTTTTAAGTTGCAAGGTATGGCGACATCTTTCTACGTCTCTGTTTAAAAAGACAACGCAGTTTGGTCAACAGAGACGCACCTGGATGACCACACCTTTTTTTTTTTCTAGGAAGCTTCGAGAAGGAAATGCCGCTTGATATACCCCTTCAGGGTTCGCATCCCCTCACTTTCCTTCCTGACTAGGAGCCGAGTAGGTAAATTCTATGAGTAGGGGACATGGCGTCTCGTCACAATTTGACCTACTTATCTGTGATTGGCTGTCACAATTTGACCCGACGCTGATTGGCTGCTATAAATAGCCCTCCCCCACCCCTCCCCCTCCCCTCCCCTCCCTCCGCTCTGATTACAAAATCTCCACCAGTTGATTACGAAATTTCCTCCCCTACACCCCCTCCCCTACACCCCCCTCCCCCATCCCCTACAACCCCACCACGCCTTGAACATGTTGGTACTTGTGCGGGCTTTTTTTTCTTGATTATTGTTGCGTGCTAATTAATTATTCATGTCTGCTAATTGATTATTGATGTGTGCTAATTAATTATTCATGTATGGGTAGGGGGAAGGACATTGGAGTATATTTTATTTGGATGGTGAGCATACGTCTCTGCACGAACCTCTCGCTACGACTGTCCTGCGTAGACTGGAGGGGGTCGGCCGCTTACCGAGTAGTGACCACGTATGGGGAGGAACACGGAGCACGAAGCTCTCCTGACGGCAGCGTGCTGAAGAGTGCGAGTCAACCATAAGGCCCCTTTCACCAACCCTACTCGCGAGGACAGCATGACCGTGCCCTCTGGCAGCACTCAGTTGAATGCGAGCAAACCCCCTCATCGCGTCATACCTCCGCTCCTTTCACTTTTTCCCCCTCCCCCATCCCTACGTCACTGACGTTGAGTGGCAATGTTTAGGGGGTAGGAGGGGGTCAGTTGCCTCCCAGTGGAAAATTTTATGTTGCAATAAGCAAACGTTTAAAGTTTCTTGAACTCGTCTTTCCCGCCAACCCACCCCCCAAGTCCCACCCCCTTGTCACAGAGGTCGTGGAAAATTTTATGTTGCAATAAGCAAACGTTTAAAGTTTCTTGAACTCGTCTTTCCCGCCAACCCACCCCCCAAGTCCCACCCCTTGTCACAGAGGTCGTGGACTCAAAGCTAATTTTGGCTACTCTGTTTCTAGAAGCTACAGCCATCTTTTGGTAGAAACTCGAACTAGAAGGTCTCATGGGGTGACTAGAATTAAAATATATACAAACAACTAATTCTAATCGACTAGAAATAACCAGGAGGATAAAAAGTATAACGGGTGCATTAAAAATATGAGTGTTTTCATGTAGAAAAAAAATAGCTCAAAATCTTTGAAAAAAAATTGTCTGTCTAAAAAGATTATTCAACCAAGGGATTCGAACCACGATAGTTTCAAATTGTCTAGAATTAATCAAGCAGGTGTGCGTCCGAAATTAAACTTGCGCCCTAAGACCGCTACAAATACAGTCCAGGGCAGTCTGTCTTGCGTAGAATGGAGGGCATCTCCTCTGCTCGTTCGCTTACCGAGTAGTGATCACTGCGCATCACGGGTGCGCACTTTCCCCTCACCCTCTCCTCTCACCTCAATCACCCTGTGACGTCATCGAGACCCGTCGCTGGATCGACAAAACGTGTTGAGACAAGAATTGAGGTCATTGACCCTGGCAATGGGTTTTCCTGGTGTTGCAACACGACATTGAATTAGGTCCCCCACCCCCTATTTGGTAATGGGTTTTCCCTGATGACTGGCGCCGGTTTGGCGGGTTGACAAGACAAGTCGAGACAAGAATAGATCACGAGAGGGCCATCTCGTAGGGGGTTGGGTATATAGGGGGAGACCCGTTCGGTCATCTATTTATAAGCGTCTGTAGAGCGGTTCAAGATGGACAAGTTACAACAGTTGGTGAATATTGTTGACGCCGTGCAGACCGTAAAATTGAGTGATCTAACAGTGGATCAAAAGTACTCGCTGGATAAATTAAAGGCTGTCAATACAAAGTTCGGGAGACGCCTAATAGCCTATCTAGATGGCGAGTTTTGTGTATTTTTACCTTGTCGTTTCGGTACTCTAACAGATGAAGACGTGTGCGAGCTTAATAACGAAAAATTGGTATTTACCTGCGCCGGAGTAAAACCCGGTTCACCTACCATTGTGAACTTTGAACGTGTTTAAGAGTCAAGCAGTTAACAACAACAACATCGGGCAGACGGGTAGTTAATACTTGTGCACGGTGGACCCTACAAACCATACAGCACGTTTTATAGCTCACGGGTACGCTCACCATGTTTAATTTAACGTTTGTGGGTCATACGGTTACGGGTTGTGCCTATATGACAGGAGAAAATATTCACCGTGTGGTTGTGAGCGATAGACAGGTAATTTACAAAATAGTGAACCAAGACAGAGAGGAGCGAGGCTACATCGAGTTTTGCGACTCTACCTGTCACACGATAAGAGCGACTAAAGTACTACCCTACGAGAGAATCGAGGAGACTTACCTGTGTGATATGACATGTGCTGTGTACAATTTCCGCCAAGGGGACGTCGTGGCCGTGTTGCCAAGGCCTCCACCACCCTTCAGAGCTCCATACCACCCGCCACCACCACCCTTCACGGCACCGCAGTCAACGCCCCCGCCCCCAGAGTCACCGGCGTACCCGCCCCCAGAGTCACCGGCGTACCCACCCCCAGAGTCACCGGCGTGCCCACCGCCAGAGTCGTCTGCCTACCAGTACTCACAGCCAGAGTCACCCGCGTGCTCACAGTCAGAGTCGTCTGCCAACCAGTACTCACAGCCAGAGTCACCCGAGTGCCCAGCACTAGAGGAGGAGGAGGAGGAGGAGGTAAAATCCGAAGAACCCGCAAATCTCGAGTGTTTAACAATGTACAAAACTTATCCAAACGTTAAAATTATTGGTGAAACGCCCGATGACTACATAATCGGTCTGGCCAGATTCGGTAACGTCTTACTTCCAAAGTCTGCCTATTATTTGGATTGTAAGCGGTTTAAATCTAAAGCACGTTGTATGATATATCTCGGAGGACAAAGTGTGATGTTTAAAAGTGAATTGATAAACTAGGCGCACTCATGTTGTCGTAGAACTCTGCTGACGTCATTGGAGCTAGTGGCAGACATTTTGAGAGGGGGAACGCAGTTTGTGAGTAGAGAACGTTGCCGCTTGAGCGAGAGGTTTTTTTTTCACAGGGATATTTCTTTCGTTGCATTTCCGATTACCATTATGCCATATAAATGCTGCATTTGTAAGGGGGCCTACGCAAAGCTCTCCAGCCTTATTCGCCACAAACATCAATGTCATCAAACATCTCAAAATACTGCTCACCAGGATGCCTGTTGGGACGAAGAGGTATTGTGCAATGCGTTAGACAGGATCGAGAAAGAAGAATACAACCGTGTAAAGTGCTTAAACGAACTTGAGAAAAACAAAAGTTATAACGTTATGAGATCCCCAATGAACCGAACGTTATCGTGCTCGAGAATGTTGGAAGAGTAAGATTTCCATGTAAAAATATTGGAGACATTGTCAATAGACATTCTAGTGCCTCGCAGCGTGTCCTGTACTATTTTGGATGTGACTCGTACTCATTTTCTAGATGGTAAAAAATTATATTCTCTCCTGATGTTTTTAGTGACTATATGGTTTTTTCCTTGCTATCACATGTTGCACTCTAATCTTAATTACTTGTATTGGTCACAAGGCCTAAAAAATCAATCTATGTTGTTGTTGTTTTTGTAGCTTCTCGTTATGAATGTTTTAAATACATTAATTGTTGATTGTCAATAAAAAAAACTAGCAATAAAATGTTGTTTTTTTTAAACCCTGTAATATGTTGTGACTAGAAGGAGATGCCAATATACATGGGGCAACAATACCAGAATAAAATATAAAATGTGAGCACACACACACACACGTTCACTTATAAATTATAATTGTGGTGGCGTTATATTGCTACCACTGCCAAAGAGAAAGCAAAGTAAAAGGAATTAATTAATGTTTGAGACCAAACTTCCAGGCTAAATAAACTTGTATGATTTAATTATTTTATTCATAATGTTTGAGACAGAGGTTCTAGGCTAAATAAACTTGTATTTATAGGATCATTCTGCACTATCTAGTAACTAAACATTTTTTTCAATATCTTGGGATAGCACGTATATATTTAATTACTACTTGGACAATAATTTAAACATCCAAACGGGGTAGGAATAGTGAAAGTATTTATGAGAGGTAAGTGTACTCGCATTTGCATGGAAGGAGAGCTGGAAATACCATCAGTGTTCGAATTTCTCAACCAACCAATCATACAGGCAGAGCCTCGCTTAGTTACTTGTACAATTCACAAGACCTAAATAATATTGATTTATGTGTTATTATAATTTTTTAAATTCTTGGTAGAATATGTTTGGCTGGAGAATCAAAGACAATAAGGAGATGCGGTGTCTACACCAAAATCAGCGGTCGGAGTACTGTTCTAGGGGGAGAGAGAGAGAGAGAGTTCGGTTGTAGACGTTAAAACAGTTTATAATATTTATTCACACAACACTTAAACAACAAAGAAATGTTATTTTCGCGATATATTTTGATATATATAAAACTTTGGCAATAAATTCATAAGTAATACAATTATACATTTAAATTCACTAATATATAACCTTCACATAAATTAATATGTTGTTGTTGTTGTTGTTGATAAGTTTTAAATATGAAACTATAGCTGATGACATGATATATAACATTTACACTAAGCAAATTAGCAACTCAAACAACAAAGAAATTCAGTTAAATGATGTTCGCAAAAAATATTTTGATATAATGATATATTAAACTTTTACAAAAAAATCCTAAGTAATACAATTATATAGATCTTGAAATTATTTTAACTATAAGGCGGTGTTATTAATTTACAACGGGAACAAACCAGTACACATGCTAAGATACATACGTAATAAATATATGTATTAAAATGTTGCAAACTCTGTAGGAGAAAATGCTACTAATAAAGATACGTAAACATTGTTTTAAATACTTATAAAATATTCATTTTTTAGCGGGCCTGCTTGAGAAGCCCCGTTTAAATAACAATAAAGTAATGTATAAGTCTAATTGTAGTATTTTTAATGAGGCAAGCTAATTGTAACGACGCTGATGAAGGAATCGCACCAATGATACATTTTTAGGCCATTCCGGGAATCGAAGCCGGGACCCTTGGCTCGCTGGTCAGGCATGCAGGTTTCGGCTGAATATATTTATTTTTACGAAATACTTTTCTCTAGCACTTTACTACCAGAAATAAACGGGTAAGCCCCAAGACTGCTGCATTTCTCTTTTGAACCATCTAAGACTCCAATTTGACAGTAGACATGGCACCTGACAATGGCCACAAGCGTGAGATAAAAGCTGATGTCGACCAGGTGAAATGTGTAACAGCATTTGCCATGCGTTTGTTGCCCTCTAAGGGACGTCACAGGGCGAGGTGTGTACCCACATTTGCGTGTCATTGACATTCGAACCCTCCAACACCGCCCGAATGAGAGAGATAAAATAATAAAATTATTGATGTACCGTCATTTTTTCAGGGCTGAAATGTGAAAACAGTCAAAGTTATTATTTATGCTTTCTCCTGCTAGATATCACCGATGGCATTCGAACCCGGGACTTGTGGCGTTTGTCGCCCATGCAGGGAATTTAACTCTGGACCTTTTGCAGAGTGCGTGTAATAAAATAAACTTGAACCCTAGGACAGCTACAAATACAGTCCAGGGCAGTTAATGTATCACTATGAAGGGTTAAACATACATTTTCAAGCTATACAGGGAATCTAACTCTGGACCTTTGCAGAGTGTGTGTAATAAAATAAACTTGAACCCTAGGGCAGCTACAAATACAGTCCACGGCAGTTAACGTATCACTATGAACGGTTAAACCTACATTTTCAAGCATACAGGGAATCGAAATCAGGACCCCTCGCAAAGTGTGTGTAATAAAATAAACTTGAACCCTAGGACAGCTACAAATACAGTCTAGGGCAGTTAATGTATCACTATGAAGGGATAAACATACATTTTCAAGCTATACAGGGAATCTAACTCTGGACCTTTGCAGAGTGTGTGTAATAAAATAAACTTGAACCCTAGGGCAGCTACAAATACAGTCTAGGGCAGTTAATGTATCACTATGAAGGGATAAACATACATTTTCAAGCTATACAGGGAATCTAACTCTGGACCTTTGCAGAGTGTGTGTAATAAAATAAACTTGAACCCTAGGACAGCTACAAATACAGTCTAGCGCAGTTAATGTATCACTATGAACGGTTAAACCTACATTTTCAAGCATACAGGGAATCGAAATCAGGAACCCCCGCAAAGTGTGTGTAATAAAATAAACTTGAACCCTAGGACATCTACAAATACAGTCTAGGGCAGTTAATGTATCACTATGAAGGGTTAAACATACATTTTCAAGCTATACAGGGAATCTAACTCTGGACCTTTGCAGAGTGTGTGTAATAAAATAAACTTGAACCCTAGGACATCTACAAATACAGTCCAGGGCAGTTAACGTATCACTATGAACGGTTAAACCTACATTTTCAAGCATACATGGAATCGAGATCAGGACCCCCTCGCAAAGTGTGTGTAAAAAATAAACTTGAACCCTAAGACAGCTACAAATACAGTCTAGGGCAGTTAATGTATCACTATGAAAGGTTAAACCCTCATTTTCACCCCATATCTGGAATCGAACTAGGGTCCTTGGCTAGGCAAACAAACAAATTAACATGCGCGAAGAAACCGGCCTCGGTACACACGCACGACAGACAAGCGTGAGGTGTAATAAAATAAACTTGAACCCTAGGACAGCTACAAAACAGTCCAGGGCAGTTAATGTATCACTATGTAAGGTTAAACCCTCATTTTCAAGCATACAGGGAATCGAAATCAGGACCCTTCGCAAAGTGTGTGTAATAAAATAAACTTGAACCCTAGGACAGCTACAAATACAGTCTAGGGCAGTTAATGTATCACTATGAACGGTTAAACCTACATTTTCAAGCATACAGGGAATCGAAATCAGGACCCCCTCGCAAAGTGTGTGTAATAAAATAAACTTGAACCCTAGGACAGCTACAAATACAGTCTAGGGCAGTTAACGTATCACTATGAACGGTTAAACCTACATTTTCAAGCTATACAGGGAATCGAAATCAGGCCCCTTCGCAAAGTGTGTGTAATAAAATAAACTTGAACCCTAGGACAGCTACAAATACAGTCTAGGGCAGTTAATGTATCACTATGAACGGTTAAACCCTCATTTTCACCCCATATCTGGAACCGAACTAGGGTCCTTGGCTAGGCAAACAAACAAATTATCATGCGCGAAGAAACAGGCCTCGGTACACACGCACGACAGACAAGCGTGAGAAAAGAGCTGATCTTGACTAGGTGAAATGTGTAACATGTTATGTCCAAAAGGTGAAAAATCAATTATTATTCTATAATAATATTTCTGTATGTCACCAATTAATAAGTACTATGATGTATTCATAAAAAATAAACACATAGTTTTGTTGATCACAATAACCAATCTGTAATTATAAACTTTAAACCAAATTGTTCTAATATGTTTAGCAAAATTTAAATTTTCAAAAATAAATTATTTGTTAATTACCCGAAATTATTTGGTATATGTGAAAAAAAAGTATGTTATTCTTATAGATCATGAAAAAACTAATCCCTGATTTTTATTTTGAATTCAATTTTCCCGGTTAGATTCTATAATATTGAGTACTATGGCGTGGATTTGTTTAGCTTACACTGAATATTTATTAAAACTTATACACAACCTCCCATCGTTCTACATGTCTAATACTTGTCACAAGAAATAAGTAAGGCTGAATAAATTAGATTTACTAAGGGAATACATCTCAATTTTCCAGAGTTGGAAACGGAAAACGGTTTATGAAAATTTACCCCAAAAATAGCTTGCTGTGGGATCAAACCCCCGACTTCCCTATAACCTGTTTCTAAAATGGAAACTCAAGCGTAATTACCTAGTGATCTGACACACATACTATTTCTAGACCACACGAGCTCGATGATATAATAACTAATATTAACGCAAAACAAATTAGCCACTTAAGCCTCAAGCCAATATTAGAGGAAGTGTGCCCACATTTGCATAGATGGAGAGTGAAAAAACAGCCCCCGGGTCTAGGACAGCACTATCGCAAAATACTAAGTTGCACGGAGTTCGAATCCTGGTCCACTGGCTCACACCTTCTTTTGTCAGTTAGGGGTCTCCGGCTCAAATGAATATATTTGACATAGGTTTGGTAACAACATAATTACTTTTATTTTGAAAATTACTCTAGTTGTACACAAAAAAACCAATCCTCCCTAATTTATCACTATGAAAGGTTAAACCACCATTTTCATCCATACTGGAAATTGAACCCTGGACACTTGGCTCAGTGAACAGACATGCTAACGCCTCACATCAAGTGACCTTTCACAAGTGTCTTCTTAGACGTCTTGAGCAATGAAGTGAGACACTCGACAGAGATTAAATCAAAACTCTATTAACAGACAAATACCAGTCTTAAACGTCTCTTCAGAGAGAGAGAGAGAGATAGAGAGAACCATCCTTTAAGATCTAATCTCTACCACTTGTACAGAGTAAGAATGTTTCTCAACTACTTTAAGCGCACAGTCAAACTTAAGGTGAACGTACTAAACAGGAATCTCGCAGTTGCAGAAGATATTGTTATACTTTCCCAATCTTCACTCCGGCGCAAATGGGCATGCCGTCTAAATGTCAGGCTCGTCTATTTCTTAGGGAGGGGTTCATTGTCAGCCGAGATATATCGTCTAAATGCTAAATTTGCCGTTCTTTAACCGATGGAGCCTCTGAGGGAGTGTTTATTTTTTCCAGCCGCGCAAATGCGGTTACACATCACGCCCTGTGACGTAAGGAGGTAGGAGGGTTCAATCCCTACAAGTTTGACAAGTCCTATATTGTTCAAATACGGGCACACTTCTTCTAAATTCAAACTTACCAATTATCAATCCGTTAGCGTTATTAATACTTAAGGAGTTCGAGGTTCAAATCTCGGTCGGGTAAACAAGGGGTGTTTTTAACTCTCCCTCTATGCAAAGGCGGGCTCAAACCTCCCAATTATCAATCCATTAGCGTGTGCCAGCCCGTGGACCAGGATTCGAACTCCGTGCAACTTAGTATTTTGCGATAGTGCTGTCCTAGACCCGGGGGCTGTTTTTTCACTCTCCATCTATGCAAATGTGGGCACACTTCCTCTAATATTGGCTTGAGGCTTAAGTGGCTAATTTGTTTTGCGTTAATATTAGTTATTATATCATCGAGCTCGTGTGGTCTAGAAATAGTATGTGTGTCAGATCACTAGGTAATTACGCTTGAGTTTCCATTTTAGAAACAGGTTATAGGGAAGTCGGGGGTTTGATCCCACAGCAAGCTATTTTTGGGGTAAATTTTCATAAACCGTTTTCCGTTTCCAACTCTGGAAAATTGAGATGTATTCCCTTAGTAAATCTAATTTATTCAGCCTTACTTATTTCTTGTGACAAGTATTAGACATGTAGAACGATGGGAGGTTGTGTATAAGTTTTAATAAATATTCAGTGTAAGCTAAACAAATCCACGCCATAGTACTCAATATTATAGAATCTAACCGGGAAAATTGAATTCAAAATAAAAATCAGGGATTAGTTTTTTCATGATCTATAAGAATAACATACTTTTTTTTCACATATACCAAATAATTTCGGGTAATTAACAAATAATTTATTTTTGAAAATTTAAATTTTGCTAAACATATTAGAACAATTTGGTTTAAAGTTTATAATTACAGATTGGTTATTGTGATCAACAAAACTATGTGTTTATTTTTTATGAATACATCATAGTACTTATTAATTGGTGACATACAGAAATATTATTATAGAATAATAATTGATTTTTCACCTTTTGGACATAACATGTTACACATTTCACCTAGTCAAGATCAGCTCTTTTCTCACGCTTGTCTGTCGTGCGTGTGTACCGAGGCCTGTTTCTTCGCGCATGATAATTTGTTTGTTTGCCTAGCCAAGGACCCTAGTTCGGTTCCAGATATGGGGTGAAAATGAGGGTTTAACCGTTCATAGTGATACATTAACTGCCCTAGACTGTATTTGTAGCTGTCCTAGGGTTCAAGTTTATTTTATTACACACACTTTGCGAAGGGGCCTGATTTCGATTCCCTGTATAGCTTGAAAATGTAGGTTTAACCGTTCATAGTGATACGTTAACTGCCCTAGACTGTATTTGTAGCTGTCCTAGGGTTCAAGTTTATTTTATTACACACACTTTGCGAGGGGGTCCTGATTTCGATTCCCTGTATGCTTGAAAATGTAGGTTTAACCGTTCATAGTGATACATTAACTGCCCTAGACTGTATTTGTAGCTGTCCTAGGGTTCAAGTTTATTTTATTACACACACTTTGCGAAGGGTCCTGATTTCGATTCCCTGTATGCTTGAAAATGAGGGTTTAACCTTACATAGTGATACATTAACTGCCCTGGACTGTATTTGTAGCTGTCCTAGGGTTCAAGTTTATTTTATTACACCTCACGCTTGTCTGTCGTGCGTGTGTACCGAGGCCGGTTTCTTCGCGCATGTTAATTTGTTTGTTTGCCTAGCCAAGGACCCTAGTTCGATTCCAGATATGGGGTGAAAATGAGGGTTTAACCTTTCATAGTGATACATTAACTGCCCTAGACTGTATTTGTAGCTGTCTTAGGGTTCAAGTTTATTTTTTACACACACTTTGCGAGGGGGTCCTGATCTCGATTCCATGTATGCTTGAAAATGTAGGTTTAACCGTTCATAGTGATACGTTAACTGCCCTGGACTGTATTTGTAGATGTCCTAGGGTTCAAGTTTATTTTATTACACACACTCTGCAAAGGTCCAGAGTTAGATTCCCTGTATAGCTTGAAAATGTATGTTTAACCCTTCATAGTGATACATTAACTGCCCTAGACTGTATTTGTAGATGTCCTAGGGTTCAAGTTTATTTTATTACACACACTTTGCGAGGGTTCCTGATT
Source organism: Timema podura (assembly GCA_033556935.1). Taxonomy (NCBI): domain Eukaryota; kingdom Metazoa; phylum Arthropoda; class Insecta; order Phasmatodea; family Timematidae; genus Timema; species Timema podura. Next base: position 96,980,075 of record JAVRXN010000009.1, on the reverse strand, counting down.
TCGATTCCCTGTATGCTTGAAAATGTAGGTTTAACCGTTCATAGTGATACATTAACTGCGCTAGACTGTATTTGTAGCTGTCCTAGGGTTCAAGTTTATTTTATTACACACACTCTGCAAAGGTCCAGAGTTAGATTCCCTGTATAGCTTGAAAATGTATGTTTATCCCTTCATAGTGATACATTAACTGCCCTAGACTGTATTTGTAGCTGCCCTAGGGTTCAAGTTTATTTTATTACACACACTCTGCAAAGGTCCAGAGTTAGATTCCCTGTATAGCTTGAAAATGTATGTTTATCCCTTCATAGTGATACATTAACTGCCCTAGACTGTATTTGTAGCTGTCCTAGGGTTCAAGTTTATTTTATTACACACACTTTGCGAGGGGTCCTGATTTCGATTCCCTGTATGCTTGAAAATGTAGGTTTAACCGTTCATAGTGATACGTTAACTGCCGTGGACTGTATTTGTAGCTGCCCTAGGGTTCAAGTTTATTTTATTACACACACTCTGCAAAGGTCCAGAGTTAGATTCCCTGTATAGCTTGAAAATGTATGTTTAACCCTTCATAGTGATACATTAACTGCCCTGGACTGTATTTGTAGCTGTCCTAGGGTTCAAGTTTATTTTATTACACGCACTCTGCAAAAGGTCCAGAGTTAAATTCCCTGCATGGGCGACAAACGCCACAAGTCCCGGGTTCGAATGCCATCGGTGATATCTAGCAGGAGAAAGCATAAATATAACTTTGACTGTTTTCACATTTCAGCCCTGAAAAAATGACGGTACATCAATAATTTTATTATTTTATCTCTCTCATTCGGGCGGTGTTGGAGGGTTCGAATGTCAATGACACGCAAATGTGGGTACACACCTCGCCCTGTGACGTCCCTTAGAGGGCAACAAACGCATGGCAAATGCTGTTACACATTTCACCTGGTCGACATCAGCTTTTATCTCACGCTTGTGGCCATTGTCAGGTGCCATGTCTACTGTCAAATTGGAGTCTTAGATGGTTCAAAAGAGAAATGCAGCAGTCTTGGGGCTTACCCGTTTATTTCTGGTAGTAAAGTGCTAGAGAAAAGTATTTCGTAAAAATAAATATATTCAGCCGAAACCTGCATGCCTGACCAGCGAGCCAAGGGTCCCGGCTTCGATTCCCGGAATGGCCTAAAAATGTATCATTGGTGCGATTCCTTCATCAGCGTCGTTACAATTAGCTTGCCTCATTAAAAATACTACAATTAGACTTATACATTACTTTATTGTTATTTAAACGGGGCTTCTCAAGCAGGCCCGCTAAAAAATGAATATTTTATAAGTATTTAAAACAATGTTTACGTATCTTTATTAGTAGCATTTTCTCCTACAGAGTTTGCAACATTTTAATACATATATTTATTACGTATGTATCTTAGCATGTGTACTGGTTTGTTCCCGTTGTAAATTAATAACACCGCCTTATAGTTAAAATAATTTCAAGATCTATATAATTGTATTACTTAGGATTTTTTTGTAAAAGTTTAATATATCATTATATCAAAATATTTTTTGCGAACATCATTTAACTGAATTTCTTTGTTGTTTGAGTTGCTAATTTGCTTAGTGTAAATGTTATATATCATGTCATCAGCTATAGTTTCATATTTAAAACTTATCAACAACAACAACAACAACATATTAATTTATGTGAAGGTTATATATTAGTGAATTTAAATGTATAATTGTATTACTTATGAATTTATTGCCAAAGTTTTATATATATCAAAATATATCGCGAAAATAACATTTCTTTGTTGTTTAAGTGTTGTGTGAATAAATATTATAAACTGTTTTAACGTCTACAACCGAACTCTCTCTCTCTCTCTCCCCCTAGAACAGTACTCCGACCGCTGATTTTGGTGTAGACACCGCATCTCCTTATTGTCTTTGATTCTCCAGCCAAACATATTCTACCAAGAATTTAAAAAATTATAATAACACATAAATCAATATTATTTAGGTCTTGTGAATTGTACAAGTAACTAAGCGAGGCTCTGCCTGTATGATTGGTTGGTTGAGAAATTCGAACACTGATGGTATTTCCAGCTCTCCTTCCATGCAAATGCGAGTACACTTACCTCTCATAAATACTTTCACTATTCCTACCCCGTTTGGATGTTTAAATTATTGTCCAAGTAGTAATTAAATATATACGTGCTATCCCAAGATATTGAAAAAAATGTTTAGTTACTAGATAGTGCAGAATGATCCTATAAATACAAGTTTATTTAGCCTAGAACCTCTGTCTCAAACATTATGAATAAAATAATTAAATCATACAAGTTTATTTAGCCTGGAAGTTTGGTCTCAAACATTAATTAATTCCTTTTACTTTGCTTTCTCTTTGGCAGTGGTAGCAATATAACGCCACCACAATTATAATTTATAAGTGAACGTGTGTGTGTGTGTGCTCACATTTTATATTTTATTCTGGTATTGTTGCCCCATGTATATTGGCATCTCCTTCTAGTCACAACATATTACAGGGTTTAAAAAAAAAACATTTTATTGCTAGTTTTTTTTATTGACAATCAACAATTAATGTATTTAAAACATTCATAACGAGAAGCTACAAAAACAACAACAACATAGATTGATTTTTTAGGCCTTGTGACCAATACAAGTAATTAAGATTAGAGTGCAACATGTGATAGCAAGGAAAAAACCATATAGTCACTAAAAACATCAGGAGAGAATATAATTTTTTACCATCTAGAAAATGAGTACGAGTCACATCCAAAATAGTACAGGACACGCTGCGAGGCACTAGAATGTCTATTGACAATGTCTCCAATATTTTTACATGGAAATCTTACTCTTCCAACATTCTCGAGCACGATAACGTTCGGTTCATTGGGGATCTCATAACGTTATAACTTTTGTTTTTCTCAAGTTCGTTTAAGCACTTTACACGGTTGTATTCTTCTTTCTCGATCCTGTCTAACGCATTGCACAATACCTCTTCGTCCCAACAGGCATCCTGGTGAGCAGTATTTTGAGATGTTTGATGACATTGATGTTTGTGGCGAATAAGGCTGGAGAGCTTTGCGTAGGCCCCCTTACAAATGCAGCATTTATATGGCATAATGGTAATCGGAAATGCAACGAAAGAAATATCCCTGTGAAAAAAAACCTCTCGCTCAAGCGGCAACGTTCTCTACTCACAAACTGCGTTCCCCCTCTCAAAATGTCTGCCACTAGCTCCAATGACGTCAGCAGAGTTCTACGACAACATGAGTGCGCCTAGTTTATCAATTCACTTTTAAACATCACACTTTGTCCTCCGAGATATATCATACAACGTGCTTTAGATTTAAACCGCTTACAATCCAAATAATAGGCAGACTTTGGAAGTAAGACGTTACCGAATCTGGCCAGACCGATTATGTAGTCATCGGGCGTTTCACCAATAATTTTAACGTTTGGATAAGTTTTGTACATTGTTAAACACTCGAGATTTGCGGGTTCTTCGGATTTTACCTCCTCCTCCTCCTCCTCCTCTAGTGCTGGGCACTCGGGTGACTCTGGCTGTGAGTACTGGTTGGCAGACGACTCTGACTGTGAGCACGCGGGTGACTCTGGCTGTGAGTACTGGTAGGCAGACGACTCTGGCGGTGGGCACGCCGGTGACTCTGGGGGTGGGTACGCCGGTGACTCTGGGGGCGGGTACGCCGGTGACTCTGGGGGCGGGGGCGTTGACTGCGGTGCCGTGAAGGGTGGTGGTGGCGGGTGGTATGGAGCTCTGAAGGGTGGTGGAGGCCTTGGCAACACGGCCACGACGTCCCCTTGGCGGAAATTGTACACAGCACATGTCATATCACACAGGTAAGTCTCCTCGATTCTCTCGTAGGGTAGTACTTTAGTCGCTCTTATCGTGTGACAGGTAGAGTCGCAAAACTCGATGTAGCCTCGCTCCTCTCTGTCTTGGTTCACTATTTTGTAAATTACCTGTCTATCGCTCACAACCACACGGTGAATATTTTCTCCTGTCATATAGGCACAACCCGTAACCGTATGACCCACAAACGTTAAATTAAACATGGTGAGCGTACCCGTGAGCTATAAAACGTGCTGTATGGTTTGTAGGGTCCACCGTGCACAAGTATTAACTACCCGTCTGCCCGATGTTGTTGTTGTTAACTGCTTGACTCTTAAACACGTTCAAAGTTCACAATGGTAGGTGAACCGGGTTTTACTCCGGCGCAGGTAAATACCAATTTTTCGTTATTAAGCTCGCACACGTCTTCATCTGTTAGAGTACCGAAACGACAAGGTAAAAATACACAAAACTCGCCATCTAGATAGGCTATTAGGCGTCTCCCGAACTTTGTATTGACAGCCTTTAATTTATCCAGCGAGTACTTTTGATCCACTGTTAGATCACTCAATTTTACGGTCTGCACGGCGTCAACAATATTCACCAACTGTTGTAACTTGTCCATCTTGAACCGCTCTACAGACGCTTATAAATAGATGACCGAACGGGTCTCCCCCTATATACCCAACCCCCTACGAGATGGCCCTCTCGTGATCTATTCTTGTCTCGACTTGTCTTGTCAACCCGCCAAACCGGCGCCAGTCATCAGGGAAAACCCATTACCAAATAGGGGGTGGGGGACCTAATTCAATGTCGTGTTGCAACACCAGGAAAACCCATTGCCAGGGTCAATGACCTCAATTCTTGTCTCAACACGTTTTGTCGATCCAGCGACGGGTCTCGATGACGTCACAGGGTGATTGAGGTGAGAGGAGAGGGTGAGGGGAAAGTGCGCACCCGTGATGCGCAGTGATCACTACTCGGTAAGCGAACGAGCAGAGGAGATGCCCTCCATTCTACGCAAGACAGACTGCCCTGGACTGTATTTGTAGCGGTCTTAGGGCGCAAGTTTAATTTCGGACGCACACCTGCTTGATTAATTCTAGACAATTTGAAACTATCGTGGTTCGAATCCCTTGGTTGAATAATCTTTTTAGACAGACAATTTTTTTTCAAAGATTTTGAGCTATTTTTTTTCTACATGAAAACACTCATATTTTTAATGCACCCGTTATACTTTTTATCCTCCTGGTTATTTCTAGTCGATTAGAATTAGTTGTTTGTATATATTTTAATTCTAGTCACCCATGAGACCTTCTAGTTCGAGTTTCTACCAAAAGATGGCTGTAGCTTCTAGAAACAGAGTAGCCAAAATTAGCTTTGAGTCCACGACCTCTGTGACAAGGGGTGGGACTTGGGGGTGGGTTGGCGGGAAAGACGAGTTCAAGAAACTTTAAACGTTTGCTTATTGCAACATAAAATTTTCCACGACCTCTGTGACAAGGGGGTGGGACTTGGGGGTGGGTTGGCGGGAAAGACGAGTTCAAGAAACTTTAAACGTTTGCTTATTGCAACATAAAATTTTCCACTGGGAGGCAACTGACCCCCTCCTACCCCCTAAACATTGCCACTCAACGTCAGTGACGTAGGGATGGGGGAGGGGGAAAAAGTGAAAGGAGCGGAGGTATGACGCGATGAGGGGGTTTGCTCGCATTCAACTGAGTGCTGCCAGAGGGCACGGTCATGCTGTCCTCGCGAGTAGGGTTGGTGAAAGGGGCCTTATGGTTGACTCGCACTCTTCAGCACGCTGCCGTCAGGAGAGCTTCGTGCTCCGTGTTCCTCCCCATACGTGGTCACTACTCGGTAAGCGGCCGACCCCCTCCAGTCTACGCAGGACAGTCGTAGCGAGAGGTTCGTGCAGAGACGTATGCTCACCATCCAAATAAAATATACTCCAATGTCCTTCCCCCTACCCATACATGAATAATTAATTAGCACACATCAATAATCAATTAGCAGACATGAATAATTAATTAGCACGCAACAATAATCAAGAAAAAAAAGCCCGCACAAGTACCAACATGTTCAAGGCGTGGTGGGGTTGTAGGGGATGGGGGAGGGGGGTGTAGGGGAGGGGGTGTAGGGGAGGAAATTTCGTAATCAACTGGTGGAGATTTTGTAATCAGAGCGGAGGGAGGGAGGGGAGGGGTGGGGGAGGGCTATTTATAGCAGCCAATCAGCGTCGGGGTCAAATTGTGACAGCCAATCACAGATAAGTAGGTCAAATTGTGACGAGACGCCATGTCCCCTACTTCTATGTGAATCTTAATCCGTGTTTTTACCGGAATCTAAATCTCGCGTGTCGGGAATTGTCATGTATATGGCATAATAGTCGGGCATTTAAATTAAAGTCAATAACATGTGAAATATTGAGCAAAAAACTGTTTATAATAAAAAACTATAAAACATCAGGACTTTTAATTTCTAAAATAATATATCACCCCTTTTTAATTATTATAAATACAGGATTACGAACTTGGACCCGATTTAATCATGATAGCAAATGTAATCTTAATGGTGGCGAATAAACATTAATATATCATAATAAGGCTAAGACTTAGATATTATTGTAATTTAATACATGCAAGTATGAATTAAAATTGGTTAGGTAACTTTTAAAATATTGTATATAAATACATTATAATTTGCCCTTATAAGAAGTTGGCATAATTGGTAATATCTGTTTACATTGGTAGCATTGTTGTGATATGAGTCAAATACATTCAAAATAACACCACGACATAACAACTATGAACTGACAAGCATCCACAGTGGAATTCAGAGTCAAAACTTAACAATACAAACATAAAATAAAAGACAATTTAAAATAACAAGTTAAGATATATTACACCATATAGGAAGAGTTGGTTAGTTTAATTTAATTAATTTTAGTGACCAAGTAATTTCCATAAAAGTTGATTTTGAGTTTTTTCTAATATTGTGTAAGTCCTATCTGTGTTTTTTTTTTATCCCTGTACTCCTTCCAGTTTTTCGGTGTGGGCTGGAGTTTACCGGAACTTCAAATTTATTAAATTAAACCAACCAACATATCATATATGGTGTACTATATCTTAAATTTACTAAATTATTAAAACTAGTCTGTTTGCTTTTCCACTTATCTACTTTACGATTTAAAGATGAAACTCAATCTAATAAACCATAATTAAATGTTACAGCTTTATTTTACAAAACATTGTGAGTTGAATATATACAAAATAATCCATAGCGGGTATAAGATAATAATGTGAAATATATTTTTTGATTAAATAAAAATGTATACTCTAGTTTGTTTCGATTGCCAAAGTAGTCAAACTTTTTTTAATAAGCTGTAACACATCTGTTTATTGTTTGATACATGATTCCATGATTAATTTAATAATTAGGTAAAATTAACATCTTATATCATTATAGTTTAAAAAAACTTTTTCTAACTGAGCTGGTACGTTTAACAGCTAATACATTAAGTTTAAGGAAGTAGTAAGGGTGACCTGGCGGTCTAGGGGTAAGATGTCAGACCTTTGTGCTGGGGGTCCGGAGTTCAATCCTTTGGTCCTAGCACAGATATATCTGATTGCCAAACCCTTCCTTCACCTCTGAAAGACGTGTATTAATCACAACTTGTGAATGTGAGGAATGCCAGGCCTCCACCGTGGTTCGGACCCACGTTAAACTGTAGGTCCTCCATTTATCTCACAATCACCCTACCATTACACATTATCGTAAGGTGGCGTATAACCCGAACGGGCAGTAAGACGTGGTAATAATAATACTAATAATAATAAAGAAGTGTCATAGAAAAAATGCACCCGAATTAGTTTGGAGAGGGGATGTGAAAACCACGGTGATAAATTACTTTGTCACAAAACTACATCAGGATACCCAGTCTAGACTCGAACCTAAACTTGCTCGTAACAGGAAATATATTTTATTGGTAGCTTGATGCTTTATACCATTCCAACACCCTTGTTAGTATGAAAAACATTTATTTGCACATAGCTATGTTTAATCCAACTGAAAATAAAAGAGAATATATTTGGGATTCTGTGAAACTGCTTGAATATTTTATTGTGGATATGTATAGTGGCATTTCTAATTTTTTTTTTTTGTGAAGGATTCTCCAACCTTCAAATTAAATATTCCATTTGATCAACATCCACATATCATGACGCCAATTTCTGATTCCTGGATCTATTCTATCATCTCATTTTCCTTCAATGATTCGGGGTAAAATTCGGATTGAAAGGGGAAGATAATGGTGTAATGCGCAGATATGTAAAATTTATAAATATGTTACTACTTTCCATAAATTCAAAACCAATTATTTACAGCTTTAGATAAAGCTTGTGTGAAACGCGCGCAAAAAACAATCATTCTTCCCTGAGCATATCTAAAAACAACTTTTTGAAAATTTGCAGCAAATTTACTGCTAAATATATATATATATTGTTTTTAAAACTCTGCATCTTGTAATGAGATCCAATTATCTCTGCTGCGTGAATAAATTAAGGAAAACAAGATTAAACATTTATTCCATGTTGCTTAGAGTGAATATGGACATGTAACATTTCCAAATTTCTACTCATAGTTTCAGCTGAATATATTTAAGTTGGTGGATTTCATTTGTCTATGTATTCAACAGAATTCAGCAAATGTTAAAAAATAATAGCTCAAAATATCGCCGCTACCAAATTTAAATAAGTGTACTTTTGAGAAAGTGAATTTGTGGGCAATATCTAGTCAAAATCTTTAAATTACGAATATAAAATAAGAATAGCAGAATTCTTTAAACCCCGTCAGTTACCATATGATATAACGTGCTACCTCAGAGTCTACTAGACGGAAGGATCAAGGTTCGAATTTCGGTTGGGTGCACTGAGGGTGATTTTTCCAAAATGGATTTCCACGCTCCCTCCACACAAATACTGGTACACTCATAAATATAACCATCCTATCTCTACAACCATTAGCGTAATTAGTAATAAGCGTTTAGCCCTGAACGGGTAGTAAGACGCGGTGCTAAAAACAAACAAATATCTCTTAGAATAGAGAATATTCTAATACACATTTTGTTGAAAAATCATTATAATCGCTTATATTTATTAGAAATGTTGATTCAAACCACAAACTTGTGTCCCCAGTTCGTATGTATAAGAAGCACTTTCAGAATTTACCAAACACATTTATCAAAATTGGTTCCTCGGTGAACGTAGCCAGTATTCGTAGGAAAATAATTGGCCCTCTCCAATCTTTTAGTCCAAGTTTTCTTCGTCATCAAATGTTTCATTTCAAACCAAAACGTACTTAATAAAGTTCAGGCAAATGGCAGAAACTTTTCCGGTGAGTCCAGTTCTATTGTTTGGGAATACATTTCACAGAGCTGGTTGCAGTTGAAGAGAGCTTTCAACAAAATTACGTTTCCTCTTGTCACAACAAGTTTTCATCAGTTTAACCTACTTCCCCAAAACTATTTGCTTGGAATATTATTACAATTAATTTATTTGGTTTATCATAGCCATCAAAAACTTTCCCATATGTAAAGAAGTAGTTAAGTAGTTGTAAAAAAAAAAGTCTATAACTCTTTTTTTTTTAATTTGATGTGTAACTTTTACTATTCTTATTTAACTTCTAGAATTATTGTTGAACAGATTAAGTTTGAAACTTTCAAATTGAATACACAACTTTTTTACAGCTTTTTTTTTCGCGCGTATTATATCTGCCGTACAAATCTTGGCACAGAATATATTTCTGCTGCATCTTACTTTATTGTAGACTAGCTTAAGTACTCTGCATTGCTCGGGAGAAATATTTTTAGAGTGCTTTGCTCTTGACCGGGTTTTTAGCTAATAAAAAAATAGTTAAAAATTTAAAAATTCTGGCTTAGGTGTACACATTAGAGTACAGGATCTACTAGTTTTTAAATTTTCCGACACGCTAGTGTGATAGATATCACATAACGCTCATGACCAGGAGCTGGATTTTAGTGACATGACAGCTTTATTTTGGTTCGTTACATACAAGGCTCTATTACATAAACTCTGTTCATGATCCCCTTGATGTGAAATTTATATTTTATGGGTAATATTTTTTTTTGTCATTTTTGTAATTTAAGGTCATATTTTAGTGGTTTTCGTCATTTTGGGTAATTTTAAAGCACGTTTAGGCATTTTCGAGTCATTTTAAGGCATTAATGTTGAATAAGTATATTTTTAAATACTATAAATATTTCAAAGATGCATCGATGTTCAAACATACCTTTTTTCATCATACAATTGCCAGAATAGGAAGACACAGTAAACAATGGACTTTGTCTCCTCTTTGCTTGTTTGGTTGTAATATACACATTTCTTGTGAGACATTGCAACTAGCCTGGAAAGGGTTGCGTTGGTGGAAAAGGGGGGGGGGGGGTAGCTATTAATTCTGAAGCCGATATTAATAAATCAATTTCATATTTAGCATAATTTAATTTTACATTTCTGTTCATTTAGCCGTGTGCATTTATTACGAGTTTTTGTTCATATTTTTAGGCCATTTTTGAAACTTTGAGCCATTATTTAAAACTGTTAGGTCATTTTATATATTTTCTTAATCATTTTCTTAGGTCATTGGTTCCTTTCTGAGTTGGTTACCTTGCTCAGCTCTACCTCCTCTGCTCTAGACCAATAGCAGTCATGGATCATCTAATGAGGACCACGTTATAGTTGTTGCCTCTGTGTGTACTGCCCTTTTAGATTTAAATTTTTTAGACCTCTTAAAATATATATATATAAATATTTATAAAGTTATCTTACTAAACTTTAACCAACGCATTCTTCTTTTAAAAAAAACTCAACAATTTATGTCCTCATGCGACTATTCTATCTAGTTTATTTTGGATGATTATTGAGGGGGAGGGGGGGGGAGGACTAGAATTGAGAATATTTTCCGAGCCCCAGTGTGGAGCAATAAGAAACAATGCGGTACGGGCAAATGTGCGCCAGCCTTTAGTAGATAAGAGTTCTCTTTGGAAAAATCCTAGTTTCGTTCATATAGTAACTATATAAGCAATTTATAATAATTAAAACAAATATCGGTGAGCACGCGGGTCTAACGTCACGTTTATTTTGGTTTGGTTTGGTTTGTTGGTGACGGTGGAAGTCAGGATTTGAATTCTAGACAGTCATACTGTGGGTACATTTTTATAAACGGTTTCTCCCTACTCCTTCATGCAAATAAGGGTACATTTAATCTCAACTACCTACATACTTGTGTAATTTGGAGAGCCCTCACGCATAGTAAGACTCGGTGAGAATTATAATTTATTTTAAAAACTAGGATCTAAACTATTGTAGGTTATCAAGGGGTCACGTTGGTCTCGGAGAAAAAAGTTGGGTTCGAACCCTGCTTAAGGTTGTAAAATATCGATTTAAACAATTGATATAATGTATAACTATTTCTGATAATTTAACTCAACCTCTTTACTATCATGTCGAATATATTTGAAAATTATATCTACACGTTTTTTTGTAATTTTCATTTTGGTGCGCTTAAGATATATTCTTTTAAATTTGCACGTATCGATGTTTTAAAAGTTTATCTTAAGATTTTAAATGAGCTTGGAGCCAATACGTTATTGAGTTAAGTCTTTAAGTAGCAATATGATTAGATACATAAACTATTTCCAATATCTTTATCTTTTTGATTAGAAACAATTTAAACTGGTTTCGTAGTAATGTTATTTAGATTGGAACCAATACACAGTATTCCAAAATATTTAACTCCGAGGGGTTATTTAAATACAAGTTAGTATTTTGAACTCTTTATTTATTTATTTATTTATTTATTTATTCATATTTCTATAGCCATTCTAAAAATATAATTTTTATCATAACCATCACTATGATAATATTTAGAGAAGTATTACATAGAAACAATTGAGAGCTATTAAATTAGGAAATACATTAATAGTAAAAAGAGAGGATTGGTGGCAAAGACAAAAGAAAGATGGAAGGGAGCAAAACGCACCGTAGATAGAGAGGAAACAATTAAACAATCGACTGGAGATGAGTGACGACAGAGATAAAGATAGTTGGAGGAGAGTTGGGGTAGGTATAGCACTGCTATGGAAAGGGAGGGGGGAGGAGGTCGGCAGGGATGGAGGTGGGGGTTGCCTATATTCCCGGGCCGGGACACACACACACACAGACACACACACACACACACAACACAGACACACAGTAGTTGCAGTGCCCTGCTCGGGCCGCGATCGATGACAGCAGCATCCCCCGGTTCCTATGCTTTTGCGCTCGTCCGCCATGTTTGTGACGTCAGCTCGTGACGTCAGAGGCCCAGAACCACCACCCCTTACTCCCTTCCCCTATCTACATCAAACTCGAAACCCTTCAACTCTACCGTCCTGGTTGTTTAAATATTTTATGTACACCTTATGTTGCGTAACTTTTTTTTTTACGACTAACGAAGTATTTTAATAATTAATCAGTTTAGTTCGTCCTGAGTCTTTTTTTTTTAACCCATCCATCCCCCACCAAATGTTTATATAGTACAGTAATAAAAAGAAGAGTAATTTTTGAAGTCATTATTTGAATATTTGTAGGTACAAAAAAACTAAAGTGATGCTGCTTTTTTAAGTCGTAGGGAAATGACGAAGGGTATTATCTGCCTCTCCGTATATTTCTGATGTGTGTAATCTGAAGGTTGTTGAATAATTCGACATCTCTTGAGGAAGTTTTACCTTATATTAAGACATCTTGTTCTAAAGCCGGGCTTACCTGGATGTGAAAAGTCCGGATTAACCCGGATTACCTTTGCTCTCGGTGGATCAAGGAGGGATGATGCCTTAAACTTTCATGTCTTGGAGGAGTTTGTACCTTAGCTCATTAGAAGTTCTAGTTTTTTGAGTCTTTGGTTTAAGGTAACAGATAGCAGAAATAAAAGAATAAAGTGTACTTGTTTTATAATTTTACAGTTTACCAGGAAACATCTGAAATATTCATGCAATTGTATAAGATATGTATGTAGGTTATTAATATTACTCAACCCGAAGGCTCTTGGGATCCTCAACAGTTTTACCGTCAGTCGTAAGTTCTAGGCAGCACTTAAGAGCCATACCAGGGATACATGATCTATTATTGATATTATTTTATTCATTCAAAATATCTCTTTTTTTATTGTTTCATCTAGTTTTAAGGAAATCCACACACATAGTGGTGGGTTTCTTGGTGAGATCAGCTATTCCCATACCCCCCACCCCCTCACCTATTACAAAGATGAAATAATGTTTATTTTATCAAAATATATAATAGCTTTTATGGTTGATGGTCGAATTGTCACCTTCACAATAGACTCGATCGCTGATAACTCAGATATTGGGGTTAAATTCCCGGTCGAATGTAGGTCATACTGAAGTTGGTTATTCCTAAGTCGTTTTCCACTCTCTCTTCAGGCAAATGGAGGTAAAACTTCCACTCAGTTCAACCCTCATCATCAATAGCACATTATCGTTATTAGCACATATGCGATGCAAAAAAAAATCTTACTTTGCTTTAAAACAATGTCATTCATGTTGAACTCGGTGGTATTGGGGTAAAGTGCTCGCCTCAGGACCCGATGTTCGTGGATTCAAACCTATCCGGGGTCAGTGGATTTTTCTTGAGTGATAAAATCCGTAGCACAACTTCCTTATGTGGGGAATTAAAACCGTCAGTTCCATGTAGATTTTGGAAAGTAAAAAACCCTGGAGGGTATGTGAAAATACATTTCCCGGCAAAATTGGTAGGCCCTTTCGCTCTCGCTCATAGAAATTCTCGTGTGCTGATATAATCGGTCGATTAAAAGAGTGCACGTTAAATGCCTCAAACAAATAAACGACAATCACGTTTTTTTAATTAAAATAAGTTGATTTTGAAAATAAAATAGAGGGTTTTTATGCTTTAAAATATGAAGAAATTTTCCACTAGGTTATTGGAAACATTGGGAGAGAAGCAGTTTCCAACCCCCCACCCTCCCATCCCCCCTCTCATCCCCTCGCCCTCTAGGCGGACCAAGGAAAGGTGAAACGCGATCCTTTCAACCAGCCCTTCATTAAGATTCCCGAGACATCCTTTCAGAAACACATCCAAGTACAAACATAAACCCCAGCGAGTTTGGGGATAATTCAATTCCAGAGAACACCGGAGAGGAGGATCTTGATGAACAAGTACCAAGTCAGGATCGACGGCTGCGTGGCCAGTAGAGACGTGCTTTTGGGAGTCGGGAAAGGGCTGGAAGTAAAAATACCAGATTTTGTACAATTTTCAATTATTTTTTTTCTAAGTAAAATCTACAGTTATTTAAATAGAAGCGATCTATAGATAATCCAAAGTTTTAAAGTTCGCACTTGAGTTTAATTTCTCCGAAACCCTCTTCGATGGCTTCATGGTCTAACGCGCTACTCTCGTGGTAGACCAGACTGCCGATGACACGGAGATTGAGGGTCGAGTCTCGGTCATGTGTACTGAGGGTGGTTTTTGCCAAAATGGCTTTCCACTCTACCTCCACGAAAATGTGGGTACACTTCTTTTATATTAATCTTCCTAATCCGTAAAACCATTAGCGTAACTAGTACATAAACATATAGCTTGAACGCGTAGTAAGACGCGGTGCTAAAAATAAATCTCCGAAGTACGTTAACGACCAAAAACATTATCAATAAAGCAATAACGGTGGTTCCGTTTCTCTTCTCACAATCAGGTATCGACTGCAGCGCTTGGTGGTTGAATGTGTCACTAACGTTGAGTTTGCTGTAGATCATAATATATGTTAATACATCATTATTATATTCTAAGTATTTTTAAGTCTTTACCTAGGAATCTATGTTCCAAAAATTTTACCTAAAAATATTACCATGTAATTGCTATTACTTGATCGGACTTTATTTTCGGTAGGTTACATCATCAATGGGGTGGTTAGAGAAATTTAAAGGGGGGTTTAAATATTTAAAGAATACAGGGGACAAAGGGGTAAAGTCAAATATTTATAATATTAATACTATTGGTATTGATATAGCAAATATTATTAATACTATTAGTATTAATAAAGCCATATTATTATTAATATATTAATATTTTATATTATATAATATAATATTAATATTATTAATATGTCATTGTGTTCAGCTCATTGAATGTCTAGTTATGCAAATTTAAGACCCATACATTAACTACTTTACATTACCAATGTCACGCGAAAAGCATAAAGTAGCAGGTTTGACTCCTTATAACTCGTGAAATATAATGATTTGAGATCCTTAAATCACTATTTATAGCTTTTAATTATATATTTGTTAAAACCGTGATGGTCGAATGAACTTCATATGAAATGAGGATGGACGGGGAAAAGAAACAAACAACACCATAATGCACCTTGAGGATTTCCTCCATCGCTAGGCAATAGCTTCTCCATACACAGGCCTATTGCGTCAGGCTATAAACTACATCATGCGTGTCATACGAAGGCGCTAACTTCTCCTTAAACATCGTACCAAAACATAAATTATATCAAGCGTGCTAAAACCAAGGCACTAGCTTCTCCTAGAATGCCGTACAAAGGCACAAACTACACCATGCGTGTTGAACCAAGACACTTAACTACTTCATTCATTTCGGACCAGGGTACTAATTACTTTATTCATGTCAGATCAAAACACTAATTACTCGATGCGTGAAGGTTAAATACATTAACGAATCATTGTTGTGTAACGCCACACTAGGGCACTAACTACTTCGTGCATGTCAAACCAAAGAATTATATAATTTGTATGTGTGTTTGTGTATGCATGTGTGTGTAAATATCTTGTATGATAAACAATAGATATTATAAAAAATATCTAGAAGAGGAGAGAAGACTATTAAATGTGGTAAAAACACCCATCGCATCCAGTGGGAATCAAAGCTGGTTTCTCGGGTTAGCCAATCACTCAACCCCTGTGAAGAGCACGATGGATATTCTCAGGTTAAATTAAAATTATTTGAAATATCCATGATACATAATATATAGTATGTTATAAAACATCGATAGGATGACAAAAACCAAGTTACCCCATATTGTCCAATGATCCGTTGTGTATTACAGCCAGCAGGGTTTCGTGGAACGAGAGATTTCCAGGACGATAGGTCACAAAATGAAGGCCAGGGGCAACGCGAACATGAAAGGCTGAAAGCCCATAGAGATGGCAGGAGGAAACCAGTGAAAAAAACGAGTGGATAGTGAGGGTGAGGAATATTATTACGACGCAAATCAATGTTTGATTGCCTCGGGGGTAGGGGTTGGGGGGAAACCAGTATTAACTGAAAACTCGCCCACAGGAATTTTTACACAATTTTCAGTAAGGAATAGAAAAAAAAAAATTTACTCGTGATAGTTGTTATATGTTGGTATTATTCTAAAGCAATGAATTGAAAATTTGGGCACCTATATCTCGGAAGATAAAAATTGCTTAATTCCCCAAGACAAGAGTATATTTCTAAAGTAATGTACAAAAATAACGAGTAGAATCAAAATCATATTTACAACAATTCGTTGTCAGGCCAAAAATACAATGGTCTGTGTTGTTTTCTGGAACTACTTCTCTATTCTGTCTAGGCCTATATTACCTTTCGGCTCTCACCTACAACCACTTTTTGTCATGTCCCTAAAAAGAGGGGAGATAAAATTAGGAAACTTCCTATCTCCAGAAAAAGAGGAAAGTTCACTGCTAGCTCTCAGATATTTTAAAATGTTTTGTTTTGGGGCTATCAAAAAACTACTGTATTTGTTAGAGGAAGGTTATAAACATAGAGCCCTTTTTCACGAAGCCTAGTTTCATAAATATGATTAAAAATACGTTGAACACGAGCTAACTTACATTTTCACATATTCTTTTATATTAATAAAATTCAAACTATAAGGCTGTTAAGTAAAAAGAGCTCATTTGGAATATTTTGATTAAATTTGGCCCAAGCCATATTTTAAAATAACGTATCTTAGAATTAAATATTGCATTAGAGCTGAACGTCTGCGTGGCAATTTCTTACTTACCGACGTGCCCCCTTAACATACCAAAAGCCTGGCTTCTTTTCAATATTTCCATAGCGCCTCAATATTTTCTCTGCGTCATTTCCAATAAGAAAATTATCAACACTATACACTCTTTTTTACTGGCAGCTATCCGCTTATATCTTTATAATATATAAAATTATTAATCTAAATTTTATACAAATGAGAAATATATCTATTGACGTTTTTATATAATTTATACAAGCTCAAATTAAAATTTCAATATTGAAACAATATCAGCTATAAAGTTAAATGTTACTGGTGTTTTTCAAGCAAGTACAAGACAAACTCAATTCAAGTTCTATTCGCCCATAAACCACAGTGTTAAGTCAGTGTTAGATTCACTAGACTTGAAAAGATGAGTTTTAGTCCATGATCAACTTTACTGAATACAACTTTCTCCGTTATGAATTTCCACATTTTTTCCAGGCGAATGCTGGTATATTAACGCAAAAAATAAATCAAACTTATTCCGTTTATTTAGGTTAAAGATTTTGTCACGGACAACGAGATAGAATATCAAGGCTAATTATTGGATACTTATTTTATAAATTGAATGAAAGCAAGGAATATATCACTACTTAGAGAGACCTATTTTCAAAATATTTTGAATTTTCTCTAAATCACTCAATAAACTACCCTTTAATGAGTTTCTACCCAAAAATCAAATATGCATTGTTATTTGGGAGTTCAAACACTCTCAAGATATCCATTTTAAACAAAATTGTTTGAGCTATTTTCGAAAAAATTTGGAATTCAAAAAATCTCTCATCAATAAAGTCCACATAATTTGAGGGCTAAGGTCAAAATAAAAAAATGTACCTCAGTATTACCCTATAACACCATAATCAATGTAAATTAAGGTAAAAGGAAATAACCGAGGACAATAGAATAGAAAAGTTAGCCTAAGAACCTTTTAAAAAACATTTTTAAAATAAGTCCGTACCTCAACACGTCAGTCAGCAAATGTGCAAACAGAATTACGGGATTCGCTCTGATTGTCCACTTCTTGAGTGAACAAGCCCAGCCCTTAACACGTTCAGTCAGCAAATGTGGCAAACAGAAGCTCACAGGAACTCTCTCTGGTGTTTCCACTTCTTGAGTGAACAAGCCCCAAGCCCTTAACACGTCCAGTCAGCAAATGTGGCAACAGAAGCTGACGAGCACCCCATTGATGTTTACACCATTAGAGCTAAATCCGGCAGAGTTCTGAAGAGCTCGCAAGCAGATCATGAGCTTCCTTCGAGTCATCGTCAAAATACATCTCTAAACAGATCGTGAGTTTGATCATGGACCTATGGTTGTGAAAATCAATTAAGTATATTACCAAACAAAGTCTGTCATCCTGATCTCGAGTCGAACCCAGGTTGTGCCAAATAAATTTTTTTATGACTAGATCTAGAGAAAAGGATGAAAAAAAAGTTGGAAAGGGGCTAAGTTACCTTAGTAAAACAGTTAATCGTATCTATATTACGAGATGGTTGCTTCAAAACGTTTAAAAAATATAGATGCTTTATACGAAATTTCCTTTTTAATATAATCCGATTAAATATTAATTTAAAGCCATACCTGAAAATACATTTAAAGGTAACACGGACCTAGAAGAGCTGAGAGTACAAGATTACGCAAATTAAAAACAAAGCAAAACAGGTTAAGAGCATTAATAAAATTTCACGACCCAAATGTGAAAAAGGTTTAAATAGACAAGAGCGCATTTATGAAGATTAATGTACCTCTTCAAACGCATATGCTTGTGAATTACCACCTACCCAATGCGATCATCATAAAGTCTATTTGCTTTATTTTTTTGCAAAATATGTTTTACCTTAATAAATTTCGCCCAAAACTTATCTGCTATTGAGAAATACATTTTTAAATTCTATGCAGAGAGATGCAACTTCTGAATATTTGTCACGTGGCATGTGGAATTTGTTGAAATTATTTCTTCATCCACCTTTAAAAACCATCATACCTTACTTAGCTATACTTTTTTTTACTTTCTCAAAGTTTTTTTGGTTCAAGTCTTGTCTCTTTCTATCCAACGTTCCCCCCTTTCTATCTCTCTCTCTTACTCACACACACACACACACACACACACACACACACACAATATATTATATACACTTATTATCTGTATGTCTTCCTCCCCCCCACCCTTCTCTGCTTTACTGCTTGTGATCTCTATGGCTAAGACCAAAGAGAAAACCTTTTAAACCCAACCCGGTTCGTCGGCTTTTGCATTTCTGATGATGGATAGACTGCTTTGTGGGGAGTGTTCGTCCATAGCTCATAGTCATCATAGGGGTCGGAGGTTTCGTTGGTATATGAGGAGGAGAAGGGTTGAATTTATAAAGTGGAAGGGGTGGAGTGGCTTAAAAAGGTGGGGTTAAGGGGGTGGGTTAAAAACCATATCCAACTACTGAAATACAGAAGAGAGGCAGATAGAGCAAAGGCTAGATGCACGGCGCAAGAAAGAAAAGAGGATGCAAAGATTGTAGGTTAGAAAGATAGGGTACGATGATGAAAATGTTTATGAGAGTTTATAAACCAAAGTTTATCTCAAAGAAGAGTTTGGATAGTCGTGGGAGAGGTATAGGCTTAAATCTCTTTTCTTTTCCTAAAGTAAACACTGAAGGCGAACGATGTATCACGGGAACTACAAGATTGGCTTTCAGGGATACTAGTTATCGTGACTAAAAAGCAAAATAAAAAAAAGCTCATGAGTATTTACGATCATTCAAAGAGAAACTTCTCCCATATAACAGACAAGTAGAACTTTATAAATACCTGATGTAGGTTATCGATATAAAGTACTTATTCCATTGTTTAATTTTTATATAAAATAGTTTACTTACTATCATCGTCATATCATATACAGTCAACTCTAATTTAGCGAACTCGGTTATAGTGAACATTCGGATACAGTGAACCTAATTCATTGTCCCAACACACATGCATTTTAATGTGTGTTAAAAAATGCGTTTATAATGAACCCTCAATTTCGGCTTTAGTGAACAGAAAAATTGAAACTTTTAATAAGAAATGTGATTCTTTAAAAAATATAACTTTTTTGTTGTTTAAACTTGAAGACACCGATTCTCTACCTGAGTTCTTGTTAAGATAGCACAAATCTTCACTAAAAGTATGGAATGTGGAGGGGGAGGGTTGAGCTTAAACAGTCACTGTACTCATTGCCTTAAGTTTTAATGCCTTTGCCTGCGGCAAGGGATGACAGTCTTCTGAGTTGTATTAATACGACAGGAGTTACAGGACAGTGAATGACAGTCTGGGGCCAATTACCATTTAGTAATTATTTTAACTAACCCCTTTCTTCGAAAGAGTATATGATACTCAAATTAGACTTTTCTACTCAGTTTAGTATTTTGAGTGCATTGATAGTGTGGAATCAAGTGTGGAAAAAGCACAGACTCTAGAGAAGGCTCTGGAAAGAATATTAATTAAAACAGTATAGAGTAAACAACAGCATACAACATAATTTTTTAAGATCATTAATAGATTTCAATAAAGAGCGATTGTATTTGAACTCCTTTTTTGTTTGTCACTAACCCACTAGGTTTCAGATAAAAAAAATGTTTTAAGTGAACTTCAGACATAGTGAACAAAAATATCTGAGTTCGTATAGGTTCAAAAAAAAAAATTAGAGAGCTAACACTTTGCATACGTACTTAGGGAACATGAGTGTGTGTACCTTGCATTTTTTTTAGTTTTTTTAGTTTTGCATCTATTGCAAGACTGACGCCTACAATCATGTGAACAACGTTAAATACACTATCAAGGAAATGTTCCATCATTTGCAATAGGAAAGCATTTATTAAAATCTACCCTTATTAAAACAGGCATGGATTCGAACCTTGACCTCCTTGTTGCTGTTAAACCAAACTAATCGAGCTTGACGCTTATTATGCGTGCCCACAGACGCGCGAATTTAAAATATGTTTTTGAGATGGATAAAATATCAAAGTAAAATACAAAATAGTTGAGCATTCTTTTTTTTAAATATTGCTGCGTCTTACTAACTGACCAAGCTATACGCATGTTTAGTCTACTAACTATGTTAGTGTGCTAGGAATGAGGTTAGGTTGATTTAGGCGAATAGTACACACATTTTAGGGGAGAGAGAGTGGAAAAACATTTAGGATCAAACATATAGGGACAGCAACACCTTAGACAAGTGTTTATCCAAGTTTTGGTTTTTGGATAACCAGAAAATTAAAACTATGCGCATTGAGGGACCACTGGGGTGCCTAAGAGGCACGCTAGAGGAATTTTTGAAAATAATGCATGATAAACATCAATTTTAGGAAATTTTGTTTTAGGTAATAGCATTCAACGGTACCTCTAAAACAATCAAACAATTAGTTTTTTAAGTGAAATATTGAAAAAATAATATAATTATGTCAGTGTCTAGTAACATTGGGACATACGTAGTTATGCTACTTAAGAGACACAGTTCTATCGTAATAATAAAAGCTGAGCCAGCCAAGCTATTCAGAACAGTCCACAATAAGTTTACACATAGATATCTATGTTTTGAAAGTCAGCTTTACTTGTGTAAAATTAATTACATACCAGTAAACTACATTTAGCAATAGATCAGTATGACACATTCCTTAAGCTATAAGTAAATGCTAAAAAAAGGGTGGGTGGGTTCTTGTTTCTGGAGAGCATTTGGAGAGTGTAAAGAGGCTTTTTATAATTGGCGCAAGGACCATCGAGGTAGGACTTGTGTTATTTTTTCCAGGACGAGGTGAAGTAGTTCACCGATAGAGACATATTCAAGGACTGTTTGCTAGAATGACTGACTTGCGCTATAACTTTTCTGTATTCTACCAATTCATTATCTACATCACATTATGTACATTAGTCTACAATAAATCTACCTATACGAGTTTGGCTAATTTAAACGGTCTTAGCTGACAAATCTCCGACCCTTTGATAGGATATCCTGACAGATTGACAAATAAATAATAGGTAAGAAGGGGGATGGGCAGTGACAATTAGATTGTGTTAGTGGGTAGTTGGGTTTTTACTATATTTAACAATTTTAAAAATATATAATTGATCAGATTTGTTGATTTAAGGTTGGTACAGACTTCCTTTTCTATATGACTTGTATCTACAGAGAAAGCAAAACACATAATAATGTATATTTTGTATTCAATCTTTTGCGTTTCAAATTATGTATTATATGTGAACGACATTCTTTAATTCACTGTTAATACTAAACTTCCTGAGATCCTGCGGACCACTTGATTGGCCACTGCGGACCAAACTTTGGGAAACATGGCCTTTAGACCATGCGGCCACCAAAGTTGGCTGCGACATAGTTAATGGTATGTTAAAAACTTTTAATACCGTTTCTGTTGAACTCGCTTACGGAACCTCAGTGACCTGGCCTTGAACCACGACCATCCCAATCCATTTACCGCTCGGAGCAAAAGTTCAGTCTACCGTTTTGTTGAATGTTACCCTATTTACCCTCGGTACCAGTTATCACAGAACTTTCTTTAACAAACTTAGGAAACACACAAGTCAAGTTTTAATAAGCGTTGTATAACGATAAACCAAGACTTGCTTGTAATCTTATTGTGCCTTCTCCCTTGCGTGCATCATTAAGACAAAACAAACATGACGAGATGTTTAATCGCAGTTCGCGAGTTGCTTATTCCTGCACTATTGCAACGAAAACTGCCTTATCTCCGCCAAGAATTATACTTAAGGTAGGATGGAAGGGAATGAGAGAAAAAAAGCCTGTTTTTTATTTGCAGTTTTTATGGGTTTTTTTTTTTTGCCAAAATAAATTAAATATTTCTCTGGTAGAACCATTGAGTTTAACAGTTGTTGAATATCTGTCATAAGAATAGCGGCACTAGATGAGGAACTTTTTAAATAAAGAGAAGTTGTAATTAAATTCCAGGACACCCTTGACAGATACTCAACAACTGTTGATATCACCATGTGAAAAAAGATTCATCTCTATATTTATACTGGAGCAATATTTGATATCTTATGACCAAAAAAAATTTTGTATAAAAATTGCAAAAATGCTGACCTTTTTTCACCATTCCTTCACTCCCACCTTAATAATAATGAAAATATTATATTTTAAACCTAGGGACCATTAATTAATAAACTATTTAATTAGTACGTTCACAATAAGGATTACCCTCATCATTGTAAAACTGGCTATGGCGTTTGGCCGGCGACGGAGATGTTGGCATTCGAATCCCGGCCCGGGTATACTGATATTTTTCCTTAATAGTTTTTAATCCTCCCTCCGCGCACATTTGGGTACTTTCTGTTTAAAACCATAGCTTCCTCATCATTACCCCATTATGCGGATAGCCCGGACGAGTAGTAAGACGTGCATCCAGCTAAAAATAAAGTGATCAACAACTTAATCTAAGAAGTAATTATGAAGAGATTTATTCAAAAAACAATCGTCATTAGTGTTGTGATGGTAATAAAATGAAATTAACTTTTTATGTGAAAGGCTACTCAATATAGGTTGGAGGCGTAGGATTAATATCTACTTGGTAGCCTATTACATAAGGAGAGGGCAGATAAAAAAAAGGCAAGGAAAAAAGTTGTTACTGATTAGAAATATCGATCAGTTACATACTTGGAATACCCTGATTTGACCTAAGGCGAAACTATATATTTAATAATTTAGTTGGGTATTTGTGGCTAGGTCCTTAAAACAATATACTACAAATATTTATAGCTAGGATTGGGAGATCTTTTCTAAGTAGAAAGTAGTTATTATGCAGGTCGTACAATGATAATGTAGAAAAGTTGTAAAAAGTTTATTCAAAATTCATTATTGTTATTAATATTATTACATATTTTGGACGTTCTTGTTTCCAAAACTAATGTTTAGGCTATAAATCTCAGCACAATTAAACATAATTAGTTATTTTCTAGCTTTACTGTAGATAATTATTATGTGATTTTATCCAAGTATTAGAAGAAACAAATATAGCGATTAAATGTGCAATATTCCTTAGTAACAACTACTTGTGTTTTAACCAAACTACCTGCCTCGGTGGTCTGATGGTTTAAATCTAAGGCCTCACTCTCGGATTATACTAGACCGAAGATGACAGGAAGATCGGGGCTCGAATCCTGGTTGGGTGTACTGAGGTGATTTTTTCCTAAATGTTTTTTCACTCTCCCTCCACACAAATGTGTACACTTCCTTGAAATTCAATCTTACTTTTCCCTGAATCATTTGGTAATTAGTACATAGACGTATAACCTAAACAGGTAGTAGGCAAAATACATCGTGCTAGAATAAAAATAAAAACAAATATGAGATTTTACCAACGTATTAAAAAGATAAATATAGCGATTAAATGTGCAATATTTCTTATGTTTAACAACCCGAATAATTATTAATAAGCTAAACTATATTGCACTAACTTTATGTCTGTATCTTGTAAATAATGAGGTTCATTCCATAGCCATACAAATCTAAAATACAATCAAGATGTTATATTTCCACTGAGTTTCGATGTAATTAATGTCCTTTACATTACAATAAATTACTCTATCGCTATGGATATTCTCTTTATATCAAGCATTTTACACGTTCTCATTATTGCTAAACTGAGCGAATGGTAGCTTATCTCCAACAAGCAGGCGTTAAGCGTTTAAACAAAAGAGGAAATACGCCACTTTCCTTAAGCTCATTAAAACGCTACACAAAGCAAGACACAGACATAAAATTTGCTAGTAACTTGATTAGTTACATCTTAACGTTAATTTGAACTGTGCTGGTGTTTTCATTCTACTCAAAAATATATTTAGGTTCATTATAATGATTTTATTAGGTTTTTAGGGGCCTAATATTAATGTTTGTATATGTTTATAAATGTAACGAAACTTGTATCAGGGACCTAATTTCATGGAGCACCTACTTATTCTCTCACCGATAATAATACTGTCATGTTTGAGATACTTCAATATGTAGATCGATTTTCGTGGAAATATTATCCAGTACTAATGTACCGCTGTCCAGGAGACACCCGAATGTAGCCTATTACTTGAACATCCATCTCGTGGAGGCTCTTCCCATGTCCTGATGATATGAGGGGATGATGGTAGTGAGTATAACGGGGTTAAACCAATGAATACCTTAACTTAAGACTAACTAACAGGTGACCTGGTGGTCTAGGGGTAAGGTGTCAGACCTCTGTGCTGGGAGTCCGGGGTTCAATCCTCGGTCCCGGCACAGATTTATCTGATTGCCAAACCCTTCCTTCACCTCTGACAAGACGTGTATTAATCACAACTTGTGACTGTGTGGAATGCCAGGTCTCCACCGTGGTTCGGATCCCACATTAAACTGTAGGTCCTCCATTTCATCTCACAATCACCCTACCATTACACATTAGCGTGAGTGCGTATAACCCGAACGGGTAGTAAGACGCGGTGCTAATAATAATAATAATAATGACTAACTAACCAAACTCCGGTGACTATGGGAACTATTCCCCTTTAGAGAAAAATCTCCAGCTGAGAATCTAATCCAAGACCTCTAGGTGAGCAGCCAGAGGCTCTGACCACTATACCACGAGGTCGATGATGTGTGGACATTCTTCTGCGATCAAGCCCATAATCCACAGTTTGGCAATAGTTTGTGACGTCAAAGGCTAGTGAAATATCCGGTTGCCGTCGACACACATTATCTGGGCAACTGTAAGATTTGGATGACTTACATTGCATGTTGATAAATTATAATTAAACAAGGAACCGTGTCTTGTTATGATAACTTAATAATTAATAACATAATTTTTTATCAGTATGATTTACTACTTGTTTAGGTTATAAGTATAGGTCTATATGATAATTACTATAACTGAATAGGGGTGATCAAGGAAGCATTTTAGAGGTAATTTACACTCATATACATGGAAGAAGAGTGGGAAATCATTTAAGAAAAACTACGCCAATTACACCCAACCGGGAATCAAACTCAAATCTCCCGTATTCAGCAGGTCAGTCTAACACGAGAGTGGCGCCTTAGTGGCCTGGACCCTTAAGCACTGAAGTGGATTTAGTTAATATTTAGTTGAGCTGGAGATGGGGCCCCAATATTTCTCCAAACGAATGCTCTTACATTTTTTTAAGGCTGTACAAGTGAGTTTTGAATGTTATTAACAATTGATACCAGTTAGCCGTGGTCAAATGTCTTAAGGCGTGACCGGCAATAAGCTGGACAGCCGATGACGAGGAGATCAGGGTTGGATCCAGTTCGTGTGTACTGAGGATGCATATTCCTTTATTTAAATGTCAATAAATATTGTAGTATATTTAATATATCAATGAAAATATTATAGAAGGCACCTAATAATGTTTATTTTATAACAAATGTTTATCAAGAGAGAACAAATGATTTCCACATAAAAGTTGTCAAACTCCATTACTGAAGGAGTATATCTTCCCACTGCGGTAATTCTTGTGGCCATGACACTCTGTATTGTATTATGTAACCCTCTAAAAAAACTGGCTTTATTTGTTCGAGAAAGGTTATATTTGTGTTCCGAACCATTTACTTTGATCTCAGAACTCGGACATTTCACATGAAATATCTTTGAAAATCCGCTAATTTCAGCTTTTTGTGTTTTTTTTTGCTGTTTGAGAATGTATAATTTATAAACGATTAAGATATACGAATATAATTGATAAAAATTTGCGGAAACATCTCAGATTATCCATCTCTGCCCAAACCAATTTTCTCTTATGCGGGTGCTTTAATTTGAAACAGCCTTCCTGATCTCTACCCTATGGAGTAAGCGTTTATTAACTCTTATACCCGATTCGGTGGCAGCTGGGTCTAACGTTCTACTCTCGCAGTAGACTAGACTGCCGATGACGGGTAGATTGAGGTTCGAATATCGGTCAGGTGTACTGAGTTTTTTTTTTCAAAATTGTTTTCCACTTCCCCTCTACAAAAATGCTGGTACAATTCCTATAAAAAATAACCCTTCCTTATTCCCAAAAGCAATGGCGTAATTTATACATAAACCTATAACCAGAACGGATAGTAAAACGCGGTACTAAAATAAATTCTTATTTTGAAAGTTATATCAATAAAAAAAATTGCTACAGTTAAAAAAAATAAGTAGAGCGAAAGAAGATACAAATGAGAAGTTCCATCTTATTCCGTTTGAAGTGGAAGTGTCTCGAGTTAGTTTAGTTGGTGTTTACTCTCGTGCATATGAAGTTTCAATGAGTTCCATTAGATGCCCACCATGTCATAAAACTTGCCTCTGTCATTTATTCATAAGCTCTAAAACCTCCCCCACCCCTCTTTTGTACACATACTCTCCTTACCGTGTTCCCGTACGCACCAACCAAGTGTTGTAGCATTTAGCAACCCTTCGTAGGGTAAGGGTAGGTAAATAAATTGAGAGAGAGAGAGAGTATGACGATAACAAGACAAACAAGCACACATACCGCTTCAAACATATCCCCAAATGTTCGCACTACCCCCAACCCATTCCCTTTTACCCTTCCATTTAGTCCGTCAGTCACTTTGCTTGTCGTGGTGATGAGTTTTCACTCTGGGATGTATATAAACGTACAGTTTATAAACACAAGCATACAATGCGACTTACAAACTAATTTAAACTTGGTAGGGTGGAAGGGAAGGAGAGTGAAGCAAAGTATATTTGCTGTTTTTTTTGTTTTTTTTTAGCACCGCGTCTTACTACCCGTTCGGGTTATACGCCTAAGTACTAATTACACTAATGGATTAGGAAATGGGAAGGTTTAATTTAGAGGAAGTGAACCCGCATTTGCGTGGAGGGAGAGTGGAAAACCATTTAGGAAACCCCCCCCCCCCAGTTCACCCGACTGAGATTCGAACCTCGATCTCCCCGTCCTCAGTGGTCTGACTCAACACGACTGACGCGTTAGCCAACTACGCCACCAAGGCGGGTCATATTTGCTGTTACTATGACCAAAATTCTTTTTGGCTAAAATAATAAAATATTAATTAAAATATTGCTCCAGTATCAACGTTTGGTTTAATTTTTTTTACGCATGGTAATTTCAACAGTAACTTTTGTTGAATAGTTTTTATGGGTATAGTGGCATATGATCAGTTTTTTTTTTAAGGAAGATAAAAATTCATTTTGAAAGTCAGTGATGCCCATGGAAAATGTTCAAGGAATGTTGAGATTACTCTATGTCGATAGTTTAACTATAGCTCATCTACGATGAGAATGTAGGTGACAGCCATCAGCAGGTTATTTACTGCAAACATTGGCTAAAATCATTATAAAAAGCGTTTATAAACGCTTTTTTTTGTTAATATAGTATTATTATTATTCACTATCGTCATCAATAACAATTTCCAACATAGTCTAGTCATTTTAGTAAAATGCCTCCATTTAGTTCTACTCTCCGATCATTCTTCATCCTTTAATTGATTCCATTCGTTTTTCTACCTTGCACATTTTCTGTTATCTGCTCCTCACATCTCTTTCTTGGCCTCCCTTGCGGTCTTTTCTCATCCTAATTACACGCCCACACCATATGTCTTGCTTCCTCTATTATCTCATGTTCTCCTGTACCCCTACTCGTTCCTGGATAACTTCTTTCCTAAACTTGTTTATCTTCGTGACAGCTAGCATGCTTCTCACAAACTTAATTCCCATGGCTTCCCCTTTCCTATCCTCTCTTACATTCTATGTCCATGTTTCTGCTGCATATGTGACAATGAGTACAAAGTACGCCCCGTATTACTAATCAAATAATACTGCCATCTCTGGTCAGATATAGTGTTTACATTGCAGTATATATTCTGGTTTGGGCTAGAGCAAGTTGTTACTTTCATTCATCTGTCTCAGTCTTACTTATGGTTTTGACAAATATTAAAGTGTCTGAGGGATTAACAATATTACTAATAACATTTAATATACAGCCAGTTCATGTTATAATAATTGGATTGTGAAGGTGTAGCTTGTAGGGTTAGTTTGTGGCTTTTTAGCCTGATGTGCAATAGTACATTCTGGCTCAGTGAAGAAATCAACAGGACACTACCTCATTCCTAATTTCTCTTGTACACCTCTTCAGTGATGCCTAGGCTAAACATCTGATGGTGTAAGATCACCCAACCTTTGGGTTGAGTATTAATCTTTGTACAAAGCAAATACTATTTCTGAACAATCACTTCCAGCTAACGTTTGCAGTAAAGAGCCTTCTCCTAGCTGTCACTTATCAACACTCCCACCTCAGATGAGCTTTAAATGTATCTACTCAAGAAATATTTTATTCATTTGGTCCAAAATAGTTTGTTTGTGTTAGGAAAACTTTAGAAATATTCGTACCTTATCTCGCGTTCTCTTATGTCCCACCTCAACACTCAGCCCTGGCTCTACAAGTTCAATACATGTATTGGCGAGAACGTGGACAAAGACATATTGTATAGATTGTCATTCACAAGGAGGTTGGGGTTCGAATTGCGACCGGGTGTGCCTAGAAGCCTTTACCAAAATGGTTTCCCACTCTCCCTCAACATAAATGTGGTTGCAGTACCTATACATTTCTACCTTACTCATCTTCGCCACATTTATAGCGTAGATATGAGGATAGCATGGATGGCTAGTAAGATTCGGAACACGAGTCACTAATAGACGGTTTTGGTAGTAATAATAATAGTAATTATCATTTTCCTTTATTAAAGTTCTGAGATTAATGTCCAGGCGGTTTGTTGTGCTGACTACATGACACCCTCAATCCAAAAATGTTGGTACTATAATCAGTAGAGTCTCGGAAACTTGACACTCGATTACTTGACATTCCGTGTAACTCGACATGCGCTCGGGCACACAGTTGTTGGCGCCAGTCATCACAATCCAAGGTCATTCAACTGTATTATCTCTCAGTTATTTTGTTTAACTAGTTATGTAGTATACTACATAGTAGGTATTGTATATAAATTTGTAATTTTATTACAGTATGTATGTATGTATAAATTGGCACTTATTAAATAATGTAACACAGTTTAGGATGTCCAGTATTAGCGTGTTTAGCTATAGACTGTACATAGACTGTTATAGACTGTATTTATAAAGTGGGCAAGTGAGTTTAATGCTTTATTTATTTTATACAAGCTCAATAGTAAAACTCGACATTTCAATAACTCGACACCATCTCAGTCCACATTAGGTTGAGTTTCTGGGACTCTACTGTATGTATTTAATCAAGTGTCCACAATTAACAAACGGAAAGCAACCAGTGATGATAATACTAATGTATTCAAAATATTAATTATCCGAGAGGTAGAAATATAAGTCATTTACATGAGAAGTAGGCATTGTTCACCAATTCTACAGTTTAAAACTTCCCCTCGCAATTGTTTCAGGGCGCAACAAGAGAAGTTGACGCAGCTCCTGGAATATCTGTGAGGTCAGAAGCCAGTCATGACGGAGAGGGTGCGGATACCAGCAGGACCCCTGGTGGTTCTTGCCTTGTCCCTGTTGCCTCCCATTCTAATGGCCACCTCTTTGGAGAAGGGTGAGTAACGGACAATTTGATAAAGTCACCGTTCGTTACACAACATCTATCTGTTCATGCATGACACCTTAGTGCTTACGGTGAAAACCTACAGGCTGACCTTAACGGGATACATTATTGTTCAATCGTATATGATGCATCATAGCGGATAAAGAGCAAGCTAAGCTTTCTATCTTTAGGGGTAAATTAACGTACACTCCATTATTTTCCTCTGAAAGGTAGCAGTCTTTATCTTGAAGTACTCCATGATAGCCCTATCCTTTAAGCTGTACATTACAGGGTTGTCATTATTTTCTTACTACTAAATTACCTGTGTTTTACAGGTTTTCCTAAAGGAATTCCCATTTTTTCAAGCAGCTTAGATTGAAAAAAAGCGTAATCAAATGTCATTTTCCATCGAGCTGACCAAGTATGATGTCATGTAACTTATGTATCAAACGGTATAACTTAAGATATATGGGGAAATATATATTTTGTCGCTTCACAACCCTTGTTTAAGGGGTAGTAAAACATGTTTGACCTAGCGTTATTAAATCATCAGTTCACTTTTCATCCATTAAAAGACTTTTTTTTAAGCTTTCAGTTTAATGCCCCAAATTAACAAACATTCTAGTATTTTTGCTAGATTTTGCAAAAGCAGTCCTGACTCTAGTGTAATCCATCAAGCAAAGCTTGGTTGAACCCTGAATTTTATAGGAAGCCCACTTTAGAGCACCAACATTGATTGAAAATCAATAAAATGTATAACTATAGAAATATGTCCTATTTGATGGATTAATAATTATTATAAAGTTTTTCTAAAGTTTTTAAATAGCTTCCAATAGTACAATACTTATGTATTACGTATAATTTATCTTTACAATTTAAATGTACTATTAATGTAAATACATATTCTCCCCCCATTATTGTGGCAACATGAGTTTTCAGTTTTCAAATGAGTGGATTCCTATGAAAATCATACTTATTATTTTAGGGTAAACTGTGTGTACAAGTTGGCTACAGAGAATTTGTGTTTAGGTGGATTGCATTGTCATGCATTGAAATATTAATTGTATAAATACTACTTCATAGATATATGTGTGAATTTTATAATTATATAAAGGACAAGACGGAGAACATTTAAAACGCACAAGATAGAGAAACCTCATTACAACTGCATAATGTGGCAACATGGCAAACATGTATTGTAAATAACCCCCTTACTATTTACAATAACTACAATAATAAAATAATAAAACTACAGGGTTTGGTTACGTTAGGTTAGGTTGGGGTGAGAACACTATACAAATCAAAATGAAATAGAGATGTATCCTTCATGAACGAACAAAATACCGGTGTTGCCATATTAGTCTCAGAGTCTACAAACAATGGCGCGCCTTTGATGCATCTACCTTGTGCGTTTCTGATACACTACAAAGTAAGTATACAAATTCAGTCTGGGCGCTTTCATACATAGTACATAGCCAACAATGCGTAGTCAGGTCAAGATTATATAAATATATGAGACGGCATTCATAACTAAAATGTTAAAAGATAATTGATATTTCCATAAACGTTCCTCATTATTTTACAGAATGCATTGTAAATTGAATACATCTATTCTCAACTTGCGTACATTATTTAATTAGTGTGAGATTTAAAACCAACAAAAAGCAAAATAAGCATTAATTTTTGCTGATCAATTGTTTTTAAAAAGTTATTAAATTTGATATCTACCATTAGCTTCTTATAATCCCTATGACTGAATCCAAACAACCATTCTTTATTTAAATCTGTTTTAAAACTGACGAAACAAAAATTATGGATTTTTTTTTTTAGTATGAAGGAGTAAACTGTACCATATTTCGTCCGTTGTCTTTTAATTTATATTTTTTTAAACGACGTGCCTATATTCAAACATTGATGTCAACCAAGCTGTCACTATTCACTAAAATATGAAATTACTACGTCGCACACAAATACGTTATTTAACATTCACCATAATAATATTCCATTAGAAAGTTTCAGTATAAAAAAAAAGAGAAGAGAGTAAATGGCGTCAAGAATCTTTGCTCTCTCTCTCTTTCATTGCAAAACTCATGATCGATCTCTACCACCTAAAAAAAAAAAAGTCTTAATATTCCATCCATCAGATAGGAATAAATACGACCGTCCTTTTTTCCCTGTCTTCTTTCTCTATCACCCTCCCCACCCTACCCCCACCCTAGGAAACCTTTCAAAAGAACGAGGAGTAAAAAAAAAGTAGTGAAATGAGCGGTTGATGTCGTCAAAACTTCGATGGAAATAACTTCTTTAAAAAAAAAACCTCAACGTCCTTCCAAAGTAAGACCAAAATAGTGGAAGGCCATCGAACCCACGGGAATGTTTGTATAAAGTCTTCTTCCCTCGGAGGATTTATAGAGAGATTAGCTTCATGGGATGCTTCCTGCGACTTTGAAGATTCGGCTCTGCCACCAAGAAGGTAGTTACTACCAACTTATTTTGTTATATCCTAACTTTTTGAAGGTCTATAATCGGGTTATTTTGGTTTCAAATAGCTAGTTTGCACTAAAAAAAACCTCCCAGGAAGATAATTTCTAATAGCTATCGCCGTTTATTCTTAGTATGTTTTACAGCGCTCCCGTATTTGATAACAAAGTCATTGGAAAGAAAATAATGGAAAGTTGAATGATCCTTGGTTGGATGATCTGATCTGCTTTATGGGTTTATGTTATGTTTGTTTGCTGGTATTGGCTTTATGAAACAATATTAGCGTTTTTGGGATCTACGGACTGTAAGTAAATTCTCAAACAATCGTGTTCTGCATTCTAAAATGTCATTTGAAATTCCCAGAGAGGTTTTAAAACATGATCTTCCGTAGAACCTCATGGACGATGAAGGAGAGCCGTTCAGACCTCGGCGTCCTCGGCCACTGGAGAATCTTGGGGTGAATATTTATATTAGAGATGGAACGTTACAATCCTCAAATCTCTCTAATACAACGGTATTATTAAGATTCTGGAGTCGTATACATCTAAAAAAAAAGTATCTCAAATAAATCTATGATGCCATGACTTTATGTAAAAACCTTAAACAATTTGGTAAAAGAAATTATGTAAAAAAAATCCCCTCCCTCCCAAAAAAAAGCACAAAATTATTTTAACTAAACTACTAAAATTGTGTTATCTTTGTTCTTTATGATGTAATAGATATAGTAAACAAAATATTATTTGTCATTGGTACCAATCTTTAAACAACTATTTTTTAAATTAAATTCTATTAAACCCTCACTTTAATTTAAATTTTACATTTTTAAAGATTTGAGGACTAGAATGTGGATTAAAGATTCTAAAGAAGATAAAAGATTCGGATTATAGAGAAATATAGAATTCAAACCATCCCTAATCCTTATAATATCATAGGCACACTTAAACAAATTCCATATAAGAATATGTTGTGCAATAAGGTCTTTTTTGTTGTAAAGCTCGAATATCTAGTGTATTATATATTTTGGCGCCACATGCTTATTAATAAACTTCACCATTACTGGGATTCAAACCAACAAATTATCTCAAATGTAACTTGACAGTGTTCTAACGCCAGAGACCAATTCCCCATCGCGATACTGTATGACTAATGAATTAAACTGGTTTGTATTTATTTTCAATTAAAGCTACAAACGCAATTATAAATATCTAGAGGAAATAAAAGGCTGCTTCCGTCCTTGTTAGCCCTTCAACCAATCCAAACCATGCAGAGTCTTATCTAGTTTTCACCGTATTGAGTAATATCTCCTTTTCACTGTGCTGAGTAATATCTCTTTTTCACCGTACTGAGTAATATCCAATTTACACCATGATGAGTAATATCTCTTTTTTTACCGTACTGAGTAATATCCAATTTACACAGTGCTGAGTAATATCCAATTTACACCGTGCTGAGTAATATTTCTTTTTTTATCATGCTGAGTAATATCCAATTTTTGCCATGGTTTGTAATATCCAGTTTTCACCGTGGTGAGTAATACCCAGTTTTCACCAATCTGATTAATAACTCTTTTTAACCAATCTTTTTAATATATCTTTTTCGCCATGCTGAGTAATATCAAGTTTTAATTATTGTTTGTGATACCCAGTTTTCACCGTGGTGAGTAATACCCAGTTTTCACCGTGGTGAGTAATACCCAGTTTTCGCCATGCTGAGTAATATCCAGTTTTAATCATAGTTTGTAATATCCAGTTTTCGCCATGCTGAGTAATATCCAGTTTTAATCATAGTTTGTAATATCCAGTTCTCGTCATGCTGAGTAATATCCAGTTTTAATCATAGTTTGTAATATCCAGTTTTCGCCATGCTGAGTAATATCCAGTTTTAAACATAGTTTGTAATATCCAGTTTTCACCGTGCTGAGTAATATCCGGTCTACAGCATACAATCGTATTTAGTGTGCGCCGTCTACTCTTATATAATTTATCCATGCAACTTATATCTAGTTCCAGTCCAAACTCTCTTGGTGCCCACTCCTCCCCTTCACAGTAAAACTACTTCGATCAATATTCAATATAATATTCCTTACTCTGACTTGTGATCGATCGCCCAATGAGTTTCGGAGCTACTAATTGGCTGTCACTATACCCAGCTCGGCGACAACTTCTGCAGTTTCCTTATAGACGAAAGCTGCACATTACTTATCCACTCAGCTGGTGATTTTCTAACCGAAAGGT
The DNA here is from genome assembly GCA_033556935.1 of Timema podura. Taxonomy (NCBI): domain Eukaryota; kingdom Metazoa; phylum Arthropoda; class Insecta; order Phasmatodea; family Timematidae; genus Timema; species Timema podura. Next base: position 96,944,837 of record JAVRXN010000009.1, on the reverse strand, counting down.
AGGAAGCAAGGACCTGAAAAAGCCAACAACATCGACAATCAACCAATTGGGTAGCCATATGGTCTGTGGTGTCACTCTCGTTATATTCTATACTGCCCATGACGGGGAGATAAATTCAGTGACTGGCTTCGGAAATGGAGAATTAAAGTCAACCCAACTAAATCCACGGCTATCAACATAACCAGAAAGAGATCCCAGCCACAAGACCAGCTCAGGGTTCTGGACGAAGTCATCCCCTACTCTAAGAAGCTCAAATACCTCGGCGTAACCATCGACTCCCGCCTGAATTGGAAGGACCATGTGGAAAACACTAAGAAAAAGGCAAGAGGGGTATTTGTCCGTAATTACTCACTATTCAAGAGCCAACATCTCAACACCAGAACCAAACTGCTACTGTACAGAAGTATAATTCTACCGCTACTCTTATACGCTTGCGAGGCGTGGAGCTACGCCCCGCCCAGCGTGCTGAACCAGCTCCAAGTGATACAGAATAACGTTCTAAGATGCATTCTTGGGGTAAATAGAAGAACAAACAACGCGTACATCCACGCACAGACGGGCACCAAGACCCTAAGAGACATATACGCCAAACGTGACGCAAACTTCTATAACAAAAACCTCCTTATGGAAGAAAATGCGATCATAAGAAACCTTGGACAGTACGACCCCCAAGAGCCTAGGCTTTACAAAAAGCCTAGACTGGAATAGACCCTGCCTCAAAATTCATCTCACAACTTCACAATCACTTATCCATCTTTCACTCAGTGATTAATATAAATTTGTTTCCTTTACAGCTCTACCAGAACTAACACACACCATCCTACACATCGGGCCTGACTGCGCTTGTGTTTACCATCACAGTGTACTAGGGCTCGATATAGATACTTCACAACACAACACGCACTCAAATTAACAACTCCTTTGCCCAACTCCATTTTGCCTTCCACAATCAATAAACACTTTCACAAAAGAGGTTATGGTCTGTGACAACAGATCGGTACTCTTAGGTATTAACAAGCCAACTACCTTCTCTGAGGGTCGCTTCTGACAGTCAGAGCTGGTAGACAGGCAAACAAGGAAGGGAAACGGGGAGATAAAGATTAGAATTCTAGTCGTTTGTACAGAGGGTGTTTTTATTTTTCTAAACTGTTTCCCACCTCTACGCAAATTCCAGTATATTTCCTCTAAATTCAACCTTTCTCATCCTTAATACACTAGCATAATTAGTACATATTATGCGTATAGCCCAAACAGGTAGTAAGAAGCGACGCCTAAAATAACAAAGCCTCGACAACATATCGCTGCAAAGTGCAAGATAATGGGCAAGATAATGCATAATGGGCACCCTACACCTTGAAGTCTCACCTCACAATCTGTAACTTATTGTAGAGTCGAAGATACACCTTGCCACCCCCTCGACAACAATATGTTCTCTTATAGGGTGAGTTATAGTCTAAGGTTGATGGGGTCAATTCAACCCACGATCAATCACTCAACTGGAGATTATAACGATGTTGGCGATTGAACGCTCAATGGTGCAGGCTTCCAAACAAAGTTAGTGCTATAAAGTAGACCTGAGTTTATTATGCTACGGTTCATCCTCCACATTGCTCAGGCATATATCCACGTCGACTAGGACATTGCAGGTCCTTCTGTCACTTAGTTGAGTCTTATATTTGGAGAATTAGAAGTGTTCAGCTTAGAACTGGGACGTCAGAAGCGTAAACTCTACTCTAATTAAAATTTAAAGCGTAATTAATCGAGATTTATTATCTTAGTTGACCGAGCGAAACGAGGTCCAGTTAAAACGGGAGCATTTGGCATTAAGTCTGTCTTTTCAACTAGATATTAGTTACACGATAACTGCCAAACGTGTGGACCAATTTTAACCACTTTTGGCAGGGACAGTCTTTGAATCAGGGCCAAACCACTTATATACATGGTTTTCCGAACTGATTATCCGTTTCATGATGGTATCCAATAAAATATCTGTATGTCTACTTTCTTGTCCCCAAATAACTGCCAAATGCGTGTACCAACCTTGACAAAATTTTGTAGGGACATTTTTTGAACCAGGGCTGAACTAATTATTCACATAGTTTCTCAAATGTTTTCATCCATTTAAAAATGGCGGTTGCTCAAATGGTTTTTTGTTTAATAGCTCATATCAAGTGATTTTAATTTATAATTCTAATCAGTCGATTGAGTGCCTAAGACATTATTTTATATTTTTGTCATAATATATTGCGAGACAGGCTTCTAAAACCGCGTGAACAACGATTATTTTCAATAAATATATTGTACTTTTAAATACAATATTGATTTGTTCCCTTTCTAACTTGTTCAGCAAGAAAAAATATCAACTTAAAATTCAAAAATAAATGTTAAAACTTTTAACAATAATAACATGGAGGAAGTGAGGTCTACTGTTCACAGAAATACTAGTAAGACTGTAGTAACGATAAGGACATGGTTAGAGTGAAGGCTACTGTTCTACTGTTAATTTAATCATTGCAAAAAGCTATAATTTTCACCAAATTTTAAACAAATAACACCATCACGGTAATACTTGAATAATTGTGCGTGTAATTTAATGATGGTCTGAAGAAAGATAAAAACTGTATGACAAGCCACATTACCAACACTGACTGACTGAAGGAAAGTTTCCTCTTATATAAGACGGTATGGTTTTTAAATAATAGTCAAAAAAAAGGGACTTTATATTAAAGAAAGCTAGTGTGAATAAAATTGTAAAAAAAACCAAGTTTGATGACAGAAGAGTGATAAAAAAAATAACCATTCTGAACACGTATATTTCAAAAAGAAAGTTTCACTTGTAACCGACACGAAGAAAGAAAGAAAGAAGAAGATAAAGATTTAATTTCCATTTCATAAATAACCCATGTGACGCAGTACCTATTTGTCCCTTTTCTCCCCACCCGCTACAAAACATCCGTCCGGGCGATGCCAGTCAAAAGTTATTCCGGATCTATCGTCATGTATTTTAATAGCAGAAACTCTCTCTATCCCCTCCTCCTTTTACCCTCCTACACCCACCCCCTCGTAGGAGTCCGTTTGGTTTTGAATAATTTGCGACGCCAGGCTTCAAGTGGCTGACCGTTCAGTTTTGTATCTAGGGGGCTGTGAGCGGTAAACAATGTGTTATTGATGGTGTTTCATGGTCCTATAGATTCATCCGCGTACCCGTCCAGTGGTCACATGAATTGTTTAGCTGTCATCCGTTTATCGTTTTTGACGACAGGGACCTCGGCAATCGGCATCACCACGACAACAAATAAAGGGTGTGTGTGTGTGTTTATATATATATATATATATATATATATATATATTACATATGTACCCCACAAGTGCCGTGGGATGAGAAATTTAATACTCCTGTTTATTCACCGTTATGAGAAATGTATAGATAACGTTTTAGGAAGTTTAAAATAATATTGAAATAGGTGTCATAATCACTTTCATAACTCGATTGGACACACTTGCTATAATTTCTGTAGAGTGCTGACAGTTCATAAACATGTGTAAACTAGCGAGGCCGAAAGGGGTCTAATAGGGGTATATAATACCTTGACTTTTTGGCAACAATGCGTCACACCTCCATCTCTCTTACGGGTGGTCACTACGTCTGACGCCTTACCGATACAGACATCTCAGGGTCATCCATAGTACTGGTACTTGGAGGGCATCGTTGGAGCCCAGGGTCCCGGGATCGAGTTCAGTAGAAGCATCGCGTGGTAACAGTCAACTTGGTCTGTGTAAGTATTCACATGTTAAGCCAGTTTTTCCACGAGCATGAGTGCACATTCCTCTTATTCTTTATCTTACGACCAACATCACACTTTGTATCATCCTTTACTATCTACTATTAAACCAACATTCACATAACATACCAACTATTTAGAACCCACACAACTACTTTACCTGCAACTTTACCTCTTCTACAAGCTATCCTGACAGAACGAACCCAAGGGGGGGAGGGGGGGTAAAGGCACGAAATAGGCATAAATATACGTATGTACTCGACACGGCATAAGTTGAGGCGTTTGTTTTGTTGACATTTGTTGTGTTGTGGATTGTAAGTGGCAAAACGAATATTACAAGGTTTTTTGATTAGTTAATAAACAATAGAACATTTGCGCTGACAACTTAAACAGAGTGTCTGCATTCCTCACGGTAAATCAGACTAGGAATAGTAATGTTTCCGAGCTAGCTGGGCTGACAACTCACCATCGGACCTAGGAGGGTCACGCTGCCATTTTGAGAGCTACGTGGTTTAGACCGCTGGATTGCCGATTACGAGTGCTGTGGGGATGCCGTCGTGCCCAAGCTACCGGGGTTCATACCCATGTAGGGCCACCTAGAGATCGATCAGGCCATTGGTTAAGCATTCCTTGCTATACATCGTTCTGTCAAGAGCTCCTAAGTAATTCCATTAAGTTCTTTCATATATTTTAATATTTCTCATAACATCACATTTTGTAATAGAGTAAGGTAGTACAATAAAACCATAAAGACCCAAGCCGAACGTCAATTACGAACCGACATGGTCATATTCCCAATCACCGCCTTTAACCTCGGCAACAGCCCATACTGACAAAGTAGGCCCGCAAAGGGTGAAGGCTACACTTGTGTGTGTGTGTTATATATATATATATATATATATATTAATATAAAATATATATATATATATATATATATATATATATATATATATATATATATATATGTCACAGTTGTTTCGGCGTGTCATTCCTGGCGGGATGAATAGATAACCATGTGCTGAAATTGATACCACATGTAGGTGCGATTACTTCGCCACTGTGAGATTATAATGTTGATTATGATGATATATGATGCCAGTAGAAATAGTAAACCTAACTTAATCCTAAGTAACCAGACAGTGACGAACATAGGAACAATTTCTCTTCGGGAGAAATACCTCTTCATGAATTAAGGATTTAACTTAATCGTAGAATGTACGTATGATATTATGACAGATTTTTTTTTCCCCCACACTTTAGGGTTATTCATAAACCACGTGGCACTGTTGATAAAAGGGGAGGGGGGAGGTAAGCTTTTATGTCTACCTGGAGTTACACGGAGGGAGGGTAGGTACATCACAATCTTATGTAACACAGATCTTATACTTAAATTCTATTGTTGAAAAAGTTGTATTCTTGTTCACGTTTTCACAGTCAGTACGCATACTTAGTTCCAATTATGAGTAGTAATAAAATAATCTGAGTTATTTTAGTGTCACAAAATTGCTTTACGTGAAAAGTTATGAAGCACAGGTTGGTCTACTTGGTGTTACTTGAGTAGGGAAGGGATAAAAAAAAGGTTAGTGTTTTTGCTGTTTTAATAAAAAAATTATTAAGTCAAACTAAATAAAATATTACTTCAATACAAACATGTGTTTAATTTTCTTCACACGGTGATATCAACATGAGCGTAGCGGCATTAGATGAGAAACTTTTTAAATCAAGAGAAAAAGTTGTTGTTAAATTCAAGGACAGCCTCGACAGATATTCAACAACTGTTGATATCACCACGTGAAGAAAAATATTACCCACAATATGTTTGTAGGCCTACTGATTTAATTTGGCAACAAAAATTTGCCATACATACTGCAAAAACACTGCTCTTTAATTGCATCCCCTAAGTGTTCACCTTAAAATCATTATTACATTTATACCCGTATCGCTGGGCCGGCCAGATAAGGCATCATTCACGTTTGGTCTGGTTTTACGGTGATGTAAAAATCGGGGATTGAATTTTGGCCGATTGAACTGAGGGATTTTTTCCTAAATTATATTTCACTCTCCCTTCATTCAGACAGGCTGTTTGCTACACAGCGAATAAAAAAAAGTACAGTAATAAATACTAGGTTTATCATGAAAGGTAGGGAGATTTTTTTTCTTACAGCTGAAACTTAACTAAAAAGTCATTCAATACATATTACTTTTTGTTAGTTTCACAAGTAATGTAAATAGTCTTCGTTTGTCGAAGCAACGAAACATATTTTTGTGGAATATGAGTACAAAGTTTATTTTAATACTTTTCGACTTTCAGGGTGAAAAAAAAGTTCGATTTTAAGACGGTATAATAGTGTAAATTATTGATCTAGATTAGCCCCTTTCAGTACAAACGGAGTGTAACTTGTAAACAAAAAGTGGTTAGAAAATAATAAAATTAATTAAGGATTTTCCATATTAGTGATAGTGCTAGTGAAAAGAGTGTTATAATTATATTTTTTATATTTAATGTACTACATTCATTTCAGAAATAATTACACCAACTAACACTAAAATACATTTATAAGATATATATAAGTGTGAAAAAAAATAATACACACCCATTCTAATATCACTCATAAAACCAATCAATGGATGATGCCCTCTTGTGACGTCACGGCAAATAAAGATAGGATTTCCTCTATTAATGTTAATTTGCGTTTTATTCGACGAGTTTTAGGGATATGACATTGAAAATAAAATATATGTTTATAAATAATTATAAAAATAATTTCAGATTATCACACAATTATTTTTTTGTGTTTTTTTTTATAAATCCTCTAAATTTAGGCTATTTGGTCTTTAACGAAATTGGGCTGTAGTGTAGATTAGAAAGTCTATGGAAGCGTTTGTCTATCTAGAATAAGAAACAAAAAAATACAATTTTGAAATCCAAGTCGATGCTGTCCAGGCTCAAATATTAGAGTGAGTGTGTATAACTCTTCAGAGGAATAAAGGGAGTGTTATCAAAAGGTAAAATAGAGGACTCACAGAATGAGCTGTTCATTTTCTTCTCTATCGTTATATTTCGTACATTGGCCTTAGAGTGCTTAGAGTGCTTAAGTGAGTCAAGTTAAATGGACGAAGGAAAACATATTATCCTCGTTTTGTGTGAATTGTCGGTGAGAGCAAAATCGGGGCTGTCGTGCTGGAGGATTTTTTTTTTTTTACTTACTAAATGAGTTTCCAATTTTCCTTCACACAATTACGGTTACATTTTCTCCTAAATTTTGCCATCCTCATTTTACTCCATTTGTATATGGGAACGTTAAAGTACTACGTAGGTATCTCTTTGGTAATTTTGTACCCCCCCCCCCTTTGTAAGCAAAAATAAGCAAACACCCTCGCCCTTTTCCCCCCACCACCCAGTTCCTCCTACGTTATATTTATCGACTTTTTTTTGTAACTTTTTTTACAGGAACACCCATTATATTTTAGGTGATTTATAAATTTCTGATAATTTTTAACGCAAAGGTGTAAATGAATGGTGCGAAATATTCACAATAAACACTGCTGTAAGATGAATTTAAATATATTGTACTAAACAGGTAAAATTGTAAAAAGTTTTACAATTTTATAAAAAAATTACTTTTATTTATATTTGATTTAAATCATAAAAATGGCATAATTAGTGAATACGTGAATTATTATAGTTATAAAAAACTCTAAGCCACTTTTAAACTGATGATCAAGGTTCTTGAATCCACGTCTCAGATTCTGTTAATTATAATGTGCCCATTTGGGGTGACTGTGTCACTGCATCATTCTTTTCCATCTCTCTTTGTCTTACATAAGCATTGTTCTGAACCCCACCTCCCCTCCAAGGTTCTTACGTCATACTGGAGCACCCCTATGTATGCGTATGGAGTGGACAGATATTAACACGCAAATAACGAAAAAATTATAATTATTATTTTATACATGCAGCGTTTAAAGCTTTAGTTAGTACATATTTACTGTGGTATAGTTTTTACATTACATTTATCCTATCTGTTTACTGGCTTGACCACATATATGGCTCATACAGTTTCAACCCACATAATTAATACTGAATACATTTTATTATTATTTAATAAAACCTTTTGATGTGTGTGGACATCCAAAAACAATTTATACCATTTAGATTATAATGAAATTAAATAAAAAATTAGAAGGGGGGAACTAAAACTACCAAACAAATAATATAAATCTATATATGTATATATTTATAGGAAAAATATGTTTATTTAACAAATAAAATCATCCACGGCTGTAAACATATTTTTCCTATATATATATATATATATTTATATATATATATATTTATTTATTTGGTAGATCTAGTTCCTCCTTCCCCTAATTTTTATTTGATTTCATTATAATCTGAATGGAATAAATTGTTTATATATATAGTTTTTAGTGACCATTTAAAATTCACGTAGCCAAGCTAAAACATAAATGTACTGTACATTTTTGTGTTTTTTTTTAGTGTTTTTCTATCAACGGTTTTAAATTGAAACGTTTTAAATGTGTGCCCTACTTTTTTTTTACCCTATTTTTATTCTCTTATTTTTTCAGATGTCTGCAAAACAAACAAGTGCTTCATTTAAATTAACTTTTATCTCCACTTCTATCACTCTTTGAACAATGTTTGGCGTTTATTCTCAGAACTAAAAATCAGTTGTGTTTATTCTTTCGAACGTTAAATCCTACCTGTGACAAGGATTTACCTCACAGTATTGTCCACGTTCATCTATAGATTAGTATTTTGATTTTTTACAACTTTTATATTCATCTCTTTGAAAACTAAATTGAGCAAAATAATCATGGTCATCCCCATATTATCCAAACCCCCTTCCGCTTTCCCCGCCCAGCAGAGCAGTTATTTTCAAAGAAATGAAAGAATAATCCTCTTTAGAACTAACGCTCGTCTGTTTTAAACTCTGAGAGTAATTCTCTCATGCACTATAGGTTGTATATATCTATGATGTTGACTAAGAAATGAGAATCGGAACTCATTATACAGTACATGAAAATAACTATTTATTTAATATGGTGCGTACCCCATGCTTGTTTTTATTAGCCTTGACCATAAAAAATATCAGTAAAACATTTGTTTCCTACAATATAAACTAGCTATCCTGGTATATTTGTTTTATAGTATGGATACTAAACATGGTTTAAGATTGCACGAGGAAAAAAAAAGAAGAGTTTTACGACTAAAATTACCATATTAAAAAATATGTATGATTATTATTATGACTAAATCGTTTACATACAGTATTTTTGTCGTATAACATTTTATTTCAGAAACTTTTATTTTTCCGTAAAAGTTTAACTTATCATCATTTAATAAGCACGCCTATCAATAACCTAAGATGAAAGCTATCTACAATGTACATGTATTCTACATAATTATATACTGTTTGCTTAGCACTGCGGCTTACTACCAGTTTGGTTGTACAAATATATATGTACTAATTACGATAGTGTGCTGGCTTGAGGAAGGTTAAATTTGGAGGAAGTGTAACTGCATTTATATAGAAGGAGACTGGAAAACCATTTAGGAAAAACCAATCTGAATAAAACTGTTCATTTTCACTCAACATGACATTTAATATAACTAACTAAGAAATTAAAATAATTTTGTATTACTTTAATCTATTTATATATACCAAACACCTTTTAATTAATATAACTAAAGTGACTAGAATAACACAGTAAAAGCTTCTCTACGTGGTTCGGTACCAAACACAATTTCGGTGGGTTTTTTTTTTTTTTTTTTTAAAGGAGTGTCAGCTACTGTAGTGCTGTACTATCATGCGAACACAAACAATTAGCCATGTAAACAAAATACTTGCACTGACAAGTTTTAAATGTAATGTGAATAGGGTGTCGTTTGAATAAAGCTGCTCTACCATCAGTGGTATTCTACCAGGTTCTTTCGTGGGGACTGTCACGGAAACTCTGGTGCGGGGGTAGCATGACAATAACAGGAGAACAACGTCCACGAAACGTGCTTTGAACGATGAAGACCTGAGTTTGAAACTTTTTTGGGACGAAAATCTAGTATTTACAAGGATTAAAAGTAAACTATTATATGAAAGCTTTAGTCCAAAATGAATCATATAAATTACATTCCAAGCTCAAATAACAGATAAGATTAATAATATATATTTTTTAATGCAGCATACGTGCACTGAACTTCAAGCTTCTTAAGTCTAGTTTTTTGCTGACTTTGGGGGAGTTCAGAGCTTAAATCTTGAATGCGTGAACTAAAATGGTTTATCGTCAATCTTTTTTCTCCTACTCCTCCTCAACTTAACTGCAGGTACATTTACTCCAAATTTTATCTTCTTATTCCTTACTTAGCCCGTTAGCACAAACGAATGGGGTTAGCAAGAATGGGTTGTAAGGCATAATTAGAAAAGGAGATATTTGGGTGTTAATTTGATTTAGTTTTTCATAACTCTCTATAAAACAATCCTAAAAGCGTGTGAGTGAGTTTGTTGATAATGCTGGTGCAGTTCCGTAACATCCAATCACCTATTCTTGTTCGTTTGGTTATGGTAGGTCTTTTATAAACAGCATTTTGTGCATGCGCCTAAAATATTTAAAAATATTGCGTTGATAAAGACTTTCTATTTTTTTTAAATGTTATAATGTAAAAATAGAACACTTGCTTTAATTCTTTTATACCCTTTTGTGCAGGGTGTATCGATTTAAGTTACTTAATGTAATTGATCGTTATTGTAAATGTAAATGAGTAGGTTGACGCGAATGGAGTAAAAAATAATTAATTATTTACGTAAGAAAAATAGTATAAAACAGAATAAAAAGATTATAAAATAAGAATTATCACCAGACATTAATTTAAAACTACAATAATATGTACGAGAACAAGTAAAATTAATAAAAAAAATAATTCCACTTATTCTTATTCTACTATATTCATAAAATAAAGCATGTATTTGTTTATCATATCAGCATTCTGCAATATGTACCGCACGTAGACGTATGTAATTTTAAAAACCAGTAGTCCCTGTGCACAAAATTGTGCACCTCGAACCCGGAATTTTCAAATTTTGGTTAAATATCTTATTTAATCCATGTAAAATTCAAATTGCATAAGCTTTTTTTTTTTTTTAACAAATCGAAGGTGTCAGGGCGGGTGGAAAAGGGGTGGGGTGTAATTCCGATACAGTATTAGCCCGGTAGATAAATCTTATTTCCGGAATAAATGGTCATCTTTACCCAAACCCCAAACAACCCGCACCATCAGTAAGTAAAGTACTAAGTCCACCGCGTCATGATTAGAAACTGATCGATAGAAGCGCGCAGTTTTCCACGAGTAACTCCGCCGGCGGAACCCGGTAATTATGGCGCTATATATGTTAACCACCACTGCGCGGTTTCAGTAATAACATGACCCACCCCCCACCCCTCCTCCTCCTCCTTCCAAGCACACTAATTCTATTAAGAGACATGGTGGAGGACCCCTTCTAGCCACAAATCTTTCAATGTTCTTTAACTAAAAGGGGATTTTGGGAAACTCCTCAGAGAATCTTAGGAAAAGGTAAATAGTTTCTACGATTTATACTCGTCTAACTGATGTTATTAGAGAAACGTTTCATCTTCCCGACTGTAAAACACATTTTATTCTGTTAAAATGTTGTTTAATAATGTATGCCTCTGTATATAAAATTATCTATTCTCATTGAATCCATATTTTCTTTTAAAATCCTTATGGCTCTTAATGGGTTTGGAAACATGCTAGCCCAACTCAGTGGCCACATGGTCTAGTGCGCTACTCTCCCATTGAGCTAGACTGCCGATGATGGGGAGATAGAGGTTCGAATCTCGGTCGGGTGTACCGAGGGTTCTTTTTAAAATAAAGGCATTATACTTTCACGCAAATGCGGGTACACTTCCTATAAATATAACCTTCATAGTCCCTAAAACAGTAGCGTAATTAGTACATAAGCGTATATCCCGAATGGTTGATAAGACGCAATGCTCAATAAAAACATGGTAGCTATCTATTTACTATCTTAATAATATATAAAAATTAATTGGTGTCTATATGTTACTCTTTAACGCAAAATAATTACACCGATTATGTTGAAATTTCGCATAGGTAGGCCTATAGCTAGGACATCCTGTTAGCACATGGGCTAAAACAAAATTACCAAAGCCATTTTGTTTGCAGCAACAAAAAACTTCCTTATCTATGGATTTTATTTTTATCTTAAATTTAATCGGATTTTCATTGGACCAGCTTTGAAATATTCCTAGATATAGATTAGACATTACGGCCATCTAGAAAGAAGAAGGCAGCTATAGAACACAACTCTTTGGCCCATACAGTGTTCTAACTTACAAGCTTTGGGTAGCCTGACAAACAGGAAGTCAGGTCGTAACCAATAATAATAATATTATTATTATTAATAATAATAATAAAACTATGTTTTTAAACAAATCTTATGTGAAAAATGAGTCATTTAGAGAGTTATTTATAATTTTAATTTTATATTGTCTAGTAAAATAATTAATAAGAATTCACTTACTATAAACAGCAGCCCTTTATGAAAATTAAACGTTACCTGTTTAAAATTTAGCAAGAAGATCAACTAGATGTTTTGTAGATTTAATAATAATAATAATAAATAATAATAATAATAATAATAATAATAATAATAATAATAATAATAATAATACAATAATTTAAAAATGAATATTTTGCTTATTGACATTGAAAAAAGTGATAAATTATTTTTTAAATGTAGTTTCCTTTGGAAAATTCTTATTATAATATTTGTTTATATATACAACTATAATACTAAAACAATATATATGTATATGGAACTAAAATATCTAGGAATCAGTTCATTTTCAAAGAATATTCAAAGATGAGAGAATTTCACTTGAAAACGCACTGAAATATTGTATTCTGCTAGTTTCATTAATTTTGCAGGATTATATAAAATGTTGAATTTCATGTCAGCTACTTACTGTGAGCTTCAAAACAACTTTGAATAATATAAGCTTTTTTTTTATCACCACGTCTTAATACATGTCTCCGCTATGCGCAGATATGATAATTACTCTAGGATGAGGAAGAAAACATTTTAGAAGAAGTGTATCCGCATTTGCATGGAGGAAGGATGGGGAAACCTTTTAGGAAAACCACCCTACGTAGACCCAACCGGGATTAGAACCCTTATATCCTCATCATCAGGTCGGTTTAACACGAGAGTGACGGCTTAGACGATTCGGCCATTGAAGCGGGTGGGTTATATACTAGTTTGAAATAAATCAAAGGAGTTGTGTATGGAGACAAAATAATAGTTAAATGGCTATGGCTCTCTCTGTACGGATGCGTTACGCTCTCTTTTATTATTATTATTATTTTATTCGCATAGTGGCTTTAAAGTTAAAAAATATCAGCGTCTTTGTGGATATTGATGAGAATACAACATTTCTATTTTACATGTCCACTTTGATTTAAGTTTGATACTTTATTCTTTCAATGTATTGGTTGGCATACACTTTTCAACCAAATGGTTAGATAAACACTTAACATATAAACTTAACCTGGATAGAAATAGGTGACTTTAAACAAGAAACAGAGAACACAAAATACAATTTTTTTGTATAGCAAGAAAAATTTAATAGTGCTACGTGGTGACCTGGTGGTCTAGAGGTAAGGTGTCAGACTTTTGTACTGGGGGTCCGGGGTTCAATCCACGGTCCCGGCACAGATTTATCTGATTGCCAAACACTTCCTTCACCTCTGACAAGACGTGTATTAATCACAACTTGTGAATGTGTGGAATGCCAGGCCTCCACCGTGGTTCAGATTTCACGTTAAACTGTAGGTCCTCCATTTCATCTCACAATCACCCTACCATTACACATTAGCGTAAGTGCGTATAACCCGAACGGATAGTAAGACGCGGTGCTAATGATGGTAATAATAATAATAATAATGATAGTGCTACACAAATAAATACTCATTAATTATTGTCTAGGCATCGTTTAAGGTCAAACCAGTTTAGTCTAGAGTTGCATTTTATCCTAACTCGTCACAGCGTCTTACTCGCCCAACCTATAAACACATTTATACTGATGGGGTAATGATGATGATGATGATGATGATAGAATTGTAAATATAACTGCATTTGAATGGAGGTTGATTGAGAAACTATTTAGAACAAATCACCTTTAGTACATCTGGTAGTCCTTAGAATCCCGTAGACCCGGCTCCCAGTCACTGGCCAAAAAAACACTTCACCCAACATCACCACTAAGAGAACTGCAGGTCTTATGAATAAAATGTTTATCTTCGCTCTTTCTCTGTTAACTGTTGCCAAATATCCTCGCGTTCAGTTATGTCAGAAGGTTGTGTGCTGAGGTGAGAAGAAGCTACTGGCAACATCGACGAACAACCAGCGTTGGAAAGTTTGTCTTATATCTAAGGGAAGCTTGAGCACATGAAAAACAAGAAAACGACAACACTGTTCCCCACTAGAAATCATTAGTTTCCCTAAGAGATATCCAGCGTAGACACCTTGGCCCGCGTGTCCACTAATGCGGGTCTTTAGATATAATATATATATAATATATGAAATCTTACTCATGGATATGGCCTCTCTAATAAAGATAACAACCTCAATGAGAATTTGATACTTTAGAAATCTGTCGAGTAGTTTCTGGTTGAGATAACAATTCTTCCAAAATGAACTTTTATAGACCAATCCTTTCAACAACTTTATCCTTCTTTTCCATATCCTCCTACTTGACTCACAAAACACCGAATCACCTCATCCGACAGAGCAGAGTGACAAGTTATTCTCTCAACAGTTTCTCACGTTAATATTCAATCAATCGACAATCTCAACAACACACCAGGAAACGAGAAGTGCCGAGACGCCCACCCTTCCTCTCCGAGGCTTATGTTTCCAAAGTTGGTAACATAGCAATGCGGGCAGGTGGTTTTCTTCCCTGCAGGGATGGCAACTTAGCGGCACTACTTGTTCCTACCAAACTTTAGTTTATGCCCCCCCTCCTCTTTTCACCCCTTTCAACTTTCCTCTTAAAGGCGTACCGAGCAAGGGAGGGTAGAGGAATAAAAAGATGAGATAAAGGGGGAGGCAAAGGTATTGGAAACTTAAGTTTGTCTTCTTGGACGCGCTCAACGGCTTGTTGTTGGGTGATAGGGGGGGGGTGATAAAGGGGAGGATGTATTGACAGGTTACAGCCTTTCATGTAAATTTTTATGAGCTGTACCAGAACATAAAAAGACTGATATAAAGGAGGAAAACAAAGTGAAGCATTAAAGGAGCTGAAAAAAAATGAGTTTGGGCTGTGATGTGGTACTAGGAGTAGGGCCCTAACACACACTAAAATGTCGTGACAACCGGCCAACCAGCCGATAAATTGTATAAGTGTGTAAACTTATTGTACAACCCATTCCCCCCCCCCCCCCCAAGTTGGTCTGTTGTTTGGTACAAACCACCCGATCGCCAACTTCCCCACCTCATCGCCTGACAAGTAATTGTGTCTGTAGCGTTGTTGGACCAACTGACCAACCTGGCTGCTGGCACTAGTCAGCCACCGCTTTTAAAGTGTTTACGTGGGGGAGTCACAGTACGTTATTTTGTTCTATTTAAAATGATGTCATTCATTATACTGAGTAATTCAGAGCAACATTTATAATTCATTCTTAAAAAATTACGTAAATCATTTGAATCCAGCTCTTTTCGTAAAATTGCATAGGTGATTTTTTTTTTCTTCTTTCTAACAACCAATTTACTGCCCAAATTTTTCTTGCAATATTTTTTATGAGTTAATAATGATATTAACGCGAATCACTTTTTTTGGTATTTGGTTAGAAATTAAGTCATGGCGTGTGTTAGTTCTGAGACCACGGTAGCTACTGACAAATTGGACCGCTAGTCGGCAATGTGGAGGCTCGCTTACCATTTGCTGTCCCGACGGTCGGGCCGACAAGTTGGTGTGTTGTAGAGCCCTAAAGCTTACCCCTCACAATCACTTTGTATATTATTTTTCAGACGGTGTGGTGGTAAAGGGATGTAGTTCTTTTCAACCACTCATACCTTGGCTATGATATAACTTATCATAGTCAATGCTTAAACTCACATTCCTAATTTGCGAGTCCTAGGTTAGAATCTTTTCGTGGCAAGGAAATGTATTGACTGAGAGCTTGAGTCTATCCATTTAGTTTTTTTTAGCACCGCGTCTTACTACCCGTTAAGTTAAATATTATGTATTAGTAATTACGCTAGTGGTTTTAGGATTATGAAGGTAATATTTTGAGACATGTAACCGCATTTCGTAGATGAAGAGTGGAAAGCAATTTTGGAAAAACTAAAATTCAATACACCCAACCGAGATTCGAGCCTTGAGCTCCCCGTCTTTGGCAGTCTAGTCCACTGTGAGATAGCGGTTAGACCACACGTGGCCACCGCAGCGGGTATGATCCATTAAGTGGTTTTTTTTTATCGTAAGGCACATATGACCGGGAGGGGGGGAGGGGGCTTTGACATTCAGGTTCGACCGCCTTAGTTGTGGACTATTAGCTGCTCTGGCGGCACAGAACGTTGCTCTGGGTTACCATGGAGGTTGTCTACACGTTATACCCGCAATGAGATGATGTGATGATGTTATTATAGTGTTGTGGAGCTGGGCTAACCTAACTCAAGCCTAATAACCAAACCTGGTGACCGTTGGGTTATTCCCCAAAGGGATAAATACCAAGGGTACCAGCCGGGAATCGAACCAGGCTCCTTAGGTTTGTAGCCAGGTGCACTGTCCACTACACCACGGGGCTGGTTACTCATTTAATTGAGTTTTATTACAATATGGGGTCTGGCTGATGTGTTTGTAATAAAATTAGTTTAGAGTAAGCACTACAAGCTTAGCCTCAACTGATATTATACACGTAAGATAAAATATTAAAACAAATTAAATTTTAGTTTTAAAAAACAAAATTTCAATTCCACTGTATTAAAAATAAATAAAATATCCTGAATTATTAACTTCAACAAGCTATATCGGTGGTCGTTTGTTCGAAATTTAGATTTTCCACCATTTTTCAAGGTTAATGTATTTAAAATTCACCTTCCATGCTCTTTAAATCATGTTAAGTAGTTGATATATTAAAATTGGCAGATTTAAAAAAAAACTCATGATACATGCGTATACAATCTTGGCTACAAAAAAAAAACTGCTCTTATATAATTTTACTGTAAACAAGCAACCTTTTGTGACTGTGGCTGTACAAAACTTTACAATATGCTACGAATAATATCAAAACTATTTCAGTTTACGGTTTTATTTCTATCACATATATAGTTGGTTGGATTATTGTAACATAAATTTTGTTCTTAATAAACCTTGTTCATTCGCTTTTAGCTTGTCGAGTTTTGACTGCCAAAAGGTTGGTGTTACGGAGGGGCAAAAGTGGTGGGGGGGGGGGGGAGGGGGAAATTCAGACCTCCCAGTGACACCAACCCTCGAAGTTTGTTTTAGCCGGCTGTGGATCAGTTGGTAACAAACCACGACAGCAAACACCGGTCAGAGTTCCCGAAGAGAAACCACGCGATGTTTGCGGTGGGTCAGGGTTTCGAGGCTAGGTGGTTTCATCGATACCACAGTGGGGGGGGGGGGGGGGGGGGAGGGTAGAAGGTTTGACATTTACACATCGTACATTTCGTTGATGGCGAGGGGGTAGTAGACACAGATCACAGGGTACCGTTGTAAATATTCATCAAGTATCGTAAAAAAATATATGTAATTAATGTTGAATTTATAGCTATGCAGAATCATGATAATAGTAACAAGTGTAATAGCATTTTTGAGATTTTTTTAACAGCAAGTGGTTATATTGCTATTTTCATATCCACTGGTGTACATTTTTTGTATAAAAGTATACAATTTTACTTTCTCTCGACACCTCGAAGAGAGTATTGTGATCGTTATTATTATTATTATTATTATTTATTTATTTGAGGTATTTAACGTGCACTTTCTGAACCGATTGATTATAACAGCACACGAGAATTTCTACGAGTGAGAGCGAAAGGGCCTAACAATTATGCCAGATAAGGTATTTTTCACATACCTTCCAGGGTTCTTTTACACGCCACAATCGACATGGGACCAACGGCTTTACTTCCCCTCCGAAGGAAGTTGTGCCACAGATTTTTATCACTAAAAAAAAATCCGTTGACCCTGGCTGGGTTTGGACCCACAAACATCGGGTCCTGAGCGGAATGGAGTAATTGACAGCAGAAGCAAAAGTTACTAAATCTACTCTCAAACACAACCATTCTACAAACCATATGATCTGTAGGAACATATTATGTTTTTTTAAAATTATAGCACTGCGTCTTACTACTCATTCGTGTTATACGCTTAAGTACTAATTACACCAATGGGCTAGGAATTGGGAAGGTTGAATCTAGAGGAAGTGATCCCACATTTGTATTGAGGGAGAGTGAAAAACCATTTAGGGACTCCCCCAGTTCACCCGACCGAGATTCCAACCTTGATCTCCCCGTCCTCGACAGTCTAGCTCAACACGAAACCAGCTCGTTAGCTAACTAGATCACCGAGGTGGGTCATATTATGTTGAGCTAATGTCACTTTTGGCAATCAAAACTTTCACAATAAACAATTTGATTTTAGTTATTTTCTTCTTTTAATAGTTTTTTACCTTATTTATACATGAACTTATGAAAGTAGTTGATGGTATTTTTTTTTTGTGGATATGGCTTCTGTTAGCCACTTAAAAATACTTTACAAACGGGAGATTCTAAAAGGCCGCCTTCTCTTCATAAATTAAGATGGCAAACCACCTGAATTAAAGGTGGTTGATTACATCATATTAACCGTGTCAGGTTGAGTTTGTGTATATGTTTACAAAATAACGTTTTATTTTGAAACTAATGTATTTTGTATGGTTCCTTCTCTAAAGTTATAAAAAAATTATTTATTTTGCTGGCCGATTATAACAAGATAAAGTGTCAATAAAATATTTTAGGTTATTATTTCATGTTGACCTGCTGTAAATTATCTTGTTACATAAGGGCGAAACGAAATAAAAACGTTTTGATTAATATTTAATAAGTTAGAAAAAAAAAGCCAGTTATCTTTAAGAAAGAATTATTAGAACAGTTTGATAAAGAATTTTAATGATAATATAATATTACTAAAAAAATACCTACTTCCTCATTAATGACTTTCAACTAATGTTTTCAGTAAAAATCTTCTCCTAGCTGCTAATTATACCACTCTTATGGCGAATGGACTGTAGAAGGAGTGAGAATACTGTTGTGGTGTGGCAAGGGCGTGAAATTTTAAGTTTTCTCAACCCTTGTACTGGCGTTGCCTACCTGTTACCCTTGTTAGAGGCTTGTCAAGATGGACTCCTCTGTTTTATGTATTTACGTTTTATTTGGCGAGTTTTAATGATATAACATTTGAAAAAAAAACCTTTAATTTATTAAATAATTCTAGAAAAAGTCTTGCGTTGTAACATTTTTAAAAATCTTAAATTAGGTTTTTTACAAAAGTTTTCTCAAAAATCGTTTAAAACTCAGGCTATTTGGTTTATTCAAGTAAATGGCCTTTAAGAATCCTTCTGTCAAGATGTGTATTAAAAAAATTATTGAAAAAAATGTGTGTATCTTGATTAGGAAACAAGGAAAAATTACTTTTGAAATGCAAGTCAATGCTGTTAGGCGAAAATAATAGAGTGAGTGTGTAAACCAGTCACCGGAAGAGGGGGAATGCTATTATCAGATAATGGAGAGGTCTCATATGGTGAACTATTAATTTTCTCCCCTTTTTACTTTCTCTTGACACCTTGGAGGGAAAGTATTGCGATTGTCAGAAAAATAAAGTCGACATTTCATGAAAAAAAGTGGTTTTAACAATGCCATTTGTCTGTACTGTATCTTTAGGCTAGAGCGAATACTATTTTACCAATCGAACTAAAACATGGGCTCTGGGGTTTTCATAAGGTCCCCCCCTCCCTCGGTTTTTTTTAGAATTAGATATTATTGAGAATAATTTGCGTGCCTCTTGTATATTCAATTATTGCTCTGACCTGACTATACATTGCTTGTGAGCCACTTCGGTTCTGTGTAGTTTGCGCCTTCTGCCATTATGTGTAACACGCTATTAGTAGCGATTAACTTAAAAATATTTATAGAACTAGTAGAACTGAATTTTATTCAATAGATATCTAACCATAAATTTAAGAGTAGTTAACTAAAGGGAAAAAAAGAAAAAATTTTTTTTTCAAGAATCTCTTTAACATTTTGATTACATTTTATATCTAGACACTGTTTATCATTAGAAACAAGATGTAAATTATAATTTTTCAGGAAAATGACTTTGAGGGTACTTTGCATTAGAAAATTTTTACTATAAATGGTAAAAATCTTTTATTTGATTATTTTTTATAAAACCAATAATTTCTTAGCTATAAGCCAATGTATATACCTTTTAATTCAGATCGATGAAAATTAATTTGACTCTTATGCTCTTTGGTGGACAGAGATATTTATATGTTCTCAATTTTCTATAACAGTGCTCCTAGTTCCTATGCCATAGAGTAATTTAGTAACAGTGTATTTTATTTCATTTATGATCTTTGTTGTAGTGTTTCTACAGCAATTATATACCTATTATTTCGTTTTACAAATCCTACAAGTTTTTAATAAATGCATATTTTAAGATAAAAGTGGGAGAAAGTCTGTGTGGTACATCGTAACATTTATTTTCTATTTAATTAGTTTGATTCTAAGTGTGATAATGCTTAAGAGTGCTTAGGGCGTCAAGTTAGAGGCAGTCCGCTTTACAAAATAACTTGAAATCACCAAGCAGATAACGTCGTTAGAGGAAGCGCATTTCCGTGACCACGCACTGTTGCTAGTAAATCATTATTACCTTTACATCGCCAGACCAGTTACAAACGCCATGGCGTCAAGGGCTGAGTGCCCTCAAGCATGGAGGAGAGATCTTCCATTAGTCAGGGGTCACGAACCTTAATAGCACGTAAAAAAATTATGGTAATTCTAGTCACCCTTAAGTCCAGCCCAACACAGGTTATCAAAAGACATAAAACGAAAAGGGGTGGTGCATGGGAAATCTTATTAGAGTTTGTCCACTCGTACACAGGGCTTTAACCTCATTACGAAACACCGTGGCAGCAGCCCTTTGATGTCGGGCTTTACAACAAACCATTCAACGGGTTTACCTTACCCCACCCCTACCCACCACACTCCTTAACGCCCTTCCATTCCTACCCTCGGATTTCCATTCAGCCCCCGTACTAAGAAGGCGATCAATTCTGGAGACAAGGAAATACAAGGAGGATAGAAGTGCTGACCGCTGAGCCACAGCGACGTCTGAGTGGTTGGGTGGGATATGGAGCGACAACGGAAAGAGGGTAAGGCCACAACCAAACTTTGCAGGACACTTCAAAGGGTGGTTGATGACATTGGGGGTGGGGGGGAAGAAAGGGGAGCTGCGTTTCGTTCTTCCGTCAAACGAGATTCGTGGATTGGTTAGGTGAGACTACGTGCAACAACTACCAATCATCCTCATTTTTTTTTTCAAACAATGTAGACTAGATATATTTTTTTTAAATTTAAAGCGCTAAGCGCAGTATAAACATGGTTGATAAACACCTGGGAAAAATTTGGAAAAGTTCAGGTAATTTGGTACGATATGAAATAGCCAAGAAAATTTATAAATCAACTGGAATCTAAAAAAATATTCATATTTTTTCCAAACACAAAGCAATGTTAGCTATTCACTTTATCTCGAAATCATTTGAATTTAAGAGTAGCTTTGATGTATTTGTCTTTAATGAATTTGTGTAGAGAATTAATGAATAAACAATGAAACTTATTATCTCTTTTTAATAGATTTGCAATAAAATACTGTAATAATTGCTCCTTTTGTCTAGAAAACCTGAAAATACATTTTATTTAAAAATTAAAAAGCATATCAATCCTTAAAAATTATCTAGCTCGATAATTACTGTATAAGCTTTTGCCACCTACCATAAATAATATCATACCTAAACACTAAGAAATAAGGCTACGTGAAAGAGAATCATATACAGTTTCTAGATGAGTAATTTACTAATTATTTTTATTATTAGGCGTTCTATCTGAGACAGGTCCATTCACTTTGTCACTGAAATTATACCGCCAACGTGCTCTGTCCTCTGCATCCTGCTTAATCTCCCAGAATTTTCTTCTTCCCTTCAAGTCATTCACTATTTGAATCCTCCTTCTTCCTAAGCTTCCATTTCCCTCAATCTTTCCTTCTAAAACGTCATGTAGAAACATTTCCTCCTAAGGATATGTCTGGTCCAGTTTGCTTTGTACCGAGGAATCGCATCCAAAATGGTTCTCTTTTCACCCACTCTTTTTAAAGACTTCACTTGTTGCCCTGCCCTGTCTGCCGGCATGATCTTTTCTAATCTTGGTCCACATTTCAATGCTCTCTCTATCAAGTATTTCCTTCCATCTTCCTGGGATTTCCAAGTTTCTGCTCCATAAAGTGCGATGCTCAAAATGTAAAATTTCATCAGTTTCTTCATCAGTTCCAAGCTCAATTTGATGGATGATCAGCAGTAACCTGTTCTTGTTAAAGTTCCTTGGCCGTGGTGTTCCTTGACCTAATTTCCTAGGTGCGGTAATTCACGTCAACAAGTTATATATTAACTAAGAGTTTCAAAAATCACTTCAATAACAAATGTATCCGCTTCAGGACTATATGGGCGAACGCGCTACTCTCTAGTTATACTAGACTGCCAAAGACGGAAGATCGGGTTCTGTCCCGGTCAGGTGCACGATAGTGTTTTTCTTATATTGTTTACTACTCTCCCTCCACGCAAATGTGGGCACTTCCTCTCAATTAAACCTTCCTAATCCCTAACATAATAGCGTAGTTAGTACATATGTAACAACCCGAACGGGTAATAAGACGTGGTGCTAAAAAAAAACCGCCAAATCATCCTCTATCCCCACCTCTGGAAACTTTTGTTTTCATCTCCTTCATTGCCATGTAACGATGGATTATTTTCAAGCCTACACAGACACATTTAATTATGTATGATTGTAGAAATAGAGTTAGTTACTAAGTTACAACAGTTATACATATCAGACTGTTATCTGCAGCTGTCATTTGATGATTTATCAATACTATAAATCCAATATATATAATTCATCATGTTGCTGAAGAATAAGTTTGAATTTTCCTACGTTCTCAACAAAACAGGTATAAGAAGTGTACAAGAAATGTTACCTAAACATGGCATCGTGTCATCACCAAAGATTGTACAAGATCTGCTTTGCACAATATTATAATATTGTATACATATTCAGAGAATAGAACACGTCCTATATCGGCCATTTTTTACTGTACAGCTTTTGATGGTTACAGTAGATGCCTTTTATCTACAAATATTGACGTACGCTGCAGAAACGTGGGTAATAAAGAACAGGATTGAAGCAGATGCAGGCGAATGAAATGAGATTCCTGAGAAACAGGATCGGTGTGACAACATTTGACAGAATGAGAAGTGAGAGAATAAGAAAAATAGTCAAGGGAGAGCATCAGACGAAAGAGTGACACGACCAAGGTGGTATGGTCATGTGAGAAGAATGGAGAGGGAAAGGATGCCCAGAGGATGTTGGATAGGAGGCCGAGAGGAAGACCAAGGACAAATGGATGAAGGGAGTAAGGAGGAGTGTGGAGGAAAGAGGAGAAGACTGGGCCAAGGTGGAGGAAGAGAGATGGTGGGAGGAAGGAGGCTATGTAGAGTTTATGTTCCAAACAGACCCAGCCAGGGGCTCGAAGATGTTCATGATGATGATGATGATGATGATGATGATATGAACAATAAATAGCCCTATCAGTCAGCCATGAACTAATTGAATATAGGATGGCTTATTCATTAGGCATCATATTATTAGTAAGAACCGTTACAATTTAAAGTTATATTTGTATTTTAATAAATATAAAGAATAAACTCAATAATTCATCATCTATCTTATTTAGTATCTAATCCACCAAAATAAAAAAAAACTATCGCATTGCTCACAGTATTGTACGCAATCACATATGCCGCGTGAACAGTCTTGAGGTAAAATTGAATGCAATCGATGTGACCAAGATATTGTACAATTTCTTGCACAACTATTCGTTCAATAAGTTGTGTCTTGTGTACCTAGTTTAGTTTTCATTACAATTGGTGAAGGTGATATTTTTCATAATAAAGAGAACACCTTTCATGTTAAACTTATTTTCATTCTACTTACCATACATTATCCGTTTAGAAAAAACTATTGCCATTACTCGTTTCCATGATAACAATTAAACTTAGTTGTATTCCTAGTTACAAAAGATGTGTGTTTTTTCTAATATTACTGACATATACTATTCTTTTTATCATGTTTTGAATTATTTTTTGTACCCCTCGTTACCGTAATATAATAACTCGACTCGTGGATAAATATAACGTGCCCATAAAGTGTTCCACTACATTCAGCTTTATTTTAAGGTCTTAAGACAGTAAAAAAAAAATCAACGTAAAATTTTAACAAGTGTGTGTATATGGCTATAGCTTAAGAGGGTGTAGTGATGCGTGAGTTTAGGCAGTATTTTCGAATAGTTTTAATAGCATAAAATTTATTTGGCCAAAAAAATCATATATTTATTCTATAGAGAACATAGAGTTTAGTTTCTGCACCATGCTAATCTACAGTTCTTTAATATTTTCAAGGATAGTAAACCCTTTGATTTGATAGGTCTTATTGTATAATAAAAGGTAGTTAAGTTACAAGATTATTTTATTTTACAAAACAACTACCAGACATACTTGAGCGAGGACTCTAGGAAAATTGGAGTGTACTAGGACCGATAAGGCCCGAATGTAAACAATTTTAATAAGGGCAAGACCCAGTTCTTTTAAAAGACAACAAAATAATTAATACCAAACAAAAACATAAATTAAATTGACCCTTTTATGAAGGCACTAAACTAGCAGAAAGTTAAATTCACGCAAAATGAATTTGTTACACAACCTGAATGTTTACTACATCGACATAAGTATTTTAATATAAAATAAACTGCCATTGCAACTGCGCCAGGAAAAGCAATGCCATGTTTACTAAACTAACCAGTTACAATTTTATTCCTAATCTTTGAGTTCAAATCTAATCATTATTACTAATATGACAACGTGCTGGGTCCAGGGCTCGCCGCCCCCAGAGTTGAGTAAGCAACTAGAGTTTAATACCATCATAATAAATCTTTAAATTTTAGCAAGCAATACAACAAATTTAAATAAGTTACACATTTATCAAAAATAACTAGCGCCCCAAGATGGCAACATACAAAAGTTTCAATAGCGCCCCAAGATGGCGACATACTAAAGTTCCAACCCGTTCGTGAGGCGGACACAACGTTAAGTTAAAAGAAACAAAGCTAGCGCATAAACCATAATGGCTAACAGGCAAATCCTGCAGTCTCAGAGAAATACATTTATTAGTAACCAAGATATATATTTAAAGTCGAAACTTAAATTTTGAACAAATTAACCCAAACATAATTTAGAAAACGTCGAACAACAACCTACGCCTAAATCTAAGACAAGTGTCTCACCTAATTGAGTGCAGAGAAATGAGTGACATTACAAGACAGTCCAGCCGTTATATACGGTACAAAGTCAATCACGTGTTCACAAACGGCGGGAATCACACAGGGGACGAAGGGAGAGGGGAGTACACTGCTTCGACAAACGTCTCGATTATTCTCGTAATAATTTCAAATCACGCGCTGGTGGATGAGTCTTGTTTCATTCGAACACAACCGTCGGCGCATCTGGGTTAGCGCATCTCGATGTTCAGATGTCTGAGTCTTGCTCTAATCGGACCTCGAGCCTCGGACGGTCAGTAAGCCGCGTGATGTAGAATGGAGTTGAGTGCGCGTGTTTCGTGAAGTCGAGCCCAGTCCAGTCCGGCCCAGTCAAAGGGGACCAAGATTTGGTGAGCCAGATCGTCCTTATTTGTTTTATGTCTGTGACAACGTCACAGGATGTCCTGGAATTTAGTGACAACTTTTTATCTGCATTTAAAAAGTTTGTCACCAAATGCCGCTATGCTCATGAGAGATATTCAAGAATTCTTAAGATTAGCATGTGCAGAAAGCTAAACTCTATGTTTCTATAGAAGAAATATTTGATCTATTTTTGCCAAAAAAATGTTTATGCTATAAAAACTGCAACATTAATGCACTAAGCTGGCGATCACTAGCACCCCACCTTAAGCTTTAGATGGTGAGTTAATCATTTCAAATAATTACAGTTCAATAGTTTAAATAGTAAAATGTTTTCAAATTTGACTGCAAAAAAAAAATATGTTGGACTGTTACATAAAAATTGAGAAAGGATAAATATCTCTGTCCACCAAATAGCATATTACTATATTCCATATTTCAAAGGGTACCATAAAAAATTTGTATGTTCACTCATAGCTCGGAAAATATTGGTTTTATAAAAATACATTCCAAATTAAAATATATTTATTTTTGACAACCCTACCACATTACACCATTTAGTTAATTCTTTTATTAAATAGTTGAGGATATATGATCAAAATTGGAGATTTCTGCTTACGTAGAGTATCCTAAGGTCGCGTTCATGGGGAAATGAAAACTTCAATTTTTTTTAGTAAAGTTACAGTGTCTAGAAACAAAATTTAATCAAAATCGTTAAGCAGATTTGAGAACATCAAATTTTTTCCCCTTTTATTAACTACCCTTAATTTTAGGGTTAAATTTACAATTCCGAAATTCCTCGTGGAAATCTTATGTTAACCTTATATACTAAATTTTAGCCGATCGGTAAAATGGTATTGGCTCTATTCAAAGATATAGACAGAAGGATGGCATCGTGACACAACTTTTCGGTTTCAGTGGGTCAAGAAACGTACCTTAATTATAAGAAATCTCGAGTTTGATCTTTTTTTTTTGATGATCACAATTCTTAACACTTGGAGGGGTCGAGATAAAGTAAAATGGGAAATATCTTAAGGGTCCTTCTTATGAAATTGGACTACCGACTTCTTGTGGCATCGCTCCTAAGAGTTGTGGCACTGGGAGGTTTTGTACCCAGTCAATCCCTCCATTCATATGAAAGCCCTTGCAGCAAACATCTTGTTCTCTCATACATAAACAGTGGGTCCACACATTAGCCTTGGTGACTGGAACCGCCGATGAACTTTGCCCCATCACAGAGAGTCTGCTACCCGCGCTAATTGGAATGGAAATGAATTTAAATGAACCGTGTTAAGTCAATTTCGCGACGTGGGAAATACGTGCAAGCCAAAACGTGGAGCTTAGGTTGAGGAGTATTTACCACAATTTTTGTAATCAGATAATACAAAGTAAGAACTATTTTATAAAGTTTGACGTCTTAATACAGCTATTAACGTGTCTGCTACTTAGTTAAAGATCCTGGGTTTGAATCTCAGCAGGGTTGAAAGATTATCATGGGGTAAAATTAGAGTTTTTCCTACCACAATGTTGAACTAATGGCTGTTTTGTTTATCTAGATTTAAATTAGTTTATGAGTCATGTAATGATATAACAGTAAGTTCAGAAAGATGCACGTTAAATAGCTAGAATAAAAAAAAATCTAGCTAGCACTTGAGTGTTCACACTCTATAGTCTAAACATTAATTTTACTTTCTTGTATAGGCTATGTTACACCCAAAGTGAAATTTGCCAAATTTCTGCTCATTCGTGAATTAATTAGCGCTTGTGCTGCCAGTTCATGGACTGGCTGTTCCCGAACTGGGCAGCTCCAAGCACTAACAACTTCATGAACTGGGTGAGTCTTTGCCCAGTTCATGGACTGGCTGTTCCCGAACTGGGCATCTCCAAGCACTACTAACAACTTCATGAATGGGTAAGTTTTGCCTTGTTCATGAAATGAACATGGACAAGCTAAGAACAGGCTTGGACTTTTGAGTTAATTTATTTTTTAATCGTTTTAGATAGGAAGGTTAGGCTAAGTCAGGTTGAGCTAGTTTAATATAATATCTTAAAACTAATTTTAGTTAAGCTTGTAGTAGATAGTACATAAGTTTCAGTTAATTATTGGGCAAGAGTTTATGCAATTTCGCTAAGTTTGTAAATCATCACGAGGCGAGCAAGTTCACGGAATGAGCAGAAATTTTGCCAAATTCATAAAATGGTCAATTTCACTATAATTGTTGTGTAAAACACACACACATAT
Source organism: Timema podura (assembly GCA_033556935.1). NCBI lineage: Eukaryota > Metazoa > Arthropoda > Insecta > Phasmatodea > Timematidae > Timema > Timema podura. The sequence continues at coordinate 96,916,694 of JAVRXN010000009.1, read as the reverse complement.
AATATATATGAATTATAGAGAAAGTCTGAGATAACATTGACCAAATTATATTGAAATTTTGACAAAAATTTCCCTTTATTTGATCCTGACCTTTTATATCCCGTTTCCCCATTTTACGAAAAAATGTTCTTGGCATACAAATTATCCTTTTAAATTAACATAAGTCAGTTGCTTTACGTGAGCTTCAAATCCTTAATTTTTCCCTCCACTCTTTCTCCAGACCTAAAATACCGTCAAGTTTGGTTTGATACAAAACACAAGATAGCACCTACCTAGACCAGAATGGAATGGGCTAGTTTCATATGTGAAATGGGCGCAATCCGTTTGACTTAGGTAGGTATCGTCTTATATTGATTTTGAGCTGAATTTTAGGGCGTACGAAGTATGACTTCGAAACTGATCCTTAAATGAGGTTTAAAACATCCCCCAGATCAGGAATCGAACTAGAATCGTGGGTGTACTGAATCCCCACGCAATCGGGAGATATATTGATGTACGATTTCACATTGCGTAGCTGAAAGCCTTAATTACTTTAAAGTGAAATAAATCTAGTCCTTAAGGTTTCGAAATTTATCCGCCCCACTAGAAATTGAATTTTTCCCCCTAACTAGAATGAATAATATTAAAGTTATACAGTTATACAGCTGTACAGTACCATTTATATTCATCGCATAGGTTTAATTTTCTTATGAAACGTCCACATAATCCGTTCCACAGATATATTTTTCATTGTTTAGATTAATTATTCTCAAACCTATTAAACTATGATTCAATTCTTGGTTGCACAAACATATAGTTTTGCTATTTATAAACGGGCTCACACTGGTATAAAATTATTACGTATCCAGACACAAGATTTTGATGTGTTAAATTGAGTAAAATAGAGTTAAATCCACCCACTTCAGTGACCGCATGGTCTAACACGCTACTCTTACGGCAAACTAGACTGCCAATGACGGGAAGATCAAGGTTCGAATCTTGGTCAGGTTTACTGGGGGTGTTTTTTTCCAAAATTATTTTCCACTCTCCCTCCACGCAAATGTAGATACACTTCATATATATAAACTTCCTAATCCCTAAAACTATTAGCGCAATTATTACATAAGCTTACAACCTGAATGGGTAGTAAGACGTTATGCTAAAAATGAGATTAAAATAATAAACAAGCGTTTCTGAATCGTGTTATGATGTGTATGCTAAAATAAAAGTGTACTTTAAATGCCTCAATGAAATTAAACCGAAATTCCCACACGAAACTTTGTGTTGGAAGTAATATACACCTTTATTTGAAAATGTATTAAATTTAATTCTCACCATCGTGAGTAATAAATCAAATAGTTCTGGATTTGATTAATAAAGTTTATTTCTGATGCCCTTTTAAATAATTATGTTTTATTTACAAATGGATGAGGCAATCAAAGTGTAATACATAGGAATGAGTGTAACATGTTAAAATAAATTGTTAACACTTCATCCCAACTATATTTTGAATATAAAAATAATGAAATTTATTAGTGTTAGGCAAAGAAAAATAAGCCTATGTAAAGTAATTATAGCATGGTTTAGGTAGTTAATCTTATATATAATTTGATAAGCCCGTTTCCAGTAATAGTAAATTACGAGGAAATTACTGAACAGATGTTGACAAACGGCCACTCATTTTAACGGTTAGGAGTTCAGGATGTCGGGAAAAATAGTAGTTTTCCACGAAAAAACAAGTTTCACAGAGAATTTTCAGTTTTTCATTATTTGTTTAGTCACCATGGAAACCGTTACTTGCTGTGTGGCTGTAAATCTCAAAATAAAATGTATCTCTTTGGCTAAAAATAAGAACTCAATCTTAATATGTTAGTCCGAACACATCACAATTTCATCTTTGGATGCTGGTCATAACACGTCTAAATTGAGATGCCTAAACTGGGGAAACACTTATTATTTTTTATTGGAATGTTTTTATCGTTAATTCGTATTTAAATCAATAATATTGAGACCCGCCTCAGTGGCGTAGTTAGCTAACGCGCTAGTTTTGTGTTGAGCTAGACTGCTGAGGACGGGGAGATCAAGGTTTGAATCTCAGTCGGGTTAACTGGGGTGGTTTTTCATAAATGTTTTTCCATTCTCCCTCCACGCAAATGCGGGCTCACTTCCTCTAAATTTCAACCATTCCAATTCTTAGCCCATTAGCGTATTTAGTACTTAAGCGTATAACCCGAACGGGTAGTAAGACGTGGTGCTAAATAATAATAATAATAATAATAATAATAATAATAATAATATATTGAGTATAATTCGATCATTAAAAAGTTAAGTTATTAAATTCGTGAAAATATTGTTTAAGTTTTGTTTCGCTCATGATAAAATTATGTTTAAATGTGTTTAGGTATGTATTATAAGCTCAAAAACGAAAAAATGATCTTGAATAATTTTAAAAAATAGCCATTTTAACTATCTAAGTAAGAGTTTTGATGTTCATTTTTTATTCAAATAATGGGTTTCGATGTTCATTTTAGCAAATAGTAATACAATACAAAAACATAAGTTAAGCTAAGTTTTCATTTTACCACTTGATTTGATATGGAGGATATGATATTTAAAAGTAATATTTTGTGTTCCCAGTCTATAATTTCACATTCTTACAAAATACAGCTAGCTCAGTTATGTTTCCATGTTGATACTTAATTTTGAGGGAATGATATTTCAAAGTACATTAATGTTTGAGTACCACATCCCTATTTTCTCATTCTCTCTCGCTATCAGACTCTCTCACGCTCTCACACTCTCTGTCACTCTCAACCCTCACACACACACACACACACACACACACACACATACACACACACACACACACAAACACACACACACACACAGACACTCACTCTATAAAGTTCTCTCTCTCTCTCTAATAAAATCTTCTCTCATTCTCTCTCACACATACAATATATCCTTCTCTCTCACACACACTCTACCCTTACATACACTATTTATAACCCAATCTCTCTCACATTATCTGTATTATACTCTCTCTTAAGATATCTCTCAAATACTCTCTCTCGAACGCTCTTTCACAAATGCTTTTTCTCTCTCAAACTCCCTCTATCTTAAACTCTCTCTCTATCTCAATCTCACAATCTCAGTTTCTCTATCTCACTTTCTTTATCTCACTCTTTATATATGTTTCTTTCTATCCCACTCACTATATTTCACTCTCTATCACATTCTATCTATCTCTCTCTATCTCAGACTCATTTTTTCTATCTCACTATCTCACTATCTCAAACTCACTCTATCTTTCTCAAACCCACTCTCTCGCAAACTGTCTCTCTAATACACATACACACTCTCTCTCACACACACACTTTATCACGCTTTCCACCTTACATATTCTCTTTCTCTCTCACTTTCTTTCATACACTCTTTCTCTCTCTCACACACACACACTCTCTCTCATACACACACTCTTTTTCTCTTCTCCCAGTATTTCTCTCTCTAACACATACATATATTCTCACTATCACTCGCTCACACTCACTCGATCTCTTTCAATTACTCATTCTCAGTCTCTTACACTCATTTTCTTTTACTCACACTCTCATTTTCACACTCACCCACATATATAAACAATCACCCACTCAAACACTTACTCTCTCATTTTAACTATCACATTTTATCACTCTCTTTATCATATATCTTAATATATATTATTTGATAAGCCCGTTTCCAGTAATAGAAATTATGAGGAAATTATTGAACAGATTTGGACAAACGAACACTCATTTTAAAGATTAGGGAATCAGGATGCTGGTATAAATGGTGGCTTAAAACTAAAACCCAAATTTCCTTGCAAATTTTCCATCTTTTCCTTTTGTGTGGGTAGCGGTTCATCTGTACAATCATTCTTTGTTTACATCACCATGGAAACGATGATTTGTATATAGCTGTATATTGGTAATTTAAATATTTGTCTCTGTTTAAAAATAATATCAGCTCAATCGTTACTTGAGTGGTTTGGTGCCAACAATAGATAGAGATCTGGGAGAGGGGTCATTTTACAGTTCTCATCGTGGTGAGAAGGGGGGAAAGATACGTTTTTATTCAAATTACACACCGAAAAATCAATAAGTTATATAATTAAAGCTGATAGCCTTTGACGAGTAAACGTTTAGCTAAAATGTGTGTGAGGGCTTGTAACGTTAACTTACAGTTAGTTACAATTGGATCCATCCCGTTATAATGTTGATACGTAACTATCAAGAATTCATACCACCCGCTCAATAATTCCGACCCAAATAGAATCCCTACAATGGTACTATTCTCTGTTGTAGTCCCTGTAGGCTAATACGGAAAGATAATACGACACAGTATATTTCATACAGTACAATCTTCTGTAATATTACACTCATATTTGTTCAGGAACTTACCTTTGAAATCTTCTATCACTAGCCGCCACCAAAGCTGAACTACACCGTGCAGCCAATGTGAAGAATGGGGCCGAGCTAACGAAAGTCTACGATCAACGCGTGGTCATTCTCCGTCTAGTCAGATTGAATCTGAGGAATGACAACATGGAGAACGCTAGAAGACAACAATCCACCCGCCCTCTGACGGATGTCAGATGAACTTCCCCGAACAACACAAACATCCAATGATCGCCGACTTGTTCTAATTTTTCGATGGAACAACTCTACAAAGTGCCTACGTGACCGAAGACAGCTAGCAACTGCGTGCTAGAAATTACCTCCCCTCTTTCCGTGCAACGAAAATCACTATAAAACAGGCTGACATTTTCTAAAAACTTTGACTATCTAAAATCTACGAACGAGGACGGATCATTGTCGTCGACCTGGACAATGATCGGATGAACATTCATACATCATAAATTGGAACGTAACTATGACTGTTACTTATAAAGAACTCAATTCATTTTCGACTTATAATATTTTCGTGTTAAAATCTTTATATTGTGTTTTGCTTATTATTTAATTTTTCTCTTTATTATCTCAGTCGCTTAAATGTAACTTGTATGCCGCCACTTAGGCGCGGTTGTTTAGTTTGTTAGTTTATTAGTTTGGTTTGAAATCCACCATTGGTAATTTTGTATTGAGTGAATTTAAATGTAAATTGTTAAAATGTGTGGACTTTTGTATTTTGCTATTTCACGCGACTGTAGAAATAAAATTAGGCTTGTTATTTTTTTTATATAATTTAATTTTGTTCTAAATTTCAATCTTAGTTTTTTCTAAGATATAGTTAGTCCCGGGAGGTTTTGACTTGAGTCTGGAAGTCAAACTCTCGCGTTATGTTTTATGTAATTGTAAATTTTCGTATTGTAACTTGTAATTGTTTGAGGAGCCCATCAGGCATGAATATTTAATGTTGTTTCATTTTGTGGATATCTTACTTCACTTCACTTTTGGTAGTTTAACTTCTCTTTTGATGTTATAATCTACGTAATTTTGTGTCTCTTAAAGACGACCTGTAATAAATGTAAACATGGAATGTTTACATTCTGCGCTTCACGTTATTATTTTCAGCATTATTCAGAATGATATAATGAGACCACTGTACTTTGCTTTATCTACGTTTATACTGAATAAACCATATTATTGTTATATTTTTAATTCTGCTTATATTTTCCCTTATGTAGATTATACCTTCTCCCTTTTATTTAATTGTGGTCGTTAAGTAGAAGGCACGGAGACGGTGTAACAGGCTTATCATAGAGATCTTTTCCAAATAAAAAGTTTAAAATACATTTAAGTGCAATAATCTGCAGCCGTCACTGCAACGACCCACTGGTATAATTATAGATCAAATACACCTATTGCAATTGTAAACTATCAACTTAATTTACTCAAAATATTTTGTAATAATATATTTAATGAAGAGAATAATATATTGAGATTCATAGGCTAGTTTAGATACTAACATTACTAATTCATGTCTCTCCTTGTCAGGATAGTAACCTTAATTTAAACATAGTTTTCTAAAATAATTATCACAAAGATTTACACTCCTCTTTCGCCATAATGATGTTGGTTTTTTCAACTTAAGGATAAATATCCAACCATTTTTAGTGCTTTAAACAATTAAAACTAAATGGTTGAAACATATGTTGAGTTTTTTCTTTGTTATTAACAGTCAAAATTAATCTACATATAGGTGTAAAACTACGTATATCCTGATTTTGGTTGGAAAAAACTATTTGGAAGATTCAAACATTTCATTTAGCGGCCAACATTGATAACATTCACTATATTATTTATGTTATTTTATAGGTATTGACAATACCTATAAAAAATTACAGTTGCAGATAACACGACTTGATGGATGGATGAATGAATATATTAAGGTGGAGAGATAGGGAACGCGAGAAAAGGTCGGTGTTTTTGCAGGTTTTATAGCAAAATATTTTGTTTTTGGCCAAAATAAATAAAATATTGCTCCATTAAAAACATAGTTTAGATTTATTCACATGGTGATATCAACAGTGTTGAATATCTGTCAAGAGATGAATAAGAGATTTTTCGTTAAATTCTAGGACACCCTTGACAGATATTCAAGAATGGTTTATATCACCGTGTTAATAAGATTAAACTCTATGTTTCTACTGGATAAATGTTTTATTTCCTTGGACCGAAAAATGTTGTTGTTATAAAAAATGATATAACACTGACTTTTTCTTGCGTGCTCTATATCCCCACCTTAACATTGTTTTAGTACCTTTAATAACCACTATATACTGTTCTTCCTACCAAAATGTGGTGTATACAGTATATAGTAATGGTATTTTCACGGTGTAAGTATGATAGTAAGGTTTAATTTAAGTCATGTTTATTATGTAGCAAGTTAGGAAATTAAGCCGCGTTCATTCATATCAACTTGTCGGGCCAACATCCTGAGCCCTCTTTAGTTTTCATTCAGTCTATACATATCTGGTCATGGAAAACGACGTATTACTTGCCATTGTTTTGGCAGGAAGTGTATTCTTACAGAAGAAAAAAATCAAAACGTTAAAAATTATGGGGGGGGTCTAAAACCTTAGCTAGTGCAGTAAGTGTATCCTCTCGATTATTTGAATTATTTTGTTCTATATAAGACTCGACCACGATGGTCTTGGGGTAAGGTGCTTGCCGCAGGACCCAATTTTCGTGTGTTCAAACCCAGATGGGCTACTGGATTTTTCTTGGGTGATAAATATTCGTAGCACAACTTCCTTTGGATGGGAAGTCCCATGTAAATTGTGCCATGTAAAATATCCCTGGAATGTGTGTGAAAATAGGTCTACTTTCCCAGCATAATTGATTGGCCCTTTCGTTCTCTCACATAGAAATTCTCATATGCTGATATAATCAGTTGGTTCAGAAAGTGTACGTTTAATACCTTCTAATAAATAAAATTAGTAAATTTCATGAGAAATTTATAGTAATTAAATTAAACACGTAGACTTAACGTCACGCTATTTCGGTTTGGTTTGTCGGTGAGAGGGGTAGGGGGGTCATATTTGTGTTCTGACTAGAGGTGCTTGGGGTTCGGTTCCTCCCTCTGCCTCCAAGCAAATAAGGGTACACATACTCCATATTCAACCAAAACCACTTGTGCTGTCAAAGTTGTAGAGCCCGGAAGGGTAGTAAGAATTAATGAAAATAAATAATAAGAAAAACTAGGATTTGAATGCCTAAGCTATCAAGGGGTTGCGATGGCCTATGAGAGAAAAATTGAGGCCTCACAAAAGTTTGGGAACCACTGTTTTAATTGTTAAACATACTTTCTCTTGGTTTGATTTTGATCGCCTCATTTTTTTTCTTCCTGGATGCTATAAATATGTATCACGTTACAAAATAACTAAATCTCCTACCCCTTTTCAGCTTAATCATTTCAGCATTTTGCCGGCGTTTAGTAAAATTAACCACTATATTCTATGTGTGTGTGTGTGTGTGTAGGAGTTCATACTAGGCGACTAATCGCAGATTACGAACACCGCGTTCAGGTCCACGTTCCGTTGGAGGGGCTTGTCGCAAGAGTGGACCAAGTCACGTACTAAATTGTCAACCAAAACATTATTATTAAAATTAATTGAAAACTGAAATTTTCTAAATGATCCTGTCCAACGAAATGAAAAAAATATATTCTATACATTTTGAATAATCTACACAGCTAGATTGTTTATTTTTTAATGAACCAATGGATTATTTTTAATCTATCATAGTAACTTGAACCGCTCTCACGCTTGTGAACCTTAATTTAATCTCGATTAAACTTTCTTCCCGTCGTTGTTTTACTTTCTCTCTCTCCTCACCCAGCACAGAGACTAGATATACATGCAAATCAGTGGGCGAAGTAAAACATAAAGTTTAGCCCTAAGTAATCAGTTAGCCATTAGCGAAAGGGAAGGGTTGGACGTACTTTCCTCCGTCTCCAAAAACCCCCAGAGGGGGCAGATATCGCACATGCTGGGGTGAGCTTGAGAGCCCATGTACCCGGGAGAGCCTCTGCCAACCTCTTAACCGAGACTGCAAATTCACTAAACAGAGTTTAGTTGGGAAACCCCTAAGTTCTGGGAACTTAAAAAAAAATCCACGTCAACTGTTTATAGGATACGAAATAATGTTTGAACTGATATTTATATTATTTCCTAAATATTCTACATGAAGTGGGCACTCTTAAGGCGATTGACCCTTTTCATTTGGCGTAGAAATGCAGAGCCATGGGAACCCAAACTGTTATCTTCAAGAAATTTTATTGTTTTGCAATTTTCTTTCCGGAAATTGTTTGTTCAAGAATAGAAGCATGTTGATTAAGTTATACTTTTAATATACACACCTCATCTATAATTTTAACATTAATCAAATATCGATTAAATTGACATTTTTCAATAGAAAACTGCCGGATTCATAACAAAAAATAATAAAATGTAACAATTAATACACATCGATACATTATCTTAGAGGGGGGTGTTGAAAATATTACTATAAAAATATCACTCGTTATCGAGAAAATTGATATTTATAAACGTATGATTTTTCCTTAAGACCTGTCTGGTACCTAGCGCCATCCACGGTTTCCAAGATCCATCTGTACTTGTTGGTGCGGAAGGATACTTTGGTCGGTTGGGAAGCCATGTCACGCCTTTCACCCCCACCCCCACCCCTCCGCGCCCACCATCCCACAAAATAGTTTTTAGACTTTCACTCGACAGGACCAAGGGCTTTAAAGAACTAGCTGATATCGTACACTAGTTTGGGGCACTATCGCTAGGAGCAGCTTGCAATTACGTCACAGAGGAATGTGCGTGCGTGGACGTGAAGTCTATAGAAAAGGAAGTGTGAAATCCTTGTAAAATTCGCCGTTACTCTTTTGTTAGCAATTTTTCGTTAATTTTAAAGGGGTTTAGCTAGATTTTCTAGATTTTACATTTTATGACGTGGTTTATCTATAAAATAATGGATATAGTCACATTTGATTGAATTTTATATAAGAATTGATTAATTAACATTTCGCAGTAGAAAATGCGATGTGTTCCAAGTGCATAACGTCCAGTTCTGAATCTTTTTGTTCGCAACACTAACGCCACGAGCGCTAGCGATGTGTTTTTACTTGCCAACATTAGAGTTACGTTTCTATATTTATCCCTTTTCTATGCTATTCCAGTTCGTTTGTAAGACTTGCAGTGATAGACTCGTGTGCTTGTAAAGTAAGCGTATAGTATCTTATTTAATATATAATATACATACATATTTAAATTAGTTGAAGCTCTTGGAAAATTCAAGTTAATTTTTAACCAACTAAGTTACACATTACAAACATTTTTTCACACGCACACCTACTGCAATATATCTGTTGTGGTAATTTTTTTAGGAGCGTGTAAAATGTTATAATACCTTGTCTTGAATTATTTATGAATGGCTTTAATAGTTTGAATCTTTTCTCAGTCTAAAATTACAGGTTTGAAATAAGACTTATATGGAGGTATAATTTAACTATAAAAAACCATAGCTTTATTTGTTAAAAAACATAACAAGAATAATGGTACACTAAGATGGTGCAAACGTCCTTATTTTAATTTAAAACTTTAATTTTTATTGTTAGCACAGCATCTTAATATCCGTTCGAATAACTCTCATTTGTATTAATTACGCTCAAGGGGTTGGTATTAGGAAGGTTGAATTTTGAGGAAGTGTATCCACATTTGTATGACAGAAGAGTGGAAAATAATTAAGGGGAAAAAAACCTCAGTTCACCTGACCAAGATTCAAACCACAATATCATCAGTCCAGACTACTGCGAGAGTAACGCATTAGACCAGTGGTCACTAAATGGTGGATCGCGGCCCACATCTGAACCGTAGATACAGTTTAAAGGACATTGACGAGATAGCGATGAATAGAAGAAATTATACTATTTTGGTGGTGGGCGAGTAGTTGACATGAAAGGCCAGCAATAATAAATAAGTAAAATAACTAAAAGGAAAGAAAATCACGTGTTTGAACTAGTATATTCCTATAGGGCTTGAACTTGATTCACTGTTAAAGTTTTTCCGGACCGTGGGAATGTGTCGAGTTTTTGAAATGGACATATTGAGAAAATATAGGTATACTTATTTTGGAAAAAATTTCAAATTATTTAAAAGCAATTATCAATTATTACCAAACGATAGCCTTAAACACATTAATTGTTCTGATTGCCTGATGTTTACTAGTTTTGTGATTTTTTTAATACTCTAGGTCTTTTTCGAACCCAAATTTTAATTATATATATATAATAAATTATTGTAGTTTGGGTTCAAATAACCCCTGGGTTGAGGTTACTTGGACCCAAACTACATTTTCCATGAAATGAGCTATTTAAAGGCGATGGGATCAAGTAGGACCTAGGATCTGAAAATATAACACTTATAGGCAATTTATTTATAAGAATGTTTATGTAATTTGACCTTAAATTTGAAAATACATAATAAATTATATGATGTTGAATGAAATATTTTAGCACCCCTTTTACTTATTTCTAACTGGTCCTAATAAGTGATAATAATGTATGAAAAAGTTACTTTACACTTGAACTGAAAACAACCCCCTTTTAATTAGTGTGGGTGGATTGATTTTCTTTTTTTTATATATATATCACATCACTTGTAGTACAAAATATCCTTTGCTCCAGGCCATTTCCAAGACTTTTTGGTCAGAGACATGCAATCAACAAGGGCACCATTATCGTCGATGCTCATTACCAAACCTGGAAATATCATGTTATTCCATGAAACAAGATCAAAATTCCCTTTCTGTAAGGAACCTTTTAATGTGCCTTCATCTTCTTCCTTTTCTTTATCTGCCACAGGATTTAGAGAGGGTGGATCTGAGGCTGGAGGTTTTGAATGAGTCGGGGAAAGCTCATTGGTTGGCGCATATATTTAATCCTCAAAATCCTCAGAAAAAAACAAAGTCACTTTCTCCGCAATCCAGAATACTGTAAGCATTATCATCCTCAGGTAGAGTTATTAAGATCTTTTTTCTTGAGATTTTTCTTTGTAGGCACTTTTTTCTCTGCAACTGGTTTTACTTTCTTTTTTTCCCGCCTTTTCACAAGATTTGGAAGCTTCTGCTTCTTCAGGATGAATATCAAAAGCACGGATGATCTCACCTGGTTCGACATAATTTTTTTTGTTTCCTAGACTGAGGCCTTACAAACTCACGTCTCCTCTGATCAAGGTGAACCAAGAAAGCGTCTCCAACTAGATATAGGTTTACTGACCTGTCTTGTTTTGGCAAACGAGTTAATATTTCATATTTACTTGTAGAGAAAATACCACCTTTCTTAAAACCAGCTTTTAGATTGTTGGCCAAGTTAGGCTCCATCTCGGCTAATACAGTTCCTAGTAGCATAGGGAATTGGTCTTTTAGTAAAGATGCTACTCTCTTCCCAGCTTCAGACTGTTTCCATTTGGTCAAAACATCCCTCCACTTAGCTTTCAGGGGCCTAAAATAGGTTATATCGAGGGGTTGCGTTAAGTGTGAGGAGCTAGGTGGTAGGCAGGCAAATGGTATATTATGCTCTTCACACAACTTAACAACATTGAAGCTGAGATGTGATGAAAGATTATCTTCAATCACAATAATTGCCCTATTTGTTTCTTGAGCACAGGACCCACTTCCAGGCTGGGTCCAAGTAACCCCATTTTTAATTTATCAGCACACCATTCCCTACATATAAATTTTACTGTGTTAAGTGGTTCTCTCTATGGCTAAAGCTATTGTTATTTTTTTAAGGACTATATATGAAAAGTAAATTTATCTATAACTTGATGTATCTGCAGTGTGCAAAGAAGTGAAGGTGGAAGTTTTCAGGTTACAAATATTCGTCTTTTTACCACAAAACAACAAACCTAAACTAGAGCTGGAACGTAGTTTAGCACCTCAGGCACTCTAGTGCTGCTATCTTTTGGAGAAATGGTCAATCACGTCTATATTCTCAAGACAGCAGACCCAGGACTGATTTAAAACATTTTTTTGTTGTGGGTCCTAGTAACCTCCCAGGGTACAAGTAGCCCCAAGTTACGGTACTAGTATATTATGTAAGACACTCTCCATAATAATTTGAACAAAGTCATTAAAGCCATTTTCAAAAAATTTATAATTTAAAAAAAATAAGTACCTACTAAACTAATCTTAATTTTCTGAGTTAGAATCAAAATCATGATTTTGATTTGACCTCTATGTATGGCCACACATCTAAATATTGAGATTGTACACTATTCAGTAAACCGTTTTGGCTGGTGCCCCAGAGACAGATAAATATGGGGACGGACATTTTATAGCTTTTTTTGTTAGGGGGCAAATAAATGTCACGATCCATTCTAATTTAAAGCTATAAAATGTTACCGGTTAAAATAATACTTTTTTTAAGCACTGCATCTTAAGGTGATTCGTCCAGCAAGCTTCTCCTAGAATGAATAAGCTATAACATTTTGACAGGGAATTTTTAACATGGTTGAAAGGGGGGTGTTGTGTAGTAAAGGGGGGTTGGGCAGGTGGAGTGGGAAAGTAAGCTGGGATTGCCAGCTCTTTGTTCACAACAGTGTTGTCATATACCTCTTTTTTCTGCTAAGGAACTTCACTGTTATTTAATAATTTAGAACATAAATGGTCACTGCATGGCTCACCCGGGAGTTGTGGTCTTGAGTTTGAATCCTGGCTACTAAGATTCACAGAATATTAATAATTTAAAATAATGAGCTTATTACGCGTGTAGCAAAGTATTTATTGTACCGAATACTATTAGGCCTATATTTACAAAATATGTTCTTAGAAGAAAAAAATAAAATGTATTACTAGGCAATATAATGAAATAATTTGAGTGGTGAAAGTTTAAGGTTTCTTTTCTTATTATTTTAGCACCGAGTTCTTACTATCCGTTCGTGGTATACTCACATGTACTAATTACGCTAATTAGTTAGGAATTAGTAAACTGAATTTAAAGGAAGTGCACTCGCATTTGCGTAGAGAGAGTGGGAAACAATTTATAATAAAACTACCCTCTGTACACCTGACCGAGATCGAACCCTGATCTCCCTGTCTTTAACGATCTAGTCTACGAGAGTGATGCCTTAGAGTTCATGATGGACTGGAGCAGGTTTTAGAGTTCTTTATTTGTAGTAACAAAAAGTATTACTTTTCGTTGTTATTATTATAATAGTTAACAGAGCTCATGATTGGCATCTTACAAAACGACCAAAAATCTGTAAAAATGTTTGAATGCCACGTAGGTCAAGTGGCCTACAAGACTAGGACCAACTGGTCGACAAGCTTATGCATAAGAAGGCAAAGTGATCGACAGCCAATTGGTTGAACAAATAAATAAAAATATCTCGTGTCAGGTGATCGACACGTTTAGGACAATGTGATAAGATATACAACTGTTTGACTTAAGAGGACCTACTGGTATACAAAAATCGAAATGGATTGACCAATTGACCGACAAGCTAATACATTACAAACAACGTGTTCGACAACAAAATCGTAAACGGAAAATAACAAGTAAAGTCTATGAAATATTATTTTTTAATAAAATTTATAACTTTAATAAATACCCACATTTGTGGTCACATGGTCTAATACGTTATTCGCATTCCTTATTCTGCGTGTAGCTCAAACGGGGAGTGAGAGCTAAGGAAAAAAAAAATTTAGTGGATTCTTTAATCACCGCGTCATACTATCCGTTCAGTTATACGCTAATTTTTTGGATTAAAATCATTATTAGAAAGGCATTTATTTTCTAAGTTGGTCTTTTTGGGTTAACCAAATGGCTGTTGATCATTTTGTCCGCATATACATGAGTTAAACCAGTTGGTACAAGTCATGTCCTACTCGTGTAACCAGGCCCCGGGACATCAAACAATAGTAGATTATGAACCAGTGGTAACAAAGCGCTGGGATATCAAGTTATGCAATATTATGAACCACTAGTAACAAGGACCCGGGACATAAAAAAATAAAATATTATGAACCACTGGTAGCCAGGTATCGGGATATCAAATAATGGAATATTTTCAACCCCTGATAACTAGGCCCCGGGACATAAAGCAATAGAATATTATGAACCACTGGTAACAAGGCCCCCGGACATCAAATAATGGAGTATTATCAACCACTGGTAACTAGGCCCCGGAACAACAAACAACAATGGGTTCCGAGTTGAAGCTGTAATTCAAACTAAGATTCTTAGTGGATAAGTTTAATGTCTGATTTAGACTGATGTTAATAGGAAGATCATTATTTGACATCTATAAAATTTACTAGAAATGGGTTCACTAATTCATACGTCAAATCATGTGATCTACAGCTGCACCTTTGATAAAGGCCTATACTATAATATTTACATAAGTTATAGTCTGAACTGACTAAACTGACTACACTTTTATATCGTCAGTGCGCGTGGATATAATATCATGAGCGTGGGACGAATCTTGGATAGCTCAGTGCTAGAATATTGACGCGCTAAGATCCCGGGCTCAAGTTTATTCTAATGTCAAGGTGTCATTTTTCAACAAATTTAAATTAATTAAATTGTATTCTCCTCCATACGGACATTCCCGTAATTAAAATTATTTTGCAGCTTGTGTTAGTAATTATTTAAGGAACACGTAATTCAAACCAAAACTCTTTGTGGTGAATTTAAACATATGATATAGTTCCATACCAACTCCAACAAGTAGGGAGCTACTATGTCTTTAGAAAATGATATATACGCCATATATATATAGTACCTTTGCTATGAGTTTATTACGTACCTAAGACCATAGCCAGCCAATAATTTCAAGGGTGGGGGGTGTTTGATGAACACATCCCCCAATTGCCGGAAGCTAGAATTAAAAAAAATGATAAACAGTTCTAGAATCTATCTGAAGTGGTTTGTTTTTTTTGCAACATAACCTCCTAACTGCCAGAGGCTAGGACAAATTCTAAATATTAAATACCTCTAGAAGCTATCTGGAGTGATTTTTTTTGGCAACATAACCCCCTAACTGCCAGAGGCTAGGACAAATTCCAAATATTAAACAACTTTAGAAGCTATCTAAAATTTTTTTTTGGGAACATAACATCATAGCTGCTGAAGGCTAGGAAAAATTCTAAATATTAAACACCTCTAGAAGCCATCTGAAGTTTTTTTTGTGACATAGCACCATAGCTGCAGAAGGCTAGGAAAAATTCTACATATTAAACACCTCTAGAAACTATCTGAAGTTTTTTTGGGCAACATAACCCCCTAACTGCCAGAGAGAATCTTTCTGAAGTGTTTTTTTTATGGTTACACAGCACAGCTCCCTAATTGGTACTTGTATCTTAATTTTGATATTGTTTGAACCATAAATAAAGCATATATATATTTTTTTTGTTCATAAAATTTTGGGAAGGGTTTGAGCCCCAAAACAACACCCTCTCCCCCGGGCCTTGTACTTACCTGAAAATATCGTAGATCAAATCTTTCATTGTTTTAAGTTTATATCGATTCTTATTCGATTTCACCTTTTTGTTTAATTTTCTTGGGTTTGATGCACGTTGCTTTTTAGGGTTGAACTTAGCCATGTTCAATAAGCAGGTAAAATTATGATTTTTTTTAGTAAATGCCTAAAGGAATGCAGTACTCATATGACATTAGATATATTTTCAAAACTTTTAAGATTTTATATACTTTTTAATGATCAATTTACAACCAGTAATAAAAGTGAAACTCATATTTTTATTCATTCATGAAGTTAATTGTAATATTCAGATAAACAATAGGTTTAAAATCATTACGCGCTTTGATGTACCAAGAGATGAGTTCCTATGACACTTTGAGTTGAAGAATAAAACTAACACAGTAAAAATACTATCCAAGGGCCAAATTACTAGCGGAAGGAAAAAGATACAAAATAAATGTCACAACTCGTCACTCAGGTAGTAAGACGTGGGGTGAGTCATTAGTCGGAGACCGGGGTAGCCCGACCCTTCCTTGGTCGGCTAGTCTGTGTTATTGGTATGTACAGCCAAAGCAAGAAGTTTCAAGAAATGGACATGGCCAATCTACGTTTGCATTGATCAACGCCGCACAATTAATAAAATAAAAGAGTAGAGTTGGACTAATAAACCAAACAAATTTGAAATAACTACATTATGTACTACAAAATGATATAAAATCAAATTATCGGGGTATAAAACGAAAAGTACTTATATAAGATAAAAAATTATGTAATTTTACAACTATTTAATAGCTTATAAATTAAAAACTAATTTTATTTAAAATATTGTAAGTACTTCATTGCATACACTTCATGTGCATGTCTAGCGAGAATAAATTTAATCCCCATACATTAACTACTTTACCTTAAAATTAGTACGCAAAATGGATAAAATAGTAAGTTTGACTACTTATAACTCGAGAACTGTAATGATTTGAAATCATTGAATCAATATTTATAGCTTATATTTATACACTTATTAAAATAATACAATAAAATTTTGATGGTTGAATGACCTTAATATGCTTCAGGATTATACGCTCATGTACTAATTACGCTATTGTTTTTGGGATGAGGGAGGTTATATTTATTGGAAGTGAACCCACATTTGCGTGAAAGGAGAGTAAAAATTTTGTTGGAAAAAACACCCTCAGCACATCTGACCTAGATTCGAATGTCAATCTCTCCTTCATCGGCAGTCTAATCTAACATGAGAATAGCGCGTTTGACTATGCGACCATTGAAGCGAATTACATTACTACTTGTTTAAGAGCAATAGTAAACTACCATTCAAAGCAGGGGATACCAACCTTTTAAGCATGAAGAGCTAATTTCCAAAATATATTTTACTCTGGGGTTGCCAAGAAAAATGTCGATTTATGTATTTGAATTTACACCTTTTATTTATATATTTATTAGTGACAAGTTGAGAATATACATATTTTAAATGTAATAAACAAAATATAATCTATTCTATCATTATTCTTCAGACTTAAATATTTGAGCCTCAAATGTGGAGGCATGTTACAAAGTGGGTTTATTGCTAAAAACTTATTTATGAAGATTTTAATTGAATATTAAATCGAGGACTGAATTTATGAATATGTAACAAAGAATTTTAATTCCAAATAATACTCGACAACCATCCTGTTATTTATCAAACAAAACTATTACTAACAAAAATGTACAAAATTACAAAATATAAGGCGGGCGCCTAAAATTTGTCAAAAGGGCGTCATGGCACCTGCGGGAACCACGTGGCCGAACTCTGATTTAAAGATTCTAGTGAAAAGCTAGAGTTAATTTTTTAAACTAAATATAACCAGTTGTTACGTTCAAACTTTTCCCTGTTAAGCCGTAACTAGCGTTGTTATTTATTAATATACAAGCATATTACATTTCAGCTCTCCTTGGGGCTGTTTAGACTAGATTGGATCTAATATAAACAACTCACTTGATTAATTGTATTTATTATAAGTATAAACAAAATACACTTCACGGCAAACCGGTTCCCCTATCGCCCAGGACAACTACGTCCCTCAATCTACACACAAAAACTGGGGAGAGCTTCATCGGGACAGACACAATACAAAATATTTCAAAGGAACATTCTTGAAGCTTAGTACTCCCATCTACCAATTCTACATTAATAAAAGCCTTAGCTTGGCCTCTGGCGTACGCCCCCCCGTTTGGGGATGAAGGGAAGAAGTTGCTGATTTTTACCGCCAACAACGAAATATTTCCTCTTTTAAATAAGCCATCAACAAAGTTGTGCCGCTAATTAGTCCCCTTCCCTTTCTTTTGATCCACCCCCACATTCCTCTTCAGCAGTTACCTTACATATTTACCCTGTAAATAGTTAATAGAAATTATCATGACGATGAATTTAAACTATCAAAGTTATAAGATTATTATGGGCGATCTTTTTCCGCGTGTAAACACTTTTCCCAAGGTTCTAAAAATAAATGGGTTGAATAATAAAAAAACAAACTTTTTGTTTATATTTTGGGCTCATAGATATAAAAGCACACGAGACCTAGGCGTGTGCGTGCGTTTAATTTTAATCAAGTGACCCTGGCACGCACATGCCATTATATACACCGAGCACGCGTGCTAATGGTATAAAGAAGAAAGAGAGGTTTCAAAAATGGGAAGTAAAGGGTAAGTTAGTCGACTCATTTTCGAGGTGAGGTAGTAAGGTTGTAAAATCGAGGATGTTGAAGATATGTGAAAGGAGTCCGTAATCCGATCGTCATCTTGCACCCGGAATTTTCTCACGCACCAAGTTTGAAGTGGTACTTGTTAACTTTGATACAGAAGCGTGGTCGAACTTTTGACCTCTCGCCTCCTTTTTCTCCCTCGTATGCCCTTGACCACCATGGGGGGGGGGGGGGGGGGAGGATGATAGGTGGTGTAACTTCGCGCGCTCATCGTCTTGTAAATGCAGCCGGGGATTGAAACAATCCCCACGTGGGCTACCGGGAGGAAATCTACACAGCTCGAGATCCAGTTTCGGATTGAACAGTTGTGGGCTCTTGGGGATTTACGCTCTTTGGGTGTTGTATTTACTGTCGTGAGGGTTGCGTCCAAGCTTGTTGTACGGCGCCTGAGCTAGGTTAATAGCTTGTCTTGTCTACTAAGTTAATGATCCAGGGTTTGAATTACGGTATGGCCGCATGTTTTTTTTTTCATTAGTGAGATGCGGTGTCCCCCTTTATCAGTGATGAATAATTAACTGCCGGGGGCTGGGTTCTGTTTCTATGTTAGGTTTAAAGTAATTTAAATGGAGACGGTTTAGAGCCACATGGGGCCCTCCTAGTACAGGTTACTGGAGCAACGTTAACAGATTCTAACAAAATAGGGGACTTGCCCTGGTATTTTCCAAGTGACAACTCTATACGTAAAAAAAGAAAACAAAAAATAACACCGTAGAAAATATGTAGGATATTGATCTTTCTTAAATCCACAATATGAAAAAATCGAAGACATGTTTAGATATAGATTACTTGGCTGACAATGTAATTTATATACTGCAGTAAAATCTAGGAGAAAGAAATGAAAAGTTAAATAATTAAATTCGTGGTTGTTTATATTAAAATAATTACCCTCCGTATACCGTGAAGTGTATAAACCTTATCCCTTGTACATTTCTGCCATGGAATAGCCCGTAAGATAGGGTCATAGTGTAATTCGTCAAGGAAAGAATACTTTCTATGAGGGTAAATGGATTGTACATATAAGCTACGTAATTTATTATATGGGTCGTGTGGTCCACACCATTTAGATATCACCTATGTGTTCCTAATAAAAATAAAACCAACAAAATCCACCATTATTGAAATAGTTACTCAAGAAATTAGATTTTTAGAATTATAAAAATGTTTTGCTATGCACTATGACACATACAATGATTCTTCAAGTACTTAATCCAGAGTTAAAATAAGTTAATATTATCAATTTATTTAATAGTAAATTTGTATATTCATCTAGACATTAACTATATTTTTTCATATAACATATATGTATAAATGTATAACATTTGGAAATAAATACAATTCAAATTTTCACCAATATTTTTCCAAATTTAAAAGCTTGTTAAAACTTTATCTTTAATACGACCGCATCCCCTTTGTCGATTTTTGAATTGGCCGTTTCCCAAAAACTTTTTTCAATTTTTTACCAAATTCATCTTATTTCCATAATACTTTGGAAGACGCGTATTCCATGAGAAAATATCACCTTTGTAAAGCTTCTATATAATATCTTCTAAAGTCAACATCCTGAAGGTTGGGTGATATAATTTATATCCACCCAGTATGGGCATGCACTCAGCTCTTCTACTGGTTAGGGCTGACTGTATCATCTGGTAGAAATCCCATGTGCTAGGGGAGTTAAGAAAGTGGGTGGTTCTCCGTTGCATTCCACACTGAATTTCTAAGAGTGAGAGTGAAAGCACCTACTAATTTTGTCCGTAAAGGTATTTTCACATACCTTCCAGGATTATTTTACATGCCACAATTGACACGAGACTACTTTACTTCCACTCTGAAGGAAGTTGTGCTACGAATTCTTATCGATCTAGAAAATTCCGTCCACTTCAGCTAGGTTTTAACCCACGGGCAATTGGGTCCTTAGGTGAGCACTTTTCCCCAACACCACTGGGCTCTGGCCTATATAGTATGTAAGGCCAAATTTCTGAAGATAGATTTTGTGTTTCTCCTGTAAAATTTAAATTGATAAGAATATTGTTCCTTTGAAATGACTGAGTAATTTGAAAAATTGTACAGAGCATTGCTCTAGTCTCTATAGATGCCTCATATTGGAATGCATTTCCATTGATACCTGACCAGTGATTGGTATAGCGTGAGTTGAGAACAATTTGATAGGTACAGGTTTAAAATAACTCTGTTTACTCAGTGTACTTGATGACACTTAAATTAATTACTAGCCATAACCTACAAAAATATTATCTTGATCTTGTTATTTTAGGTTCAGTGACTTAAAATGTTGTGCAATCCTTCTCTTAGAGAGAAGGTGCTAGCCATAATGTGCAATTATATCAGTGTGGTTCAAACCCTGGACTCCCGTATGTAAAGACACTAGAGGAGACCTTGGCCGAGGAGACGCGGTGAGGGTTGAGAAAAGCCCTCCCTCAGGCAGACATTAGAAAGACACTCGAGATAACACCAGCAACGTGAAGTGTGTTAAAACACTAACGCAATCAAAAGGTTCGAGATAAACAACTCACTCAAATCAACTTCCACTATTTATATCATTATTTATAACCAGAACCAAAGTGTACAATAAATTAATCCTAAATATTAATTTGTGATCTTTAATCTAAGTTGTCTTTAATTTAATCGAACCCAGTCTAGTCGTTGGTAGGGAGCGTGAAACTACCTGGTGTCCGAACATAACATACTTAAATACTTAAATCTAGTGCTGAGGTATAAACTGACGCACGTGAATATAGAGGGCGATCAGATCGTACAGTAACCGGTAAGGATCCGAGCCAAGGACGCCGGGACGGATATGACCTCGTGCTGTTAGACTACCAGCAAACATCATAGTTGGGAGGATGCATCGAGTGTGTAAGAGGGTTCATAAGAGACCACCCGATCCCTCGGGGAGAAGACATCCACGTCTTTGAGAGAGGGTGAGTTCGGACATTCGACGTTTGGGACCAACAACGGCAAAGTTTGCGGTCCTACGTTCAAACTAGTTTCGCATCCCCACGGGAAGAGTTACTTTGCACGGTAAGCTCACTTCCGATTACATCGATATCGCTTCACACTCAATGGAAGCGTCCTTATTTTAATTTCGTTCATTCCACACCACTAATTAGCTTGGCAATAGCTGGTTTGGCCTGGACACATCTTTCAGGGCGCATTGAGTGTGGTTCTTTAACAATTTCTGTTTTCTATCTTTTTTTTTCAGGAAAATTATGTTGTAAGTCTATGAATTAAAATTTTAAAGATTAATTAGTAGTCGACATTATTCTCTCAACCCTTTGGGGAAAGAAGTATTGTGATCGTCGAAAAAAAAAAAAATTCGAGATCTATATCGATGTTTCATGAGCTAATGAAAGAGAAAAAGTTTTTTTCGCGATGGTCAGATGGTGAGTTTGTATCTCAATCAATAGCCGAAACCATTTAACACACTGGGCTAAAACTTAGTATCTAGAATTTAATAAAGTTCCAATTAAGTTTTTTTAAAATTTTATATCTAACATTAAAATTGAGAGTAGTTTACTGAATGAAAAGTGATGAAAAATAGATTTTCCCAAAATCCGCTCGAACGATTTTGATTAAATTTGATTTTTTTTTTATCAAAACACTATTTAACATTAACAAAAAAATTTAAACTCTCATTTTCCCATGAAAATCTGTTTGAAAATAATTTATATAGTGAAAATTTCCAGTTCAGATCATATCTAAACAACTATTTAAGATAAAAAAAACATTCTGTCGTAAATTTGTATTGATATTAAAGGTGAAAAGATTTTATTTGCAATAATTTTTATAAAACCAATAATTTCTAAGATGTAAAAATATTTAAAGCAAATTATGGATATCTTTGAAAGGTCAAATAGTTATGTTCTGTTCTCTGGTGTAGATATGTTTTTTCTTTTTAATAGTTTCTATAACAGTGACTATTAAATAGTTTTATAAATATTAAAATAATTTTGAAAATGTCTATATCTTAAGATAAAAGATCTGTGTGGCACCTCGTAACATCTATTTAACTGTAGGCTTAATGGATGATCAACATAGCACATAAAAACATAACAATAGGAAATGCCAAATAAATTTTGAATGTGTTTGCCAATGCTACATGACGTCAATTAAATTATAATAATGCTACGCCTACACACGTGTGTGTCGTAGTAATGGGAAATGACCAGACTCTATAAGGACTCGTTTTGTTGAATATCATGGTAGATGCTTTCTACCCTTGACCGCCTTTCTTATCCTCCTAACTTTCAACCACCCGACAATACATCCAACATCTTCTCCGAAGGAAATCTGCATGTAAAAACCAACAGATCTATGAATATTTTAGAGAAAGGTTAGAGGAGGGTTGGGGAGGTAAAAAGGAGAAAGCAAATAAATATCAGATCCTCTTCTTATTCTTCATAACTTTTTATACCCCCATTGCAAATTATTTTTAGTGAAGTGAAACAAGAAAAGGAAACACTGTTTTGTATGTAGGTTTACTTTCCATCCCACAAAAGAAGAAAGTATGTATGTACGAAGAATGTGAAATGACTCTACATAAAAGGTCGGAAAGAGAGGGGGAAAAAAATATAGGAAAGGACTGTACGAAGATACTTTAAGAGTTTCTAAAGGAAAGGGGAAAAAAAAAACATTACAAACTTTTCATACGTATTTCCATTTGTAATGGAGACCCGTTATTTCATGTAAATTAGATGGGCCTTTCTTGTATTCTTGCAGAAATTCTAGTACAAGCTCTTCGGCATCCAACTTTGCATTCTGTTTTGAGTGAAATAACCGTCATTACAAATATATCTGAGAGGTATTTACAGGCAGTAAACAGAATGATTATGAGACTTTATTTAGAAGAAAGGGTAGGATTCTGTTGGAAGAATAGTAAAAAAAAATCTTAAATATTTATTGATGGTCAACATTGATAAATTTTACTATATTAAACGGCTCCTCGATGTTTACGTGGGATTTTAGGATATGGATCTGACACCTACTATAAGATAGCAGAAATGAAACCAGTGACTCATTTATTTTCTAAAATGGTAATTATTTAATAGGCCTTAAATATTATTATACTGTTGAGAACGATACACATAAGAAGTGCAAACACAAGCAGATTTCATGTAAAGTGATTTATGAAACAAATAAAGTTTCATACACACTCTATGAACAAACACGATTATCGAAACTTATATTTTCATGTGAATCTACACTGTAATTCACCATGAAGATATTCAACAAATTGATTTAATCACATATTTGAAAAGTCAGTTGATTTTGATGATTTTTATGAGAGCCTAATTTTTCTATGATCTTCATTTTTTGCAAAACTAACTACACAAATTTTATATTTCAAAATCACGAGCATAAAGACCCACGGGAGATCCGAAACGATGTTATAACATATGGCTTTAAAACCAGGAAGTAGTTTAACAATATTATTAATTGTTAACTATAATATCTATAAAACGTGACACCTGAAGCTCTCAAGATTTGAGGTATAAATATTTGATAGTAGTTATAAGATCTTCTTTATCAGTCACACACACTTTTCCCTACAAAAATCCTACTATATTATTTGTAATTCCGCAAGTTCTTGTGAAAAGATCTAGGACCTTTTCCACAAATAAAAACATAAAATTTTTGTCACGATCAAAATCTTCGATAGGCTATTTTGAAATATTCATCAAATTATTTTTACTTTAGATCAATAAATTTTAAATCAAATCACCACATGTATTCAAATTATTTTTGTTTGAAATTATTTGTCCAAGATAAATAGTACTTAAGTGGAAGGACTACCTTGTAAAATTTGAGAAACGCTATCAGCGCAACTCCTAAGAAACGTCCATATATTGAACTATTTGGACTGTCTAGCCGACACCGAGCTAGAATTACGGTGTTGTCATATTTGTTAAGCTTGTACTGAAAGAGTGAAGGGGGAGCAAGCAAATCTGTTGTTTACATGGGTCAAGTTTCTTGGAAGGGAAAGACTAGAGTGCGGCTTTTATCAAAGACCACACTATGCAGAAATCTGCTGCTTTATTTTTAGCTTGAACTAATATAATCAGTTGTATGGTTTTCTTAATATTTATTACCTAGAGGAAGAAAACATTTTTAATTTGACTTTCTCGTATTAGACTGGTTTGATGGTGACGAGATTGGGGTTCATATCCCAGTAGTGTATTCTGAGTTTTTTTTAAAAACTGTTTCAAACACGCTATTATTATTTATTTATATCACCGCGTCTTACTACCCGTTCGGGCTGTACACTTATGTACTAATTACTCTAATGTGTTAGGCATCAGGAAGGTTAAAATAAGAGGAGGTGCATCCATATTTTTTTAGAGTGAGAGAAGAAAACTATTTAGGAAAAACCACCTGAGTGCACCCGACCGGAATTGAACCGTGATCTCCCCGTCTTTAGCATGTCAGTTGAACACGGTGGGTAGATTGGTGGGGAGATTTAAATTCAAATCCCAGTTGTGTGCAATGGTTCCCCACTCTCACTCTACGCAAATGTGGGTACATTAAATTTAAAATGTTACCTTCCTCATTCCTAGTTCATGCATGTGTATAACTCAAACTGGAAGTAAGTCGCAATGAAAAAAAAAACTTTTGTGAGGACTACTAAGAGTGTCGGCGAAACTTTATTAGTTTCGGGCCAGGTAGTCGTAAAGAAATATATTTTTGAGGAATTTTTAGGGGAATGACTCCAAGCCAATGGAAAATGTTTGAAGATGGAATGCCACTAAAATATATTTGGGGTGGCCCTTAAGCATTTAAAAATAATAATAGATTGTTATAGAACCTCTTTTAAGTTTGATGCAAACCATCTTTCAACTTCAAACTCGAGTATATCAAGGGTAGTTAAACAAACTGGAGGAAGGCACATTTTGATGGGGAGAGGGGTGGAGAAGAAATTGGTGGTAATACCCCGCCCTATAAAACCTCCCCCCTTCCCAGTTCACCCTCAATGAGTAACATTGGATATAAAACAATCGACAGACACACCGTAGAATGTAGATCATTTCCTCAGCATCTGACTTAACCTAAGTTTTGAGGGGTGAGGACAGTGACATAATGATAATAATGGTGATAGAAATATCTTATCAATTAACATGAAAAGTTTTTATTTTTTAAACCTTTTTTCATGGACGTAGAAAATTGGGGGTCAGAGATGTACCCCTCTTGAAAAGTGTTAGAACCCTTAAAAGGAAGGGAGGGGGGACACACACATATACGTATAAAACATAAATAAGAAATTGTATTTTTTACTTTATTATTTAATTTAGTTTCTTATATTACATCACCCAGATACAAATTATTATTATTATTTTAATATAAACTTAAAGATGCACTAAAATTTCCTATTGTAAAACTAGCTTGACCTACATTAGCTTGTAACATGTACAAAGACATAACTATGCAGTGATGGACCCACGGTGGGTGACCCCAAGGGAAAAATACACCACCGTCCCCAAATCTTATGAATAATTGTAGATTATAAAAAAATATTTAGACATTTATTATTGGAATTATTTCATAATACGTAATAATATAGAATAGGTAGGTTAAATTTAGAGGAATTGTACCCACATTTGCGTGGAGAGATAAGAGTGTAAACCCATTGAGAAAAAACCACTCTAAGTGCATTAACATACAGCCATAATATTTGATAAAATTGTTGCTGAAAAGTTTCAATATAATGTAGAAAACTTAATCTGAATTGAATAAAACCATATTAATAAATATTATAAACAAATTTATATAAACAAATCTATAGTCAATAATCAATATTAACATTTATAGAGGCTAAACAAACATAGGTTTCTCTGAAATTGTCTACAATTTCATCCAAGGACAAGCTACGGGTAGTAGCTCAACAGACAACATAGTTAATCCCTGCAGTCTTTATTGATTCATTCTTAAATAATTTTTAGTAAACTTTTAAAAATGACCTGTCAGGTGTTTCTATTGATTTTACAGAAAAATTTGTACATACATTTTTGTACAGCATAAATTATGCGCAATAAAATGACTATTGAGTAATTTTTGATTGAATAGTGAGATCTTTACGAAACAATGATAGGCCTTAAGACAACGCTATCATCTATTACCAAATTAATTTTGGGTGGGTGGACCTGCGTGGTGGGCCCTATTTTGGGCGTGGGCCTGTGGCATTTTGCCACCACCCTATAATTACACCAATTAACTTGTAGCTATCAAGAATTTCAAACTCTATCAACCTATTTTTTATTAATTATATTCGATAGTCAAATATAGCTTTATATGTTTATACATATTTTAACATGAATAACACTCGCTTTGGTGGCCTCATGATCTAACGCGCTACTCTTGCAGTAGACTAGACTGCCAATGATGGGGAGATCAAGGTTCTAATCTCGGTCGGGTGTACTAAAGTTAGTTTCTCCAAACTGGTTTTCCACGCTCCCTCCATGCAAATTCGGGTACACTTTCTATGAATATAACCTTACTGATCCCTAAAACCACTAGAGAAAATTTGAAAAACAAAATCTATTCACAAATTCTCTGTTTATTTGACAAAAATTGTAATCTGACCATTTACCTCAGGAACTGAAAGAAAATATTTTGACCAGACTAAATAATATTATATACATAATATAATGTAAATAAAAATATAATATAATATTATATAATTATGTAAATAAAAATATAATATAATTTTATATTACTAAATAAATATTATATATCTATATACATATATAAATATATATAAAAATATATATATTCAAATTTGAACGCAGCATATAGAACAATTTTCTGCAAAAAGAAATATTTTATTTTTAAAAATGTATATTTTTTATAGAATAAATATTATACTTATTGCGTCTACTTCAAAAATTATAAACACCAACTCTAAAAATAAGTATTTGAAATTACACTAAAACATAAAGAAATAATTTTTGGTTGAATCCTGACCGCGTGAATTGAGGTGTTTTTCCTAGTGATTGCTCATTTCCTCCACGCAAATGTGGGAACACTTTCTCTTAATTACCGTATTTATTATCCACCCTACTTTATTATTGTAAATTTACGGATAACATCGAAGAATATTAAGAAGTGAAGCATTTCTAATATCACAATAATAAAAAAAAAAGACATGAAAATAATCTTTACACTGCACACTCTTATATGTGTTGAGTAACATCCTCCTCTTAGCATTTGTGTTCCCCCCTTCCCTTCCTCTCTAAAGTTTACGTTATTTCCAAATCTTTGACTATGGCACGCGAGGGGTGCGAGAAAGTAAAAATGATATTTATGATGAAACTATTTTATTAAATAATAATTGTCAAAATTAAATATGGATCTGTGTTAATGTTATTAATTTTAAAAGCGTGGTGGTCAAGGCATGTTCAATAGTCCCCCCACCCCGTTTCATTATCCACCTTTACAATTAATAGGAAAATAGTTTCAAGACATTTATCTATTGTGACAAGTGTATTTCTTGTTCAAATTACCAATAGTTCATAATGATTTAGTTAGCCCCGTATTATCAATACCAAATTATTGACTCTGTTTACAGATCAGATTACCAAAGGTAGGGCCAAAGTGTTTGATTGGTACACCAAAATGAGCCGAGCCCGCGTGGGTTTTACGCCGATGTACTAATTAAGCTAATGTGTTAGAGAAGGGTAAGGTTGCTTTTAGATGATATACACTTACATTTGCGGGGAGGGTGAGTGGAAAACATAATAGGAATAATAACCTCATAGCACCAAACTGGGATCGAACACCGATCCCCATCCTTTACAGTCCAGTTTTTTTGCAAGAGTAGTGCCTTAGATCATGCGGTCACAAAAGCGGGTCTCGTAATTATATTAATTATGTATTCTACGCACATGATTTGAAATTAATTGATGAATTCTAAACTACAGTATAAAAAATTGTATTTTTCATGCAGAAACAATAATAAATTCACAACACCTTTTTTAAATCCAATTCACAAGAGCTGAACATTTATTTTCTTTCGTCTGGTTGAGAGATAAAGTAGTTTTTTTATTTTATTTTCTTCGATCTCTTTTTACAGAAACGGCTTCCATTGCAAAACATTTCGTATTCACACAACTGATTTAATAAATGAACGCAGTCGAGTTGATATTTTTCCTGAGAACACCTGCTAGTCACAATGAAACGCTTGGCAACACTGCCATGAGTTATCTCGAGAGGTTCATTTTGTTCAATCTTACACCGATAGGTCACAGGCTACTGCACCACAACACTTTTTTGAATTAAAATAAAACTGTACCACTTTATTTTAGTTTAGAACAATATGTATGCTGAAAAATGAAAGGATAATTATTCTCAATCATATTTACTCGGTTTATACTTTGTCTGCAGATTAAAAAAAAAAAAAACACTAAACCAAGAAAATACGATTATGCAAAAATTATTCAAACAAAGCTGCTTACAAATATTTAACCTTTAACTGGCGTTAAATTGTACTAAATGATAGAGAAATGTGTTTATTGTAATACAATGAAAACCGTTTTATTCTAAGTCTTCCCACATTTCAATGACAAGCTCAGTTTGTTTCATGCAGTGATCTTTAAATTATTTTTTAAAACTTAAATTTAAGTTGGCTGGGGGTGATATGAATAAACTATAAACCATGTAAGTGAATTGATCTGTACAGTAGTAAAAATCTGATTAAAATATGTATAATAGTTTTCTTAGTAATCGCGTACAGAGAAATCGTCTTAGAAACCGGCCGCGCTCATCTCTCATGGTGATCCATCCCCTTAAAAGTACAGATATTAAGCTAAATATTTGTGATAAATGTCGGTAACTTTGAAAAAGAGGTAAACATATTAGAATCAAGAATAAATGATCTTTATAATCTAAAAATAACCAGGCAATATTAATTTATTTAAGGCTGGAATGTGAAAGTTTATTTGTACATAGTGGCGTCCTATTTGTGATGTTGATAAATAGGGTTTACGTGGGTGTGAAGGAGGTGGAGTTAAGGGTTGGATACAATTTTAGAAATGTCTTATTTTATTTTAAAAAAATAATCCTAATAGAGAAAATAATGTCCAACCAAGAGAAATAAGGGGGCATCTATCTCTCATTACCATATATCGACCTAGATTTTTAATAATTTTAGATTTAAAAGTCTCTTTATTTATTTTTAAGTTTACACACACACAAATAGATCGGATATTCTAGATTGAGACCCAATAAATCTGACATGGTTTTTTTTATTGGCATTTGGTACATTGTCTAGCTAGATGGAGTTTAAAATAGTTCATCATGCTAGACAATATCTAAACTTTTTTTTCAGATATTTTAATCTAAAACAACGATTAGTAACTATTTAACTAAATTACCATATTCCATAAAAAAAATGCTTTTAATGTGTCAAACATTTACAATGTAGTCTTATCATGAAAATGTTGAATAGATATTTTAGTAACATAATTACATAATTTACAACAGTAGGGCTATGGACTAGATTTAGTAATTATGTTTGTATTTTCTTAAAGTCTCTTCTTATGATAATCGATTGTATCTTAGCCAGTACCTTTTAAAGGGATGTATAGTTTTGGAGATTTTTTTTAGATAATGATTATTTCTGAAAAATAATGTACAGAGTTAAATTATTAAATTTTATAAAGAGATCGAGTAGTTTTAATCATTGACAAATTACTAAAGGTTAAATGTTTATTGGGCATTATTTGGAAATTTTGGTACATGATAATAGGATTTTATTAAAATAAGCATTGATGACATTCTACTATATTTTTATTATTATAACGTTATATTTATTTATATTATCCGACAAACGTGACACGCACATCTGAGGTCGCCTGTTTTAACGCGTCACTCTTGAGCTAGACTAGATTCTGGTGACGGGGAGGTCAAGTTTCAAATTATGATCGGGAGTACAAAGAGCTACTTTTAATAAATATTTCCACTCTACTTCCACTAAAATGAGGTTAACATTCCTTAAAACCCCTCATCTTTCTTATTTCAATTTCATTGGCTTAATTAATAAATGCGTATTTTATCTCTAACTGAAAATATATTTTTTATCTCAATAATTAAAAGAGCATGCAAATTACTTAATAATATTTGCGGCTTCCAACCGAACGAGGAGTAAGACGTGATGCTATAATTAATAATAGTAACATGTGGATTAATTTAGTTAGGCAGGTTTACAGGTAAACGAAAGTTGTTGTTTTAGTATTTAGTTTTTTTATCTCTTCCAATAAAAGAATGGATTACTAGGCCATAATGCACACTTTATTTTATGTTAGGAGAACTTGTACCGCCCTTGCTTTTACAAAGTTATTAAATCTTGATTCCATAACGATCATAGTCTAAAAACACATGTTAAAGCGAATATGACATTCTCCTGATACAAAGGTGTACTTGTATTACTTTAATTGATAGCTAATGCACTATGTTAGCCTTAGAGCGGTATTATATAGATGAAATGTATATGGATTGTTTAATAATCTCCATTTCTGATCTCTTCACATGCTGAGCGTTAAAATGTTTAGTTTTGTTGAGTAAGTCAAAGCAGAGATCCTGACAACAGTGGTGTATTTTAGTGAGCTGTTATTCGATTGATATATAAAATATATTTATACATAAATATTGTTAAAAAAGAAAAAAAGATTTGTACAGTATGTTTAATACTCCTCTCAGGTGAAGTTTAATAATATTAAAACTTCTTTTTTAATTTTATTAAATTTATATGGTGATCCGTAAGTAACAAAATAAGAAAAAGGCGTTTATATATATATATATAATATATAATAAACTAAAATGGCTAATTGCATTCATCACAATTAAATAAAATATATATTTTGTATGTATGAGTATTACTTTTAAATCCTAAAGATCATTTGATTAAGTTTTAGCAGATATTTTCAAATTATATTAATCCAAAGATACATTAAAAATTAAAATCAAACTTAATTATTAGATTCTAAGTGAATATTTTAAATATATACAAAAAAATATGTTTTCCCATTTATCTGAATAGCTATATATTTAATTTAAATGAAAAATGCACTTTTATTAATTTTAGAATAATTTCAAAATATTTATAGTTTAAAATACATTTAAAAAAAACGAAAACTAGTAAAATTGTATTAAAAATAATGTCCTTCAATAATTATTACACTAATATATTCAGAAATAGAAAATACAACAAATTCATTTTCAACAGGTATACATCATGGAGCTTAGGAATTATACTTCTCTTGGATTTGTTCATGTTTGGATATTTTGTCGTTTGTACTACTCTCAACCAAGATCTTGATCAGCTGAATAAATGCATATCAACAATTGCGGGGGTTTCCCTAGTAGACAGCAAATCACTTATGGTTTTTGTAAACGACAACTACGACAACATCTACTTGACAAACAACAGTGATCGCAAACAAACAATAACACTTCGACTGAAAATTACTGAAGACACATCTGTGCAAGATTCAGATTTATGGACCAACATCATCTGGGCGAACAGCATTCCTCAAACCGATATCCTGTACTGCTCACAAGACTGTTGAGGCCATTCGTAAAGTTCAATAAAATAAGTGGACAAAAATTTTTGTTTCCAGTCATATAAGCATTCTGAGTGGCGAACTTGATTACCAACTACAAACGATAGAAAAACAATTGAATGTTTCAATTATGCGTAGTGTGTCCAATTATCAATCACGGTGGATCATTGTCTCAATTACAGGTAAGTTGATGGACAGATATCAAGAAGCAAACTGGGCCTTAGACATAATCAAGCAAGTAGGCAAGCTTCGAATAGTAAATGCTATAATTCTAATGTGTACATTGGCCGATTTATATCAAATTAAAAGAGGAAGAAAATATTTGGAATGTTTACACTTGGTTTCCTGACTCGTATCTGGAAGATTGCCAAAGAAAGATTGCAAGAGCTGAGATAATTAACACTTGGTTCAAGGAAGATGGTGGATATTTCCATAATAACATATTTTTCCCTGACAAGGGTTTGAAGGATCTTAGAGGTTGTCCCATAATTGCGTCTGTATCACCTTACGCTCCATTTGTTTTACCACCTATATGGGCCATGTTCCTTCTTTTGAAATCGCTCACAAAAATATAGGAGTGAATATTTCCATGCACGCTTTTTTTACGGATGGACTGGAAATTAGGTTATTACGTACGCTAATGAATAAATTAAATGGAACTATTATTTATAGGTATGCTCAATTTAAAGATAAAGTTCTTGATGTGATAAACTCAAAGTCCGACGTCACTCCAACTGTATTTACAATACCGGAAAACCAAAGTATTAATGTCGACTTCTCAAAAACTTACCTGAAAGAAAGCGGTGCCTGGATTGTACCAGCTCCAAGGCCCATTCCAAAATGGAAAAGTCTAGTCATTATCTTCACCCCAGGTATGTGGCTCGGCGTCATTTTATCAATTTTATTTGGAGTAGCAGCTTTCTGGGTACTGGCTAATAGAGGATTTATACGAGTAGCTTCTGTCCCTTTCCCCATGAGGGAACATCAAACTTATTCTAATTTTGGAAGCAGTCTTTTCAACATTGTGTCTACAATTGTTAGCGAATCTGTAGTGAGACAGCCAATATCGCCTTCTTTGCGAGTCTTCTACATAATGTGGGTGTTCTATTGTCTTGAGATCGACACTGCTTACCAGTCCTCTCTTATTAGTGTTTTAACTAACACTGCTTACTCACCGAAAATAACTTCTCTAGAAGGTATCCTACAGTCTAATTTAAGGATATGTATTCCTGACTTAATAACAGATGTTTTGAATTCCAGTGGAGAAGAAAAGTTTATTAAACTTTTAGAAAGACATGAAGCTTCTAAAAATTGTTCACAGCTTGTCGCATTTGGACAAAACTTTGCAGGTGTAGCGGGAAAATTTGGCTTACAGTATAAAATGTATTCTGAATTCATGAGTAATGGTCGTCCACTTATAAACATATTGAACGAGGTAGTCAGGTCAGTGGGTACTAAGATGGCTTTTAGAAAGGGCAGTTTATTATTACAGCCGTTTAACAATGGAATTACAAGGGTAATAGAGTCAGGACTTATATTCAAATGGTGGACAGACATAAGGAATGTTTCTATAAAATATAACTTAGCTGAGAAGACGCAAGAAAACGACGATCCAACAGTGTTGAAAATCTCTCATCTTGAAGGAGCTTTTTGGATGCTTTTTCTATTTCTAGCTATTTCCACCATAGCTTTTTTGCGGAAATGTTGATATTTAGTTTCGTTCGATCAAACTTTTTAACTTATTTCACTAAGAATAGAAATACACACAACAAGAGAAGAATCCATGGACTTCCCGTGAATTATCGTAAAACAAAACGACGAGTTCTTGTGCCAAACTTGTATTAGTTGTAGAATTAAAAATGAAATATTTTTATATATGTCACTGAAATTTTTCTTCTAAGTTGGTTGTAATGGTATTTCTAATCAATTTCAAGATATTTATGGAAAAAGACAGTTGTATTCCACTATACTGGAAATAAACATTTGTGTTGGATGGATATAAGATTTAAAGTAGTGGAACGAAAAAATATAGGAGCAATTTAAGGTCCTTGGCCCTATAGAGTGCAAGTATAAATCCTATTTTGTGGAATGGTGGGTGGGAGGGTGAAAGGAATGACATGTCTTCACAGCCGACCAAAGTATCCTTCCGTCACCAAGAACAGATAGATCAAGAAAACTTTAAATGGCGCTAGCTACTGGACAGGTCTTGCGGAAAAATCATAGGTTTGTAAATATCAGTTTTCTTTAGAATGATTGAAATTTTTACTTTTAATTTCTCAACATCCTTTCTAAATAATGTATTGAAGTTTTTATTAATTGTTCCATATTCTTATTTTTTGTTATGAATCCGACATTTTTCTATTGAATAATGCCAATTTTATCGATATTTGATAACTCTTAAAATTATAGAGGTGGTGTGTATATAGAAAGTATAAATCTTTCAACATGTTTCTTTCCTTTAAAATCGTTTT
The DNA here is from genome assembly GCA_033556935.1 of Timema podura. NCBI lineage: Eukaryota > Metazoa > Arthropoda > Insecta > Phasmatodea > Timematidae > Timema > Timema podura. The sequence continues at coordinate 96,881,947 of JAVRXN010000009.1, read as the reverse complement.
CAAATATCACAATTGCAAAACAGTAAAAATACTGAAGATAACAGTTTGTTCCCATAAATCTGCATTTCCACGCTAAATGAAAAGGGCCGTTCACCTTAATTTGTTATAAATTTAAAAGTATATTCACAAATCATATTCTAGATAATAAAGCAGTCATCATATTGTAGATTATTTCTTTGCCATCTTATAATGCAAAATAATTAAATTAGTGTTTTATAAAATGTGTAAATTAAAAAAAAATACTACTATACGATGTAATTTCTCGCTTTAATTCTTAACACGTTTATTTAAAGGTAGTGTATTCAAATAGTCTCTTAGATAAAATGGCTACGCTGAAGTTGTTTAGAAATTAAAGTACAATTAATTTGATGGTGTTTAAATAGGTTAGCCTAATATTATACCTTATAATGTTTAAATTTAGAGCACAAAGCTCGTATCTATGGGAAAATGTGATCTAGTCTGACATGCAAAAAAAAAAAAAAAGATGTTCCTGCTTTAGCTTTTAATTCCAACTTGGCTTATTCAGGTATGTACTTTCATTAAATATTTCCCATTCTCTATTCGCGCAAGTCCTTGTACAATTCCTCATATCCATAAATTACTATACTTAACTTGTTATTGCGTGTATGTGGGTATCCCAGGCAGGTGATAAAACCAGGACAACAAAAAAAAAAAGACTATATTTGCCTTAATATCTGGCTCTTTCATTGCTTATTCAAAAGTATAAAATACATATTATTCTATTTTGAGAATTATAGATAAATACAAAGAAACATTTATTTATATTTGAAAATGATTTATAAAAAGTTGCCTTTGCTTTCTGTTAGACTTGGACGATCCATTACGTTGAATGTATAAATAATAACATACAAATATTGGTATCATTTTTAGCACCGCGTCTTTCTACCGGTTCAGATTATACGCACCTACGCTAATGTGTAATGGTAGGGTGATAGTGAGAGGAAAAGGAGGAACTACAGTTTAACGTGGGATCCTAACCACGGTGGAGTCCTTACATTCCACTAATTCACAAGGTGTGATCAATAAACGTCTTTATTTAAAAAATAATACTGCTATAGATAATAATGTCCAACGAAGAAAATATTGGGGCATATGTTAGTCTCTTACTACCATTTTTATACCCAGATTTAAAAAAACTTCAGATTAAATAATCTCTTTATCTACATACTTCATGTTTATACACACAAAAATAGATCACATATTTGAATCGAGATCCGATAAAGCTAACATGCTTTTTCTTAATATTTGTTACCATTTCTAGCTAGATGGTATTACAAATAGTTCGCCATGTTAGACGATATTTGAACTTCTTTTACAAATACTTTGGTTTATGACAAAGATTAGTAACTAGTTAACTAATTCATTAGAACCAATACAAAATTATTTTAGTGTGTCAAACACTCGCAATATATTCTTCTTAAGAAAATATTGAGTTTATCATATTTTATTAACAGCATCTATAACAATAGGTTTATAAACCATCTTTAGTAAATATGTTTGTAATTTCTAAAATATACTTTTTATGATGATGAATTGTAGCTTAACCAGTACCTTTAAAAGGGAATTGTAGGTTTGGGAAAAGATACTTAAAAATAATGATCCTTTTTGAAAAATAATGTGAAAAATAAAATTATTTAAATTTATAACAAGATAAAGTAGATCTAATTATTGGCGAATTACTAAAGGTTAAACGTTTATTGGGCGTTATTGTGAAATTTCATTACATAATAATAAGATATATGTAAACTAAACATTGATGACTTTCTTCGGTATTTTTATTATTAAAACGTTATAGTTATTGATATTATTCGACAAACGTGACACACACATCTTTGGCCGCCTGTTTTAATGCGTCACTCTTGAGCTAGATTATAATCTGATGATGGGGCGGTCAGGTTTCAATACACGATTGAGAGTTCTAGAAATCTATTTTTAATAAATATTTCCACTCTACTTCCACTAAAAAGAGGTTAACATTCCTTTAAAATTACTCATATTTCTTATCTACATTTCAATGGCTTAATTAATTCATGCGTATTTTAACTCTAACTGAATATATAATTTTTACCTCGATGATTCACAGAGAATACATTTTATGTAATAATATTTGGGTTTATAAACCGAACGGTTAGTAAGACGCTGTGCTAAAATTAATAATACTGTTAGAAAATTTGGTTTAAGTTGGATAGGCAAGCCTATAGTTAAATATATGTGTTGGTTTTTTTTTAATCTCTTACCACTATCTATTGGGTTATTGGCCCCACGTAACCCAATTTATTTTATGTTTGAACATTCATACCTCCTCTGCTTTTATACAAAGTTATTAAATCTTTATTCCATCACGATCATAGTCTAAAAGCACATGTGTAAAGCGATATGACATTCTCCTGATACAAAGGTGTACCTGTATTACTTTTATTGATAGCTAATGCACTATGTTTGACTTAGTGCGGTATTATATAGATGAAATGTATTTAGATTGTTTAATAATCTCCATTTCTGATCTTTTCACAGGCTGAGCGTTAAAATGTTTAGATTTGTTGAGTTAGTCAAAGCAGAGATCCTGACAACAATGGTGTATTTTAGTGAGCAGTTATTCGATTGAAATATAAAATATATTTATACATAAAAATTGTTAAAGAAGATATAAGATTAATACATGATGTTTATTAATCTTCTCAGGTGAAGTTTAATGATATAAAACTTTTTAATTCATATATCTTTATATGGCGATTCGTAAGTAACAAATTAAGTAAACGTAGTTTCAAAATAAATAAATATATAAAATAAATGGCTAATTGGTTTATGACGAGTAAATTAAATGTTGTATATTTTGTATATTGAGTATTACTATAAAATCCTATTGATTTTTGATTTAGTTTTAGCAGGTAAATTACATATTAAATTAATCCAAATAGTATATTAAAAAGTTAAAATCGAATTTAATTATTAAATTCTAAGTGATTTTCTTAAATATATACAAAAAATACGTTTTCCCACTTATCTGATTAGGTATATATTTAATTTAAATGAAAAATATCATTTTATTAATTTAAAAATAATTTCAAAATATTTATACTTTCAAATACATTTAAAAATAAATAAGAAACACGAAAACTAGTAAATATTTATTCAAAATAATGTCCTTAAATCATTATTACACTAATATATTCAGAAATGGAAAATACAACAAATTTATTTTCAACAGGTATACATCGTGGAGCTTAGGAATTAAAATTTCATGGATTCATACATGTGTGGATATTTTGTCGTTTATATACTATCAACTAAAATTTTTATCAGCTGAAAAAATGCATATCAACAATTGCGGGGTTTTCCCTAGTAGACAGAAAATCACTGATGGTTTTTGTAAGCGACAACTACGACAACATCTACTTGACAAACAATAGTGATTGCAAACAAACAATAACACTGCGACTGAAAATTACTGAAGACACATCTGTGAAAGATTCAGATTTATGGACCAACGTTATACTGGGTGAACAGCATTCCTCAAACCGATATCCTGTACTGATCACAAGACTGTCAAGAACATTCCTAAAGTTCAATAAAATAAGTGGACAAACATTTTTTGTTTCCAGTCATATTAGCATTCTGAGTGGCGAACTTGATTACCAACTACAAACGATAGAAAAACAATTGAATGTTTCAAGTATGCGTAGTTTATACAATTATCAATCACGGTGGATTATCGTCTCAATTACAGGCCAGTTGATGGACAGATATCAAGAAGCAAATTGGGCGTTAGACATACTCAAGCAAGTAGCTAAGTTTCGAATAGTAAATGCTATAATTCTAATGTGTACACTGACCGATTTATATGAAAATAAAAATGCAGAACTTATTTGGAATGTTTACACATGGTTTCCTGACTCGTATCTGGAAGATTGCCAAAGAAAGATCGCAAGAGCTGAGATAATTAACACTTGGTTTAAGGAAGGTGGTGAATATTTTTATAGTAATATATTTTTTCCTAACAAGGGTTTGAAGGATCTTAGAGGTTGTCCCATAATTGCCTCTGTATCAACTTTCGCTCCATATGTTTTACCACCTGTAATGGGCCATGCTCCATCTTTTGAAATCGCTCACAAATATATAGGAGTGAATATATAAAATCACGCTCTATTTACGATGGACTGGAAATCAAATTATTACGTACACTCATAAAGAAATTGAATGGAACTATTATTTATAGGCTTGCTGATGTTCAAGATAAAGTGCCTGATGTAATAAACTCAAAGTCTGACGTCGCACTGACGGTGTTTACAATACGGGTAGACCAGAGTATTAATGTCGACTTCACAAAATCTTATATGCAATGTAGTGGCGTCTGGATTGTACCAGCTCCAAGGCCCATTCCAAAATGGGAAAGTCTAGTAATTATCTTCACCCCAGGTATGTGGCTTGGCGTCATTTTATCAATTTTAGTAGGTGTAGCAGCTTTCTGGGTTACTGGCTAATAGAGGATTTGTGGGATTCTCTGGTGTCCCTTTCACCTTGAGTGAACATCAAACTTATTCTAATTTTGGAAATAGTCTTTTCAACATTGTGTCTACGATTGTTAGCGAATCCGTAGTGAGGCATCCAGTAATTCCTTCTTTGCGAGCTTTCTATATAATGTGGGTGTTCTATTGTCTTGAGATCGACACTGCTTACCAGTCCTCTCTTATTAGTGTTTTAACTAACACTGCTTACTCACCGAAAATAACTTCTCTAGAAGGTATCTTACAGTCAAATCTAGGATATGTATTCCTCAATAAATAACAGATATTTTGAATTCCAGTGGAGAAGAAAAGTTTATCAAGCTTTTGGAAAGACGTGAAGCTTCTGACAACTGTTCACATCATGTCGCATTTGGACAAAACTTTGAAGGTGTAACGGGAAAATTTGGCATAGAGTATAAAATGTATCCCGAATTCATGAGTAACGTTCGCCCACTTATAAATATATTGAACGAGGTAGTGTGGTCAGTGGATGCTAAGATGGCTTTGAGAAAGGGCAGTTTATTATTACAGTCGTTTGATGATGTTATTACGAGCGCATTAGAGACAGGACTTATATTCAAGTGTTGGACAGACATAAGGAATGTTTATATTAAGAACAACATAGCTGAGAAAATGCATGAAAAGGACGATCCAACAGTGTTGACAACTTATCATCTTAAAGGAGTTTTTTGGATTTTCTTTTTATTGCCTATTTATTTCTACCATAGCTTTTCTTGCTGAAATGATGATATTTAGTTTCATTAGATCAAACTTTTTAACTTATGTCACTAAGAATAGAAATACACACAACAATAGAAGACGCCATGGACTTCCCTTTCATCATCGTAAAACAAACAACGAGTTCTTGTACCAAACTGGTATTAGTTGTAGAATTGAAAAATGAAATATTTTTATATATGTCACTGAAATACTTCTTCTAAGTTGTATGCAATGGTATTTCTAATCAATTTCAAGATATTTATGAAAAAAGACCGTTGTATTCCACATTGGAAATAAACATTAGTGTTGGATGGATATAAGATTTAAGGTAGTGTAACGAAAAGCTATAGGAGCAATACAAGGTCCTTGGCCCTATAGAGTGCAAGTATAAATTCTATTTTGTGGGATGGTGGGTGGGAGGGTGAAAGGCATTACATGGTTTCCCAACCGACCAAATTATCCTTCCGCGTCACCAAGAACAGATGGATCAAAGAAACTGCAGATGGCACTATCTACTGGACCGGTATTGCGGAAAAATAATAAGTTAGTAAATATCAGTTTTCTCGAGAACGAGTGAAATTTTTATTTTAAAACTCTCGACATCCCTACTAAGTTAATATATCGATGTTTATTAGTTGTTACTTTTTCTTATTTTTCGTTAGTAGTCTGGGTTTCAAAAAGGTCAATTTTATCGATATTTGATCATTGTTAAAATTATAGAGGAGGTGTGTATATAGAAAGTATAACTCTATCAAAATGCTTCTAGTCTTGAACAAACCGTTTCCAAACAGAAAATGGCAAAACAATAAGTATTCTTGAAAATAACCATTGTTCCCATAGCTCTGTATTTCCACGCAAAATGAAAAGGGCCAATCGCCTTAATTTGTTATACATTCAAAAGTATATTCACATATCTTATTCGAGAAAATAAAGCAGTCATCATATTGTAGATTATTTCTTTCCCATCTTATAATGCAAAATAATTAAATTAGGTGTTTTATAAAATGTGTAAATTAAAAAAAATTCTACTATGCCATGTAATTTCTAGTTTTAATTCTTTTATTTAAAGGTAGTGTATTCAAATAGTCTCTTAGACAAAATGGCTACTCTGAAGTTGTTTAAAATTTAAAGTACAATTCGTTTGATGGTGCTTAACTAGATCCAGCCTAAAATTATACCTTATAATGTTCAAATTTAGAACACAAATCCCTTATTAATGGGAAAATGTGATCTAGTATGATATACAAAAAAACGAGAAGTTCCTGTTTTTAATTCCAAATTGACTTATTGAGGTATGTCCTTTCATTAAACACTTCCCATTCTCTATTCGTGCAAGTCCTTGTACAATTCCTCAAATCCATACATTACTCATACTTAATTTGTTAGTGTGTGTATATGGGTATCCCAGGCAGGTGGGTAGATTTAGGACACCGAAAAAAAACACTATATTTGCCCTATTATCTGGCTTTTTTCGTTGTCTATACATATGTATAAGATATTTATTATTCTATTTTGAGAATTATGGATAAATACAAAGAAACATTTATATATATTAGAAAATGATTCATAAAAAGTTTCCTTTGCTTTCTGTTAGACATGGACGATTCATTACGTTGAATGTATAATTAATAACATACAAATATTGGTATCATTTTTAGCACCGCGTCTTTCTACCGGTTTAGATTATACGCCCCTACGCTAATGTGTAATGGTAGGGTGATTGTGAGAGTAAAGGGAGGACCTACAGTTTAACGTGGGATCCGAACCACGGTGGAGTCCTGGCATTCCACACATTCACAATGTGTGATCAATACACGTCTTTATTTAAAAAAAGTTCTGCTAGAGATAATAATGTCCAACGAAGAAAATAATGGGGCATCTGTTAGTCTCTTACTACCATTTTTATACCCATATTTTAAAAAACTTTAGATTTTATAATCTCTTTATCTACATACTTTACTAAAATAGATCGCATATTTTAATCGAGATCCGATAAAGCTAACATGCTTTTTCTTGACATTTGGAACCTTGTCTAGATAGATGGAATTACAAATAATTCACCACGTTAGACGATATTTGAAAGTTTTTTTACAGATACTTTGGTTTATGATAAATATAAATTACTAGTTAACTAATTCATTAGATCCGATAAAAAATTATTTTAATGTGTCAAACATTCACAATGTATTCTTCTTATTAAAATGTTGAATATATAATATCTTAGTAACATCATTTATAACAATAGGTTTAAAACCAACTTTAGTAAATATGTTTGTATTATCTAAAAGGTCCTTTTTATAGTAATGGATTGTAGCTTAACCAGTACCTTTTGAAGGGATGTACAGTTTTGGGGTTAAAAATTATAAAATAATGATCCTTTTTGAAAAATACTGTTAAAAATAAAATTATTTATTTTTATAACGAGATAAAAGTAGGTCTAATTATTGGCGAATTACTAAAGGTTAAACGTTTATTGGGCATTATGGTGAAATTTTATTACATAGTAATAGGATTTTAGTAAATTAATCTTTGATGACTTTCTACTATATTTTTATTATTATAACGTTATAATTATTGATATTATTCGACAAACGTGACACACATTTGTGGTCGCCTATTTTAACGTGTCACTCTTGAGCTAGACTATATTCTGGTGACGGGGTGGTCCGGTTTCAAATTACGATTGGGAGTACAAGGATCTATTTTTCATAACTAATTTCCACTCTAATTTCACTAAAACGGGGTAAACCTTCCTTTAAATTCACTCATATTTCTTATCTATATTACAATGGCTTAATAAAATTCATGCGTATTTTAACTCTGATTATATAATTTTTACCTCGATGATTAACAGAGCATACATTTTATGTAATAATATTTGGGTTTATAAACCGAACGGATAGTAAGACATGGTGCTAAAATTAATAATACTATTTGAAAATTAGGTTTAAGTTTGTTAGGCAGGCCTATAGTAAATATATGTGTTTTTTTTATCTCTTAAAGCTAGCGTTGGGTTATTAGCCCCACGTAACCCAATTTATTTTATATTTGGAACATTAATACCTCCTCTGCTTTTATACAAAGTTATTAAATCTTGATTACATCACGATCATATTCTATAAACACACATCTAAAAACATTATGAATTTCTCCAGACACAAAGGTGTACCTGTATTACTTTAATTGATAGCTAATGCACTATGTTAGCCTTAGAACGGTATTATATAGATTAAATGTATATGGTTTGTTTAATAATCTCCACTTCTGATCTCTTCACATGCTGAGCGTTAAAATATTTAGTTTTGTTGAGTTAGTCAAAGCAGAGATCCTGACAACAATGGTGTATTTTAGTGAGCAGTTATTCGATAGAAATATAAAATATGTTTATACATAAAAATTGTTTAAGAAGATATAAGATTGATACATGATGTTTATTAATCTTCTCAGGTGAAGTTAAATAATATAAAACTTTTTTAATATACATATCTTTATATGGTGATTCGTAAGTAACAAATTAAGTAAACGTATTTTCAAAATAAAAAAGGATATAAACTAAAATGGCTAATTGGTTTATGACAAGTAAATTAAATATTGTATATTTTGTATGTTTGGGTATTACTATAAAATCCTAACAATCTTTTGATTTAGTTTTAGCAAGAAAATTCAAATTAAATTAATCCAAATAGTACATTAAAAATTAAAATCAAACTTAATTATTGAATTATAATTGATTTTTTAAAAATATATATATACAAAACATTTGTTTTCCCACTTATTTGATTAGCTATAAATTCAATTTAAATGAGAAATACAATTTTATTAATTTCAAAATAATTTCAAAATATATTATAGTTTCAAATACATTTAAAAATAAATAAGAAACACGAAAACTATTAGAATTGTATTTAAAATAAGGTCCTTAAACAATTATTACAATAATATATTCAGAAATGGAAAATACAACAAATTTATTTTCAACAGGTATACATCGTGGAACCTAGGAATTAATCTTCTCTTGGATTTATTCATGTGTGGATAATTTTGTCGTTTGTACTACTATTAACCAAGTAGTCTTTTCAGCCATGTGTCTACGATTATTAACGAATCCGTAGTGAGACAGCCAATGATGCCTTCTCTGTGAATCTTCCATATAATTCGTGTGTTGTATTGTCTTGAGATTGACACTGCTTACTAGTACTCTCTTGTGAGTGTTTTAACTAAAACTGCTTATTCACCTAAAATACCCTATCTAGAAGGTATCCTACAGTCAAATTTAAGGATATGCCTTTCTCAATCATTGTCAAATTTTTTGAATTCCAGTAGAGAAGAAAAATTTATCAAACTTTGGTAAAGACAAGAAGCTCCTGGAAATTGTTTACATAATGTAGATTATGGACAAAACCTTGCAGGTGTAGTGGGAAAATTTGGCGTAGAGTTTAAAATGTATTCCGAACTCATGAGTAATGGTCGCCCACTTATAAACATATTAAACCCGGTAGTTTTCTTGATGGATGCTAAGATGGCTTTGAGAATAGGCAGTTTATTATTACAGTCGTTTTATAATGGCATTACAAGAGTTTTATTATTATTATTATTATTATCATCATCACGTCTTACTACCCGTTCGTATTATACATACTTACGCTAATATGTAATGGTAGGGTGATTGTGAGATGAAATGGAGGATCTACAGTTTAACGTGGAATCCGAACCACGGTGGAGGCCTGGCATTCCTCACATTCACAAGTTGTGATTAATACTTGTCTTGTCAGAGGTGAAGGAAGGGTTTGGGCAATCAGATAAATCTATGCCGGGACCGAGGATTGAACCCCGCACCCCCAGCACAGAAGTCCGACACCTTAACCCTAGACCACCAGGTCACCTACAAGAGTTATAGAGATAGGACTTATATTCAAGTGGTGGAAAGACATAAGGAGTGTTTCTATCAAGAACAACATAGCTGAGAAGATGCACGAAAAGGACGATCCAACAGTGTTGACAACTTATCATCTTGTAGGACCTTTTTGGATGCTTCTTTTTATGCTTAGCTATTTCCACCATAGCTTTTCTTGCGGAAATTTTGATATTTAGTGTCGTTCGATCAAACTTTTTAACTTATTTCATTAAGAATAGAAATACACACAAGAGAAGACGTCATGATTTTCCCGTGAATTATCACTAAACAAAAGGACGAGCTCCTATAGAAAACTGGTAGTAGTAATTGATAAATGAAATGTTTTATAAATGTCACTGTAATTTTTCTTCTAAGTTGTCTGTAATGTTATTTTTAATCAATTTCAAGTATTTATGGAATAAGACAGCTGCATTTTATTCTAATGGAAATAAACATTAGTGTTGGATAGAAGATTTAAAGTAGTGGTAAGAAAAGCTACAAAAGCAATTTTATTTGTTATACATTCACAAATATGTGTAGATTATTTCTCTGACATCCTATTATTTAAAATACTTAAACTAGGTGTTATATGAATTGTGCAAATTAAAAAAATGTATTACTACGTTATGTAATTTTTAGTTTTAATTCTTAACATGCTTATTTCAAGATAATGTATTAAAATTGTCTCTTAGATAAAATGACTAAGTTGGTTTAAATTTAAAGTACAAGTCACTTGATGGTGTTGAACTATATTTATTCTAGTATTATACCTTATAATGTTTAAATTTAGAGCACAAAGCCCGTATTTATGGGAACATGTAGTATATTTTGGTATGCAAGAAACAAGAAGTTCCTGCTTTTATTCCAACCTGGTGTAATGAGGTACTTATTTTCATGAATTATTTCTCATTCTCTATTTACGCAAGTGGTTGTACATTTCCTCAATTCTATACATTACTCATACTTAACTGGTTAGTGCGTGTATGCGGGTATCCCAGGCAGGTTGTAAGATTTAGGACACTAAAAATAACTATATCTGTCTTATTTAGATTGTTCGTTGTTTGTTCATATAAATGGGTGGGCTAATCTCTAGATCTGGCCATTCTACCTTATTTTGCCTCTGCTTTCCTAGTGTATGAAGAAATTAATTTCTAAGGTGGGGACACCATTAAGACGAATTCCACTATCCCCAGATGGTGAGCTATTTTTCGCCTCCAGATGGTAGGATGATACGTGAGAATGATGATGGTGGAAAGCAGAGGGGACCTACAGTTTAACGTGGGTTCCGAACCACGGTGCGGGCCTGTCATTCCTCCAAATTCACAAAGCGTGAAAGCAAACACTTTGCCAGAGGTGGAGGAAGGGTTTGGTAATAAGAGCCCGGGATTTGTTTCCCAAATCCCTAACACAGAATTCCAACACCTTATCTCTAGACCATCAAGCCCCTTTATTTGTATATATAATTCAATAATACATACTATTCAATTTCTAGCGTTTCTAGCCATTTTAATTTAATATAGGGTCAGGACTGGTTATGTGCCTTCATGGTTTATTGTATTTTATTTCGTGAAAAGTAACAATTGAGTTTTAAATCCAACCAAAATTAAGAATGATTCCTACTGTTTTTCTCCCTGAATGTAACTTATACACATTATTGTGTTAAAATAAACACACGATTCACTAACCAAAAGGAGTATTAAATGGAAGTGTGTGTGAAAGCACTTTTTTCTAAGCACCGTGTCTTACTAACGCTTTAGGTTAAACGAATATGTATTACTTTAATGGGATAGGGTTGAAAATAGAGGGAGTGTACCAACATTTGCTTTAAGGGAGTGTCAGTTTTTTAAACACCAACCTAAGTACACCCAACCGAAATTAGAAACCTGATCTACCTGTCATTGGCAATCAAGTCTTACATAAGAATAACGCCTTAAACCATGTGGCCACAGAAGTAGATGAAAGTTTAAATAATAATGTTTAAATTGTGTGAATTGCACTAGTTGCCACATTAAGTTTATTTTTAAATATAAATCACAATTTTGAAAAAAAAAAGTGTACATTATTTTTTATTTGAAAAACCTTTGAGAAACTACATAATTTGTTGTCTAACTGAATATATAAATAAAACATTTTCGGAAACTAATTTTAATTTTTTTTCATTAATGATTCAAGTAGTCTAAGTATAGTACATGTTTAATGGTGTGTCTTACTTAGATTTACTTAAAAATTACACTCATTTTTTTTTGTTTGGTGGTTAATTCCGAAAAGCGTTCTATTTCATATTATCTTATCACATCACAGTATCTAGATGTGTTATCATACATACATGTGGACAAAAAGAACGACATTAAACATGTATTAAACTCACTTTTAATTTTTTTTTATGTAACATCACTGGCGTGTTTCTTACATCCCTTGACCCATTGTAGAGAGAAGTATTATAAATGTCTAAAAAAAAGATTGAACTCATGATTTTGGTAAATTTCGACGTTTCAAGTCCAGTTGAAACAGAAAAAAGTAGTTTTCGTGATGCCATCAATCTGTCTTTGTGTCTTTATCTTGGGCTGGAGCCAAAACAGTTTTAACGACTGGGTTGAAACTTGGTATCTAGGGTGCTTACGATGTTCACCGGACTGATTTTTGGATTCAACCCTAAGATCAGGGTAGTTTACTTAAGGCCAAAAAGAGGGAAAAAAAAATACTTTCTTAAAATATTATTTAATGATTTTTTTTATTTAAATTTTATATCTAGTTACGGTTTAACATTACAAACAAAATTGCATTTCTCGATTTAATATATTAATGCTTTTGAGGGTAATTCACACAGTTAGAAATATTTAATTTCTACTACAATTCCACACCATTTAAGAAACCAAATAACATTATTGTAAATTTGCAATACTAATAAAAATAAAACATATTTTATTTGGAATATATTTTATAAAATCAATAATTGAGTTATGAGCAGATATATAACCTTCATAGATGTCGTAATTGGGAGGAAGGGGGGTGTTAATGGGGCTATTAGCCCACCCTTGCCTAGTCGTAAGGGCTCAAAGGGGGCCAAATTATTTTCTAATGTTATAAAGCTGCACGATAGTTTCACATCAATATGACAGTGTTAGTACCAAGTTGCGAACACATGCGATCAAATTTATTGTGCGTGGTAATAACTGCGATTTTGATCCAGTAAGAAGAAGAAATAGATTTGTGAGCCACTGGGGCTACCATACTTGCCTACAGTAGTTGGTCGGGTGGTAGATATACGATAGAGTAATGGAACAAAAGAGACAACCATCCTAAACTGCGTCCAGACTAGCGAGCCGAGCCTCAACATTCCTGTGAGCCATATTTTGATTCATTAAGTTATGTACTTCTGTGGATGACACACGCAATAAACAGGGAGAAATTAAAATTAGCTGCCGCGGCATAATTTATCCATACCTTGCAACAAAGAAAGAAAAAAGACAGTACAGACGATGGTGGTAAACTCAAATGTATTTAAGGAGAGCGGAATATAGTGGAAATAGTTTGCTCCACTGAATTGAATTTCATGAAATTACTGGCCAATACATGAACTTAACTCAAATGTAACCAAGTGATCAAGCATTTAATTATTTTGTTCGGCTAAAATTGCAAAGAAAAGTTCACTTTTAAGAGAATCCATAAGTGTGCAAGAAAGAATCACAATAACATTACACTACTTAGCAACCGGTGACACTTTACCAGTCTGCAATACCCATTTAAGGTATCTAAGCAGAGTATCTAAATATGTTTACTAAAATATATGATAATTAATCCATTGGGTAGAAATGAGGAAGGAAGCATTTTCGAGGTAACATACCCGCATTTGCGTGGAAAGAGTGTGGTAAACCATCTAGGAAAAACCACCCTCAATAGACCCAACTGGGATTCGAGCCCTGATCATCCCGCCTTGAGCACGCCAGTCTAACACGAGATTGAAGTGGGCCGGGACATATTTACCGACAAAATATACCTAGGGTGATAGTCTATTCTTTGTTCTTTCCCCAAAGCCAGTTTCAAACTTATCTTCAGTACGCAACAAATTTTCTAAGAAAAATAAAATTACCATCGTTGTACTTTTTATAACATGCAAGTAATCATGTAACTGTAAATATTGTTTTTAATATATTATTTAACTTTCAAGGATTAAATTAATTTCTGTTTACTTCCCCCGGTCTAATCTATTATAAAACATATTTTAAAGTAACATTTAATATGTCAATTTACAAAAAAAAAAAAAATCATTTCAAACTAAATTTCAATTTGTAATAAAATTTACAATAAGCAACAGCTCAGCTAATATTTCAAGCGCGTGTGACGGAATGTTAGTTAGAAATAAACAATAATATATAGTTGTAAGTGGTTTGGCTCGAGTCTAGGTTCGCGGTGCCGTCCAGTATGCTTTGAGCCGATCCTCGTAACAACCTTTGATGTTCGTCGAAATACCGACATTCACTGGGTTGCTGCGAGCATTCCGACGAACCCATTTATCCAACATTAACAAGGCTCGACCCGCCTCGGTGCGTAGTTGGCTAACGCGCTAGTCGTGTTGAGCCCGACTGCCTAGACGGGAGATCGAGTTCGAATCTCGGTCGGGTGAACTGGGGGTGGTTTTTCCTAAATGGTTCCACTCTCCCTCCACGCAAATGCGGGTTCACTTCCTCTATCAACCTTCCCAATTCCAAATCCATTAGCGTAATTAGTACTTAAGCGTATAACCCGAACGGTAGTAAACGCGTGCTAAATAATAAATAATAAATAAATAACAAGGCTCGCTCGCTAGTCTGAACGCTGCTTTACGATATACATACCAAGAGGAAATTGATAACATCAGTATTGACTATTGACTTCACGATGAGAGACTTGATCTCTAGAAATAATACAGAGCCTTTTATTTGAAAAAAAAATAATATTTTTTTAAACTTTTACTAATAATTGACAATTATTATTTCTCTTTGAACGTTGTTGATATGAATGTTATTTTGTAAGGTATTTTACTTTCTGGATATTTATCCTTTTGGGAAATTATTTTTTGCCACTCTTGATGATGCTATAATTCTAAATACTGTATTACATTATTCATCTTGACTTAATTTTGATTTGATGCCTCAATTTAATTTCTAGCCGAGCTTTGAGTTTTTGATTATTTAACTTGGGAAAATAAGATTTAAATTACCTATACCTGTGTATCCTTTGTAAGTTGCATTGTATAATTTTGTGAAAATTATAATAATTTGAACAATTTAGAGATTATGGCCTACACAGTACACTTAATAAATTTAAGGTTTTAAACGCTAGTTTTTTTTCTTCCTGAAAATCAATAAATTGTTTTTACTTAATGATCGTGTCATGCTACTGTCAAAATATTTTTGCTAGCTCATGCCATAGATTAGTACAACGCAACCAATAGATCATCAAAGTTGCAATGCATCCAATATTATATTTTGTTTCGTTAATTATTCATGGTAAACAGGAATCAACCCAAAAATATTTATAATTTTAATTTGGGTGGGTGTCTAGAGATTATTGTTTAGGGCCCCCCTATGGCCCAAACGTTCAGAAGACACTGCTAACCATTAAGGTGGTCCTTGAAATGTAAAATTGATTTAAATGTTCTTTGGTAGATGGATATGTTACTCTTTTATAAATGTTTATTTAACAGTGCTCATTATTCAATAAATGCTACTTGGTGGAGTGTTTTTGCAACACTGTATATTATTTCGTTTCTCAAATACTACAAGTTTTTATAAAATGTCTCAATGTAAATATAAAATAGACTGATAGTCTATGTTATGTACCATAAATTAATTTAACAGTAGGACTTTTGGAATTTATATATAGGCCTATGTGCTTGTATGATCTACATTACTCTCAGTTCATTTGTAGGAAGATTAGCTGATACTTATCTAGGGGACGCCCGAATATACTGATCATATATCTTTTTCGTGGAGGCTCTTCCCATGTCCTCCCAAGATGAAGTTATGATAGTGAATCTGAGGGTGTTGGGCCAGTATAAATTATTAACCTAACTTAAATCTAACTAACCAAACCCTGTTTATCTTTGGGATAGTTCTCCTTTAGGGATAGGTATCCATGGTACCAGCTGGAAATCAAACCTGAAGCCCATAGGTTGGTAGCCAGTTGCGCTGTCAATATTCTATAAGGGGCCATTTGGCATAATGGATGATCAATCTAACATAAACACAATCGGAAATTCCAAATAACTTAGAAATGTGTTTGGCAATGCAACATGACGTCAAATAAATTATACTGGTGTAAGTAAGCACAAGTGGATGTAGTGATAATGGAATTGAACAAACTTTCCAAAGGCAAAATCTGTTGGAGATCCTGGTGGACTCCCTCTGCCATTGACCGCCTTTCTTCTCCTCTTAACTTTCAACCATCCAACAATACATCCAACATCTTCTCCAAAGGAAATCTGGATGTAAATGTCGACACACTGTAGTTAGTGTAGTTGGTTATGATGATTTTAGAAAAGGTTAGAGAAGGGTTATTTAGGTAAAAAGGAAATAGCAAATAAATACCAGATTCTCATATTTTTCTTCATAGCTTTTTTTTTATCCATATCAAGTAATTTCAGTGAAGAGAAACAAGACAAAGAAAAGATTGTTTTGTATGAAAGTTTTTACTTTATATCGTTCAAAAGTATAAGATTACTAGAATATGATATACAGTAAAATATGTGTGTGTGGGTTCGAACTATATTTGATGGGCGCCACTCCTAAGGCTTACACTAACTTAAAGTAAATTAAAGAAAAAAATCATCAAATTTTCCTCGTTAACTCTGGCGGTGGTGGTACGACTACCTTTAAAACTTGAGACCACTAGGAGTTCTCAGAAATACTTTATGGACAATGCCATGTTTTTTATTTTATCTAATGACACTACATCAATGGTACGATTTAAATTCCTACAAGAGCTGGAGAAAATTCAAATAATACCATCATAAAAAATATATATAGTCCTGAAAAAATTGCACAAAACAATAATTGAATATTATTATTATTATTATTATTATTATTATTATTATTATTATTATTATTATTATTTTATTATTATTATTATATTATATTATTATTATTATTACGCTTCAAGTTTTCTATACATCAATCCTAAGGATGTACTTTCCTAAATATAGATAAATCTAATCTTACTATTAACATAAAAATATGGCTTTTTATACTATATATGTAAAAAAAACTCATAGTATTTAAATTTGGCAATCTAAAAAATATAATAAGAGAATTTAATAAAAAGGTAAGGGAACTCCTAAAGGACTTTCTCACTCCATTGATTAAAAATGGAGATATTTACGCAAAACTCATAATATATGTGAAACGAAATAATATACACTAGCAAACCCAAGCAAAAATAATTAGGCTATACTTTTGTAAAATATTTTTTTACTCCCGGCTTAAGATTTTATAATTTTATTGAAAATATTAAAGTGCTCATTTGTATATTTGAACCAATATAAAATACCGATATTTGGTCCACAAGTGTCACCACTTCGTAATAAAATTTTGACTTCCGGTTCAAAATTTTTACATTTTATTAGGGGTTGCAAAACTTATGGTTTTCACATTTATATTAAATTCCTCATTTAAAAATCTAGACCAATAAAAAGATAAATTTTGACTATTGAGTCTAAAATGATAGAGATAGATCATTTCTTTATAAACTTACCCACAGAGGTTAAAGGAAAAAGAACATCAACATTATGAGAGATTTACTTATTTAATAACTCTATATACATAGAGAATTAATGCGCTAAAACATAAGTAGTATCTCTGTACATCTAAAGCTCACAAAATTGTATTAGTATATTTGCCAATATCTCAGAAACTATGAGATAAAGATAAAAGATATAAATATATACTTCAAATAATTTATGTTTATTTTTAAAACTACTACAATTTTGCAATGATAAGTTATTTAGTATCTTTTATTGTTGCAGAGATACGTAAAATTCCTCTTTTGTAAATTACCCTAAAATTCATTTTCATTGGAAAATGAAAGTAGCAATTTTATTTATAATCTTAACGCTTAGATACGAGTTTGAATCAAAATCGTTAAAGCCGATTTTGAGGAAATTGATTTTTATTTTTTAGCCCGTTACTATACTACTCTTAATTTTTAAGGTTAAACAGACACACATACAGATGGAATTGCAAAAAACCACTTTTTAGAGTTCAGGGGTCATGAAACTTTAACATCCATCAACACCTGGGTTTAGGAAACTACCCTTAATTCTAAGACTAGATATCCAATAATTAAAAAAAAACCACGTGGTAACCATATGAACCATATGAAAACCCTTGATACTAAGTTTTAGCCCAATGAGTAAAATAGTTTTGACTTCAGCCCAAGGTACAGACAGACAGGCAGCATTGCGAAAACAACTTTTTCAGATTCGGGGGATCATGAATTGTCGACGTTCATCAATATCTTGAGTTCAATTTTTTTGTCGATCACAATAGTTTCTCTACCTGTAAGGTAGCAATAAAGTAAAAATTACTTGTGTATTAAACAAAATAACATTAAATTTTTAGTATAGTTGACAAAAAAAAACATTATTAACTGTAGTAATATTTCCAAATGAAAAATAATAAATTCTTTGCAGTGGCTAAAATATTTGAAATTATTTAATTTATGTCTTTCTTAAAGTTTTAAATAAGTACTGTATAGCTGCGATAGTAACATGAAAGCCAAAAATATATAAACAAAATTGTTGAAGATTTAGCTTGTGCACATCAAGAAAATATGTATATTTATGTCGAAAGAAGAGAAAATTCAAGCAATAAGTTTCCTTTTATAATTTCCAAATACTTCACATTTCTTGTTAACAACAGTCTCTAATTTAGCACCAGTCAATCACCTTTATATAGATGCACTTTTAATCACTTTTAAATTAGATTTGGATTTCAAATACATTTTGGTGAAGATCAAAACAAATTTGGTTCAATAATTTAATTACACCAAAAAAGAAGACCCTAACTTTAAGTGGGGAAAATGTTCTAAATATTTTCTTCAATAACCAAATTTAAAAACGTTATTTTATGAGAGTTCAAAGATAATATTAACATAACATATCAATGATTAAAGGGTTGGCCATAAACTAATGATAAATAGATCATGGATTAAATGTAATATAAAAATTTATTACCAATTTTTCAAATCATTTCTAAATGTTGAGGGTTAAAATATTCTTCTCCAACCGTCAAAATTGAAACTCGCGGTAGTTCAGAAGTGAATAAATCTTCTTTTTCCAAGAGCGTCTACGCGCAGATTTCGCCTTTGAGCAGACTTGCTCTGTGTGGAACATCTGTATAAATAAATATTTTACTTCGTTTATTTATATTACGGGCAAGATTCTTTCATCACTTGTCATCAGATAGTTGTGCTTTGACTATCGATGATCGACTATGAACATAAATAAGAAGAAATCAACAAATTATTTCATTAGATTGATATATTTAGTGAAATAATTACAAATAACCGATTAATTAATACGATAACTGAATGAATGTCATTTGCAATTATTTTACTCTACGATGACAGTTATTTACAACTGTTTAACTTATGATATTTCCTTATGACCTCATTGTGTCGATGGGCCTTTAAACTTTAAACCAACTTATGATATATTCAATTAAAAAATTTCCTTTACATTTCATAAACTCATAATTTATTATTATTATGAAAATGTTTGATATATATTTTAACAGCTAGGTTTATTATATGTTCAGTCTCTCAATGATTTAAAGAGCACTAGAATAATTTAGTAATCTTATTTTTTTTAGGTATTAGGGAACCAATTTGTTAGATATTATAATATTATATTGTTTAAATTGAAAAAATCTTAATTGGTCACTTATACGCAGACGACGATTTCCGCACTAACATCAAAGACTCTATATTAAAATATGAGTTAAGAATGACCATATAAATGGGATGACTCATGGATATCTCAGTGGTTAGAACATTGTCGTACTAGGACAAAGGTCCCGGCTGGATACCCTTGTCCAGGTGTCATTTTCCAATTTAAAACATATATTATTTATATGTGGTAATTAACGTAACTTATAAATTAAGGGTGGTTCACTCTTTCTAGGCCCCCGAGTTCTTCTAATTGACCAAATACGTCCATAGTTTTAAAAGTACTCAGGGGCTTTCGAGCGAAACGTCCTGTACAATAGATTGTATATTTAATCTATAACAATATTTAGTTGTTTTAATCGCTTAAACCAATAATAGGGTTATAAGCCTCTCGTATCACACAATATTACATCCAGACCACCGATACCTCTCGTGCTATCTAACAAAGTGGTTACTAAGAGATTTAGATTCTACCGGGATTAAGAGTCTAAGAGCACATAGGAAAATCCAGAATACTATTTTTAATTATGTAAACGTGTTTTCGTATTGCTTTCCATTTCCAGGTAATGTACTTTGCATACACAAGTGCTGTTTCATGTATTTGAAATGGATATGGGTTGTTAATAATCTCCACTTTTTATCTCTTAAAGCATCAAACAGTGAATTGCTTAGTTTCGTTGACCGACTACTAATAGAAGCATTGACGAAGAAGGTGTATTTGATAAATTTTATATTCTATTTGTTTTTATTTATGTTTAAAAAAATTGTTAAAAAGTGAATAAGGTACATTCAGGATGTTAGTAGATCTACGAAGGTAAAGTCTATAAGTAAATATGTTTTTTAAACTTTACATTACTTTATTTACTTTAATGTATGTAATGAATTAAAATAAAGTATGTAATTTGTATAAAATTAAAAAAGTTTATATAAACAACTATGGCTTGTAGTTTTCATGACAGATAATAATAAACTATATATATATATATATTTTTTTTTAAGTGGGTTTGTATATTCTTTAGCTCTTTAATGCTACAACTGAATCCACGTGACCTTTTTTATTGGGTTTTAGCATTCATCTTAGATTTTAAATATATAAAAATAAATTAATTAAAATCATCTATCAGCATTAATTATTAGATTAGTGATTTATCAGAAAATCAATGCAAATAAATGGGTTTTACCTTAAATCTAAACAATTGTATATTTTACTTAAGTGTGAAATACACTCATTTTTAAATTTTACAATTTTACAATTGGTTTGTTATATAGTAATAATAATAATTTAAAATATATTATAGTATTTATATTAAAAGTAAAAATAGCCAAATGTGCTTTATAAATAATTATAACAATGTTTTGTTGGTAAATATAGAGTAAAAAAAAATTAATTTTCAACAGGTATACATCATGGAACATACGAATTAAGCTTCTACTAGTTTCATTCATGTGTGGATATCTAGACGTGTGTGCTACTCTCAACCAAGATATTGATCAGCTTAACAAATGCTTAGCAACAGTTGCGGAGTATTCCCTAATAGACAGCAAATCACTTATGGTTTTTGTAAACGACAACCACGACAACATCTACTTGACCAACAACAGTGATCACAAACGAACAATAACACTGCGACTGAAAATTACTGAAGACACATTAGTGCAAGATTCAGATTTATGGACCAACGTCATCCTGGGCGAACAGCATTCCTCAAACCGATGCCCTGTACTGCTAACAAGACCGTCGAGAACATTCGAAAAATTCAAGAAATCAAGTGGGCAAAAAACTGTGGTTTCCAGTCATATTAGCATTCTGAGCGGCGATCTTGATTACCAATTACGAACGATAGAAAGACAATTGAATATCTCGAGAATGCGTAGTGTGTCCAATTATCAATCACGGTGGATCATCGTCTCAATTACAGGTCAGTTGATGGACAGATATCAAGAAGCAAACTGGGCGTTAGACATAGTCAAGAAAGTAGCCAAGTTTCGAATAGTAAATGCTATAATTCTATTGTGTACACTGACAGATTTATATCAAACTAAAAAGGAAGAACAGATTTGGAATGTTTACACATGGTTTCCTGACTCGTATCTGGAAGATTGCCAAAGAAAGATCGCAAGAGCTGAGATAATTAACACTTGGTTTAAGGAAGGTGGTGGATATTTCCATAACAACATATTTTTCCCTGACAAGGGTTTGAAGGATCTTAGAGGTTGTCCCATAATTGCGTCTGTATCACCTTACGCTCCATTTGTTTTACCACCTATAATGGGCCATATTCCTTCTTTTGAAATCGCTCACAAAAATATAGGAGTGAATATTTCCAATCACGCTCTATTTACGGATGGACTGGAAATCAAATTATTACGCACACTCATAAAGAAATTGAATGGAACTATTATTTATAGGTTTGCTACTTTTAAAGATAAAGTTCTTGATGTAATAAACTCAAAGTCTGACGTCGCTCCGACGGTATTTACAATTCCCGTAAACCAGCGTGTTAATGTTGACCTCACAAAAACTTACCTAAAAGAAAGTAGCGCTTGGATAGTACCCGCTCCAAGGCCCATTCCAAAATGGCAAAGTCTAGTTATTATCTTCACCCCAGGTATGTGGCTTGGGGTCATTTTATCAATTTTTATTGGAGTAGCTGTCTTCTGGGTACTGGCTAATAGAGGATTTATACGAGTCTCTCGTTTCCCATTTCTCTTGAGTGAACATCAAACTTATTCTAATTTTGGAAGTAGTCTTTTCAACATTGTCTCTACAATTCTTAGCGAATCTGTAGTGATACAGCCAATATCACCTTCTTTGCGAGCTTTCTATATAATGTGGGTGTTCTATTGTCTTGAGATCGACACTGCTTACCAGTCCTCTCTAATTAGTGTTTTAACTCACACTACTTATTCACCGAAAATAACCTCTATAGAAGGTATCCTACAGTCAAATTTAAGGATATGTATTCCTAATATAATAACAAATGTTTTGAATTCCAGTGGAGAAGAAAAGTTTATTAAACTTTTAGAAAGACGTGAAGCTTTTAGCAATTGTTCATATTATGTCGCATTTGGACAAAACTTTGCAGGTGTAGCGGGAAAATTTGGCGTAGAGTATAAAATTTATTCTGAATTCATGAGTAATGGTCGTCCACTTATAAACATATTGAACGAGGTAGTCAGGTCAGTGGATGCTCAGATGGCTTTGAGAAAGGGCAGTTTATTACTACAGCCGTTTAACAATGGCATTACAAGGGTAATAGAGTCAGGACTAATATTCAAATGGTGGTCAGACATAAGGAGTGTTTCTATAAAGTACAACTTAGCTGAGAAGATGCAAGAAAACGACGATCCAACAGTGTTGAAAATTTCTCATCTTGAAGGAGCTTTTTGGATGCTTTTTCTATTTCTAGCTATTTCCACCATAGCTTTTTTTGCGGAGATTTTGGTATTTTTTGTCGTTAGATCAAACGTTTTAATTTATTTCACTAGGCGTAAAACTACACACTCCAACAAAAGAAGACGCCATGGACTTCCCGTAAATTATCGTAAAAAAAAAAGCCGAGCCCGTGTAGCGAACTGGTAGTATTTGTGAAATGTGAAAAATTATACATTTTGATAAACGAATTAGCATTTTTATCCCATTTGTTTTAACTGTATATTTTTTATAAACAATGTCTATTTATGCATGGAATAGGACAGCTGCATTCTATTGTACTAGAAATATATATTTCTGTTAGATGCATGATCTTAAATTTTTGGGTCAAAAAGCTATAAAAGTAGTTTAATGTGTTTTACATTAAAAATACATATAAATTTATATTTTAGATGATAAAGCAGTTATCTTATAAATTAAGAAACAAAGTCTAGGCCTTATATAAAAATGTGCAACCTTAAAAATAAATTATTACGTTACGTTTAGTTTTGATTCTCAACATGTTTATTTTAAGGTAATATATGAATATTTTCGTATTTTAGATAAAACTTTCTAGTTAATGTTGTTTAAAAGATGAAGTACAAATCATTTGAAGCTACATATCTATATTTAGGCTAAAACTATACATTGTTATGATTAAACTAAGAGCACTAATACAAGCATCAATAGGCTCGTGTAGCCTAGTTTGGTTTGCAAGAAACAAGAAGTTTTTCCTTTTAATTCCAATCTGATTTAATGAGAAATATATTTTCACGAATTATTTCCTATGCTCTCTTCACGCAAGTGCTTTACTTTTCCTCAAATATACACTACTCTTACTTAACTTTTTAGTGCGTGTATGTGATTATTCCAGAAAGGTTCTGAGATGAAAGGAATCGAAAAATATACTATATTTGCCATACTATTTATATTTTTCGTTGTTTATTTATTTATATAATTTATATCATAGATTATTCAATTTCTAGAGTTATAGATGAATATTAAGTAACCCATATTATGTACATTTGAAAATGTTTTATAAATATATTGTCTCTGCTTTCTGTTTGACTTGGACGATTGATTATGTTGCTTGAGGCATAACCCACCTCATTGGTCAGATGGTCTTAGGCTTTACTCTCGAAATAGACTCGAATGCGAAGACGCTGATACCGGGTTTCAAACCGGTCAGTTGAACTGATTCCCTAAATCGATTTCCAATCTCCTTCCACGCTAATGTTTGTAAACCCCTTTTAGATTATTCATTTCTATAACTTAAGACATTATAGTAATAAGTGCATAAGCGTATAACCCGAAAGGGTAGTAAGATTCATGGCTAAAAAAATAGAGCATAGCTTTATTTCGTTTGATATCATTTTTGGTGAAATTTAATGTAATTAAATAGATTACCACTTAACTTTTAGATTTAACATAGAGTCTATGCCCCAGGGTACATCCAGCGTTTAATATCCTCAATCAACTTACTTGATCATAAACTTTAATTATTTATTACAAAATATTATGATAAAATAAAATTAAATAGCCGCCCACCTATTTTTACATTTATTATCTTCAAAGCTACCTTTTCATTTCAATTTAATAAATAGCGAGAACTTGCAAGGCGCTTTTGTAGTTTAGTGTATTTTATTTAATGAGAACAATAAGTTAATTTTAAATTCAACCAAAATTAAGAATTATTCCTTCTCCTTCTATCCTTGAATGAAAAATATGTACATTAGTACATTATTGTTTTAAAATAAACACACGATAATTCATTTACACAAAAGGGGTCGTAAATTTTGTTGGGTGGGAGAGGTTTTTATTCAAAGCACCGCACCATACTACCTCTTTAGGTCAAACGCATAAGAACTACCTACTCTAATGTGTTACAGCCCTTTCACACGTTCAGGTTTCGCCGGTCAGGTTCCGGACCTGATGGAAACCTGAAGAGTGGTAGTGCATTGAAGTAAATGGGACCTTTCACACTATCAGGTTCCGGCCCGGCCCCTGATTGCAGCCGGACAAGTTGACTGGGCTGTCAGGTTCCCTGACGCCGGATGGAGTGATGGTGGGGTGTAGTTTGTAATGCGCGCTTTCACACTATCAGGTTTTTCCCTGACCGGCTCAGTTTGGTTCCCCTGGTGACTGGATTCTCACGCAAACATTGTGTTGTGTCTTGTTGTCTTGTGCGGTGTGTTTGAGTAGTGTCATTAACAATGAATATTGACATAGAACTCTTGATATCGTCTGTTGAGAGTCGACCATGCCTATGGGACAAATCAAATGATGATTACAAGGACAGGGTTAAAACAAACACGTGGTGGAAGGATGTTTGCTGTGTCCTCCGAGAAGATTTTGAATTGTTATCTGACCAAGAGAAAACCACCTTTGGTAAGTACATTATTTTAATTACATAGAAACATTCTTTAAAAAGTGTGCATATATAACTTATACTTTTCATATAAGCTGGGGCATTTAAAGTGTTACGAATTTCTTTTTGTAAACAGCCATTTTTAAAGAAATTGTGTTTTTTTTAAATTGGTATAGATATTTAATGTCATTTCAAAGTCAACTTTTTTTAAATTAGCAAATAATTATTTTATTACGGCATCTATGCAAAGAAATAAACAACTTTTGTAACAGTTTAGTCTGAAACATTTTGTACAGCTACCATTTTTCAAAGATATTAACAAAAACTAAGTGTTTTTGATCAGAAGTATTTTATAATAACACTATGAATATTGTTTTTTAGTTCTTGGTTGACAAATGTCAAAGTCACATGAATTTTATTAATTTGGTGCCATAAAGTGTAAACATGAATAGAAGTGTAACAACAACATTTATATTTATTGAATGTGTTCGAAATTATGGCATTTTACAATTATTTTATGAAAACACTCCCAGATACTGGCTTCCCCCAAATATACACATTGTTTGTTTTGTTAAATACTGTATGTATGAAAATAGAAGCTGTACATAAAGAAAGTTTCAGGCAAAAGTTTCTTGTATTTGTGTACAACATAAGATTCAGTAAAAACAAACACGCCTCATCAGACGCATGGTCTAACGTACTACTCTCGCAGTAGACTAGATTGCCGAGAACGGGGAGATCAGGGTTCAATCCCGGTCAGGTGCGCTGAAGTTTTTTCCTAAATGGTTTCCCGCTCTCTCTCTCTTTCCATGAAAATGTGGGTGCATTT
The DNA here is from genome assembly GCA_033556935.1 of Timema podura. Lineage (NCBI taxonomy): Eukaryota > Metazoa > Arthropoda > Insecta > Phasmatodea > Timematidae > Timema > Timema podura. Next base: position 96,855,274 of record JAVRXN010000009.1, on the reverse strand, counting down.
TCTCTAAATTACACCTACCTCATCCCAAGCCCATTAGCGTAATTAGTACTTAGACTTATAATCCAAACGGTTAGTAAAACGCGGTGCTAAAGAACAACAATAGGTTCCTATTGAAAAAACGGAGTTGACCTTGAAATGAGTATGAATACATTCACACAAAAAAGTGACTTACCTCTTAAAACCAAACAATTTTTGACGGAACAGTTCTATTTAAAATGCGTTGTTTCCAAGATATTTTTTAACACTTTAATGCACCACCCTGACATTTAAAACGCTAAGTCAACTATCTTTTCAACAAAAAACTAAGTTTACATAGCTAGTATACCTTTATTTAAATAAATTGCACTATAATTAAGTTTTTATGACCCTACATGTTTATATGTTGTTCATTTGCCAAGGAACAGATCCATGTTCTGTTAAAAAGTAGTCTACAAGTACACTTCTAACATTATTTGCTGCCATTCCTCCTCGAACTGATTGCTGAGACAATAGCTCTTCCAAACCACTTACTGTCAATGTGTCTTCAAATTTTACTCCATCTCTATCTTGAACAAAATTGTGAAGGATAGTACACGCTTTTTACAATGTCCACTGCAAAATCAACCTCAACATTTAGTGGCCGATGAAATATATGCCACTTGTTACTCAATATACCAAAGGCACACTCTACATACCTTCTCCCTCTGCAATGTCTGTAATTAAAAACTCTTTTCTTCAAATCAAGTAGTTTCCCCCCAAAAGGACGAAGTAAGTGCTGGTGTAGAGCAAATCCCTCATCACCCAGGAAAAAGTATGGAATATCAATGTTTTCCATGCCAGGTAAAGGTTTTTCAGAAGGAAGTTCTAGAGAAGTGTCCAAAATGCTTCTCCACAAATTACACCGTCCAAAGATACTTGAGTCACAGTCTTTACCATATGACCCGACATTAACATACACAAATTTATAGTTTGTGTCCACCACTGCCATTAGGACCACAGAAAAGTAATTTTTATAATTAAAATACAACGAACCACTTTCGGAAGGTTTGATTACCCTGATGTGTTTCCCATCAACGGCTCCGATACAATGTGGGAAATTTGCTTTCTTTTCAAATCCACACGCAATATTTTCCCACATCTCTTTTGAGGGTACGGGCATACACTCTTCTTGTAAAACTGTGATGGCCTTACAAACTAATCTCACAGCACAACTTATTGTAGATATTCCCATACGAAATGTATAATGCAAATCAGTGAAGGTACAGCCACTAGCGAAATACCTGAAAGAAAAAAGTTAATATTTACATCGTTAATTGCTTTGTTACATTATTACTTAATGATATGATTGATCAAAACATTTACATTACTATTTCTAATGCATGGTATCTAATAATTTCTCAATTAAATTCAAAATATTTCAGAAACCTTAGTATTGCCTAGAGCTTGTTGTTTTTAGAAGCATTAATCCCTCCTTTTTTTTTCAGGGAAAGAAGTTATCAAAAAATGGAGCAACATTAGAGACTCTTTTCGAAAATATTTGAATCAACTAAGAGAAAAGGAATCGGGCTCAAATTCTTTAGTAATGAAAAAATATATATAATACGAACAATTACTTTTCCTTAAAAAGATATTTGCTGAAAGACAAACCAAAGATTCTATCCCTCTAACAAATAGAGGATAAAGTAGGCGGAATCACGGAAGATCCTCCTGCTGCGCAGAAATCATTTTCCACTACTACCACCTTCCACACACAATCCAGGAAAAGAAGGAGAGTTGATGAGCTGGACGAGAAAATGCTCAAGGCTCTCAAGGAAAATGAAAATCATCATTTATCATTTTTTAAAGGTACTTTGCCTGCAATTAAAGATTTTAAGAAAGAAGAAACAATTGACTTTCAAATGGGAGTGCTACAATTGATCAAAGGCATTAAAAACAAAAGAGCAAATCCATATTCTCCTTCTTCTTCCCTGACTAACATTTCATTACATCCGTTCATTCATAACTCCACACCTTATCAGCAGACACCTCCACCCCAACAGTTCTACCAATATCCCATTCAGCAGTTTCCTCGGACTAAGTCATTCCCTTAATTCCTTCCTCAAAAATCCCATCAACCCCTTGAACCTTTGTCCACAACAACTCAAAGCTACCAGTGTTTGTCCTCTCCCTCCTCCTCATCCGTGACCTCCCCAATGGAATCTCAAATTATAGACGTAGATTTTACATAGGTCATTTTGCTTTTATTAAATGCTCATATTTTCATTTTCCGTATTTTTATTATTCGCATATTTTTGTAATATCTTAGATTAACTAGACTAAAACCTCTAATAGAATACCATACAGGTATAAAAGAGTCTTCAATACACTATTTCTTCCAAAATATACTTAATACATAAGGGTCTATTAAATAAAGAATATTAAGCTAATGTTTATGAGATAGCAAAATGTATATAAAAAACATAAGATATTTGGAAGAATAAATAGATGCAGTACCTACACTTTTTTTTCTTACCTAATAGCTACCGCAATCATTTCTTTAGGTTGGATGCAGTTCCTCATTTTTGTGTTCTGACGCTGAAGGATTGGCTGTAATAGTTCATGTAATTCTTTCATAGATGAAAGCGACATTAGGAAAAAATTAAAAAACTTTTTGTCATCACTCATGAGTTCCTCAATAAGAGTTGCAAAAACACCATGTTCATCACGCTTTTGGAGCAATGGGTGTACCCAAATTTTCCTGTTATGTCTTTTTTTACTTCGTCTCCTACGAAGGTACCACATGGCAATAAGACTACCGCGATCCATGTTCAAAATCAGACTGAGAGCTCGCTCAGAGCTTGGGAAGAAAACACACGTTAAAACCGGACCTGATGGAAACCTGATACAAACCTGATGCCACTTTTTTCTTCAGGTTTTAAACCGGTCCGGCGAAACCTGAACGTGTGAAAGGGCTGTTAGGGATTAAAAAGGTCGAATGTAGATTGAGTGTACTCGCAATTGCGTTAAAGGAGGGTATACAAATATTTTGGAAAATCTACCCTGAATATACTTGACAGAGATTAGAACCCCAAACTCCCTATCGTTGACCGTCTAGTATAATATTAGTGACTCCTTAGACCTTGCGTCCACCGAAGCAGATGGAAGTTAGAATAATAATGTTTAAATTGTGTGAATTGCATTAGTTGCCACATCGAGTTTATCCTATTAATAACAATTTTGAAAATATAATAAAGATTATTTTTGTGCATATATTAGAGAATATTCATTTATTTTTTAAAATCACTGAAAAACTTAGGATTTTTTTTAACTGATTCAATAAATAAAAAAAAATTTTGGGTAAAAAAATGTTTAATTTTTTTCCAATAGTGATTCAAGTAAGTGTAAAGCGTGATGGTACATAGTGTGTCTCACTTACTTACAAAATATACTCGTTTGTGGATTTGTTTGGGGTTTTTTTCAGAAAAGCTTTCTATTTCACATTATCTTATCAAATCTCAGTATCTAAATGTGTTATAGCACATATATATGGCTTAAACAAACCATATTAAGTGCATAATATATTATCTCCTAATGTTTTCTATGTAACACCCCTTTCGTGTTTTCTACTTTTCCTTTACCCCTCAGAAAGAAAAGTATTGTGAATGTCTAGTAAATGACGTAACTAAAGATTTCGATAAATGTCCACGGTTCATGACCCATTGAAAACGAAAAGTGGTTTTCACGAAGCCGTCTGTTTGTTTCTTTTTATCTCTCTGTCTTGTGGACTAGAATAGTAACCATTTTACAGTTAGAGCTTAAACTTTGTATTTGGGTTTTTCCTAAGATTTCCCAAAGTTATATTTGGAATTGGATATACAACTCTAAAATTAATAGTAGCTTATTGACGGGCAAATTTTATTTTTTGATAATATTTTTTTTTTTCAAATCCGATTTAAACATTTGTATTAAATTTTGTATCAATAATTGTTTAACATTACAAAAAAAATGGAAATTTTCGTTTTTGCATGAAAATGTATTTAACTGCACATTAAATATACAAACATTTCCAATTTGATCATATCCACGTAACTGTTTGAGACACGAAATAACGTAGCATTGTTAGGTTGTAGTAAGCCTACTGTTAAAATTTAAAAATATTAGTTTGTTATGTATTTTTAGAAACCTATAGTTTCTTATATTTAATAAAATATATATATATATTTATATTGAATACTTAGAAATATGTAATTGATTGGGGGCTCCGGCCTTGAGTTCTTCTAATTAACCAAATACGTTCATAGTTTTAAAAGTACTCGGGGCTTTTAAGTGAAATATTCTGTACAATAGATTGTATATTTAAACTATAACAATATTTAGTTGTTTTAATCTCTTACACCAATATTAGGGTTATAAGCCTCTCGTATCACACAATATTACATCCATACCACCAATACCTCTCGTGCTATCTAACAAAGTGGTTACTAAGAGATTTAGATTCCAACGGGATTAAGAGTCTAAAAGCACATAGGCAAAGCCAGAATACTATTTTTATTTATGTTAAACGTTTTTCGTATTGCTTTTCCATTTCCAGGTAATGTACTTTGCATACACAAGTGCTGTTTCATGTATTTGAAATGGATATGGGTTGTTAATAATCCCCAAACTTTTTATCTCTTCAAGCATCGACAGTGAATTGCTTAGTTTCGTTGACCATTAGTAGTAGAAGCATTGACGAAGAGGGTGTATTTGATAAATTTTCTATTCTTTTGATTTGTATTAAAAAGCAATAGTTAAAAAAGTGAATAAGGTTAATTCAGGATGTTAGTAAATGTACAAAGGTAAATTTATAAATAAACTTTTTTAAAATTTACATTACTTTATTTACCTACATGTATGTACTGAATTTAAATAAAGTAATATGTAGCTTGTATAAATTAAAAAATGTTAGTAAAAACTATTACGGATTGTGGTTTTATGATAACTAATAATAAAATTTATAAATATATATATTATATGTGTTTTTATATTATTTAGCTCTCTAATGTTACAATTGAATCCACGTTACCTTTTTTTTATTGCGTTTTGGAAGTCAAATTAAAATTTGAAATAAAGAAAAAAATTTAAATTAGGGATCAGCGTTAATTATTAGATTAGTGAGTGATTCATCTGAAAATCAATGTAAAGAAATAAGTTTTAACATAAATTTAAACAGCTCTGTATTTAGTTTCAAAATGAAATACACTCAATTTTAAATTTTACTATTTTACAATTGGTTATTTATATAATAATAATAATTTCAAATATTTTAGTATTTATATGAAAAGTAAAAATAGCCAAATGTGTTTTTTAAATAATCTATAACAATATTTTGTTGTGAGATATAAAATAAAACCAATCCATTTTCAACAGGTATACTACATGGACCTTAGGAATTAGACTTCTCATGGTTTCAATAATGTGTGGATATTTAGACGTGTGTGCTACTCTCAACCAAGATATTGATCAGCTTAACAAATGCTTAGCAACAGTTGCGAAGTATTCCCTAATAGACAGCAAATCACTTATGGTTTTTGTAAACGACTACCACGACAACATCTACTTGACCAACAACAGTGATCACAAACAAACAATTAACACTGCGACTGAAAATTACTGAAGAAACATTAGTGCAAGATTCAGATTTATGGACCAACGTCATCCTGGGCGAACAGCATTCCTCAAACCGATGCCCTGTACTGCTAACAAGACCGTCGAGAACATTCGAAAAATTCAAGAAATCAAGTGGGCAAAAAACTGTGGTTTCCAGTCATATTAGCATTCTGAGCGGCGATCTTGATTACCAATTACGAACGATAGAAAGACAGTTGAATATCTCGAGAATGCGTAGTGTGTCCAATTATCAATCACGGTGGATCATGTCTCAATTACAGGTCAGTTGATGGATAGATATCAAGAAGCAAACTGGGCGTTAGACATAGTCAAGAAATTAGCCAAGTTTCGAATAGTAAATGCTATAATTCTATGTGTACACTGACAGATTTAAATCAAACTAAAATGGAAGAACAGATTTGGAATGTTTACACATGGTTTCCTGACTCGTCACTGGAAGATTGCAAAGAAAGATCGCAAGAGCTGAGATAATTAACACTTGGTTCAAGGAAGGTGGTGGATATTCCATAGTAATATATTTTTTCCTAACAAGGGTTTGAAGGATCTTAGAGGTTGTCCCATAATTGCCTCTGTATATCCCTATGCTCCATATGTTTTACAACCTATCATGGGCCATGTTCCTTCTTTTGAAATCGCTCACAAATATACAGGAGTGAATATTTCCAAGCATGCTCTATTTACGGATGGACTGGAAATAAAATTATTACGTACCTCGTAAAGAAATTGAATGGAACTATTATTTATAGGTATGCTAATTATCAAGATAAAGTTCTTGATGTGATAAACTCAAAGTCTGACGTCAGTCCAACGGTATTTACATTACCTGAAAACCAGAGTATTAATGTTGACTTCACAAAAACCTATCTGAAAGAAAGTGGCGCTTGGATAGTACCAGCTCCAAGGCCAATTCCAAATGGCAAAGTCTAATAATTATCTTCACCCCAGGCATGTGGCTCGGTGTCATATTATCCAATTTAATTGGAGTAGCTGCCTTCTGGGTACTGGCTAATAGAGGATTTATACGAGTAGCTTCTGTCCCTTTCCCCATGAGGGAACATCAAACTTATTCTAGTTTTGGAAGTAGTCTTTTCAACATTGTGTCTACAATTCTTAGCGAATCTGTAGTGAGACAACCAATAACACCTTCTTTGCGAGTCTTCTACATAATGTGGGTGTTCTATTGTCTTGAGATCGACACTGCTTACCAGTCCTCTCTTATCAGTGTTTTAACTAACACTGCTTACTCACCAAAAATAACCTCTCTGGAAGGTATCTTACAGTCAAATTTTAAGGATATGTTTTCCTCAATCAGTAACAAGTGTTTTGAATTCCAGTGGAGAAGAAAAGTTTATTAAACTTTTAGAAAGACATGAAGCTTCTTACAATTGTTCACAGCTTGTCGCATTTGGACAAAACTTTGCAGGTGTAGCGGGAAAATTTGGCGTAGAGTATAAAATGTATTCTGAATTCATGAGTAAAGGTCGCCCACTTATAAACATATTGAACGAGGTAGTCATATCTGTGGATGTAAAGATGGCTTTGAGAAAGGGCAGTTTATTATTACAGTCGTTTGATAATAGCATTACAAGAGTAATAGAATCAGGACTTATATTCAAATGGTGGGCAGACATAAGGAGTGTTTCTATAAAGTATAACTTAGCTGAGAAGACGCAAGAAAACGACGATCCAACAGTGTTGAAAATCTCTCATCTTGAAGGATCATTTTGGATGCTTTTTCTATTTTTAGCTATTTCCACCATAGCTTTTCTTGCGGAGATTTTGCTATTTTTTGTCGTTAGATCAAACGTTTTAATTGACTTCACTAGGCGTAAAACAACACACTCCAACAAAAGAAGACGCCATGGACTTCCCGTAAATTATCGTAGAAAAAAAATCAGAGCCCTTGTAGTGAACTGGTAGTTGTGAAATGTGAAAAATGATACATTTTGATAAAACGAATTAGCATTTTTATTCTATTTGTTTTAATTGTATTTTTTATAAACAATGTCTATTTATACATGGATTAGGACAGCTGCATTCAATTATACCAGAAATAGATATTTCTGTTAGATGTAAGATTTTAAATATCTGGGTCGAAAAGCTATAAAAGTAGTTTAATGTGTTTTACATTGAAATACATATAAAATTATATTTTAGATGATAAAGCAGTATTAAAGTATTAAACTATTGCCTTACCATCTTATAAATTTAAAAAAAACAAAGTCTGGGCCTTATATAAAAATGTGCAACCTTATAAAAATAATATTACGTTACGTTGAGTCTAGTTTTAATTCTCAACATGTTTATTTTAAGGTAATATATTAATATCGTATTTTAGATAGAACCAACTTAGCTGATGTTGTTTAAAATATGAACTACAAATCATTTGAAGTTACATATCTATATTTAGCCTAAAATTAACATTGTTACGATTAAACTAAGAGCACTAATACAAGCATCTATAGTATCGTGTAGCCTAGTTTGGTTTGCAAGAAACAAGAAGTTATTCTTTTTAGTTCCAATCTTATTTAATGATAAATATATTTTCACGAATTATTTCCTATGCTTCTTCACGCAAGTGCTTGTACATTTCCTCAAATTTATACACTACTCATAATTAACTTTTTAGTGCGTGTATGTGATTATTCCAGAAAGGTTCCGAGATGCAAGGAATCGAAAAATATACTATATTTGCCTTATTATTTATATTTTTGTTGTTTATTTATTTATCTAATATATATATATATATTATAGATTATTCAATTTCTAGAGTTATAGATGAATATTAAGTAACCCATATGTACATTTGAAAATATATTATAAATATATTGTCTCTGCTTTATGTTTGACTTGGACGATCGATTTTGTTGCTTGAAGCATAACCCACCTCATTGGTCAGATGGTCTTAGGCTTTACTCTCGAAATAGACTCGAATGCGAAGACGCTTATAACGGGGTTAGACCCGGACGGTTGTACTGATTTTTTTAAATTGATTTTCAATCTCCTTCCACGCTAATGTTTGTAAACCTCATTTAGATTATTCATTTCTATAACTTAACACATTATAGTAATTAGTACATAAGCGTATAACCCAAAAGGGTAGTATGATTCATGGCTAGAATAAATTGAGCATAACTTTATTTAGTTTTTTATCTTTTTTGGTGAAATTTAATTTAATTAAATAGATTACCACTTAACTTTAGATTTAACATTGAGTCTATCCCCAAGGTACAACCAGCGTTTAATATCCTCAATCAACTTACTTGATCATAAACTTTAATGATTTATTACAAAATATTATGATAAAATAAGATTAAATAGCCGCCCACCTATTTTTACATTTATTATCTTCAAAGCTACCTTTTCATTTCATTTAATAAATGGTAAGAACTTGCAAGCACTTTTGTAGTTTAGTGTATTTTATTTAATGAAAACAATAAGTGAATTTTAAATTCATCCAAAATTAATAATTATTCCTTCTCCTTCTATCCTTGAATGAAAAATATGTACATTAGTACATTATTGTTTTAAAATAAACACACAATAATTCATTTACACAAAAGGAGTCGTAAATTTTGTTGGGTGGGAGAGGTTTTTATTCGAATCACTGCACCATACTACCTCTTTAGGTCAAACGCATAAGAACTACCTACTCTAATGTGTTAGGGATTAAAAAGGTTGAATGTAGATTGAGTGTATTCGCAATTGCGTTAAAGGAGGGTATACAAATATTTTGGAAAATCTACCCTCAATTTACTTGACAGTGATTCGAACCCCAAACTCCCTATGACCTTCGAATCTAATATTAGTGACACCTTAGACCTTGCGTCCTCCGAAACAGATGTAAGTTAGAATAATAATGTTTAAATTGTGTGAATTGCACTAGTGCCACATCGAGTTTATCTTATGAATAACAATTTTGAAATTATAATAAAGATTATTTTTGTGCATTTATTAGAGAATATTCATTTATTTTGAAATCACTGAAAAACTTAGGATTTTTTGACTGATTCATTAAATAAAAAAAATTTGGGTAAAAAATGTTTAATTTTTTAATAGTGATTCAAGTAAGTATAAAGTGTGATGGTACATAGTGTGTCTCACTTACTTACAAAATATACTCGTTTGTGGATTTGTTTGGTGGTTTATTCAGAAAATCTTTCTATTTCACATTATCTTATCAAATCTCAGTATCTAAATGTGTTATAGCACATATATATGGCTTAAACACACCATATTAAGTACATATTATATTATCTCCTAATGTTTTCTATGTAACACCCCTTTCGTGTTTTCTCTTTTTCCTTTACCCCTCAGAGAGAAAAGTATTGTGAATGTCTAGTAAATGACGTAACTAAAGATTTCGATAAATGTCCACGGTTCATGACCCATTGAAAACGAAAAGTGGTTTTCACGAAGCCATCTGTTTATTTTTTATATCTCTGTATTGTGGACTAGAATAGTAACCATTTTACAGTTAGAGCTTAAACTTTGTATTTGGGTTTTTCCTAAGATCCCCCAATGATATTTTTGGAATTGGATATACAACTCTAAATTTAAGAGTAGCTTACTGATGATCAAATTTCTTTTGTTAATATTTTTTTTTCAAAATCAGATTTATACATTTCTATTAAATTTTGTATCAATAATGTTTAACATTACAAATAAAATGGAAATTTTCGTTTTTGCATGAAAATGTTTTAACTGCACATTAAATATACAAATATTTACAATTTTGATCATATCCGCGTAGATATTTGAGACGCAAAATAACGTAATTGTTAGGTTGTAGTAGGCCTACTGTTGAAATTTAAAAAAAATTTAGTTTGTAATATATTTTTAGAGAACCTATAGTTTCTTATATTTAATAAAACATATTATATATATATATATATATTGAATACTTAGAAATATGTAATTGAATGTCATGTACTTTGATGAATAAGTGTGCTTATCTTTTCCCAAGGTTTCTATAACCGTGTATATTATTACATTTATTCTCTTTGCTGGAGTGTTTATGCAACAATGTATATTATTTCGTTTCACGAATCTTAATAGTTTTTAACAATCGTCTCTATTTTAAATTAAAGAGAGGGAAGATCTGTGTTGTGCGTAGTACTTAAGGGGGTTATTTGAAATGTGAAATTGATTTTATGCTCCTTATTTGAGAGAGATGTTTCTGTAGCAGTTTATAATATTTAATAAGACCTATATGCTTTTTAGTGGAGTGTTTTTGCAATACTGTGTATTCTAGGTCTGATGTATGGTGTTCGGATATAATCTCTTTGCTCTTTGGGGGCTCCGCCCCCAAACTCCAGGTCTCTTTTCTTTGGAAGTGGTGTAAACTAATGTAATTACAGCGTTATTTTTAAATGAAAAAATGTGTGGAAAATGTGCAAAATGGATATAAAATAAAAAAATCTATCTCCATCTAAGGTATAACCGACTAAGACACGACAAAAATGAATAGGACCAAACTTGTGTATCTCGCCAAATCCGCAGCTGCTGGTACAGTCCGTTTATTGATAGCTCTTATTGTTTAGCCACATGATACCTCCAAAGAAAGGTCCGCAATTACTTTAAAGTTGCTCTGCAGTTTTTAATTTATTTCGGGGGTTAAAAATTAACTTTTTTTATTTTTTGAAACTTCCCGTCGACTACAGGCTAGAAGCTATAAGTTTGGCAAATTTCAATTTTCTAGCTTATCTGGAAGTGGGTAAACATTAATACCAGTGAGTGAGTGAGTGATTGAGTGAGTGAGCCAGCCATGTGGCTTTATTGTAATATAACACGTGTCTAAGCTACATTACTCTCAGCTAATTTTGTGGGAATGTTTGACCATTTTTATACACAGGAGTCTAGGGGGCACCTGAATATACTGATCGTATATCCTTTCCGTTGCGGCTCTTCCCATGCCCCAATAAGATAAGGTTATGATTATAGTGAATATGAAGTGTGTAAGCATAAAGTATACAAATATAAATTCTTAACCTAACTTAAACTTAACTAATCAGATCCTGGTGACCTTTATTATAGTTCCACTTTCGGGAAAAATATCCATTGTACCAGCCGGGAATAAACCCCAGGCCCATATGTTGGTAGACATGTATGCTGTCACTACACCAAAAGGCCATTTGGCAGAATGGATGACCAACCTAACATAAACACCAACAATAAGATACGACAAATAAATTTGAAATGTGTTTGGCAATGCTACATGACATCAATTAAATTATATTGGCGCTACGCATGCACACGTAGATGTCGTAGTAATGGAAATGACACCAGACTTAGCAAGGATTCGTTTTGTTGAAGATCATGGTTGATGTCCTCTTAACCTTGTCCAGCCTTTTTCTCCTCCTCTTTTTCAACTATCCAGCAATAAATCCACATCTTCTCCAAAGGGACTTGCATGTAAATTTCGACACAGTGTATTTAATCTGACAGTTCTATGAATATTTGAGAGAATGGTTAGAGGAGGGTAAGAGAGGTAAAAAGGAGAAAGCAAATAGATACCCGATTCTCTTCTTATTCTTCTTACGCTTTTATTCCCCTCAATACAAGTTTTTTTCGGTGAAGTGAAACAAGAAAAGGAAACATTGTTTTGTATGTAAGATTTTACTTTCCATCCCGCAAAAGAAGAAAGTGTATATGTAAAAAGTCTGTCAAATGACTACGTGAAAGGTCGGAAAGAGAAGAAAAATAATACCGGGGAATACTGTACGAAGAAATTTTAAGATTTTCTAAAGGAAAGGAAAAAAATTTCAAACCTTTCATACATTTTTCCATTTTTAATTGAGACCTGTTATTTAATGTAAATTAAGGGGGCCTTTCTTGGCTTCTTGGAGTAATTCTAGTACAAGCTCTTCGGAATCCAACTCTGCACTATGTTTTGAGTGAAATAACCTTCATCACAAAAATATCTGGGAAGAGCTTACAAGCAGGAAACTGAATGGTTTGAGACTTTGTTTATTTGAAAGGTCTCAACTATAGAATGATTCTGTTGAGAATTGTTTAGAAAGTTTAAACCCATTTCTTGGTGGTCAATATTGATAACATTTAACAACGTTAAATAGATTCTCAGTTTTTACACGGGATTTTGAGATAGAGATCTGACCACGGCTGTTTTCAGTTATGGGCTGGAATACTGAAGTTTGGCAACTCTGCGTTGAGGCCTATCAACAACACAGCCACGTGCAGTATTGCTGTCTTCAGTTATGGGCTGGAATACTGAAGTTTGGCAACTCTGCGTTGAGGCCTATCAACAACACAGCCACGTGCAGTATTGCTGTCTTCAGTTATGGGCTGGAATACTGAAGTTTGGCAACTCTGCGTTGAGGCCTATCAACAACACAGCCACGTGCAGTATTGCTGTCTTCAGTTATGGGCTGGAATACTGAAGTTTGGCAACTCTGCGTTGAGGCCTATCAACAACACAGCCACGTGCAGTATTGCTGTCTTCAGTTATGGGCTGGAATACTGAAGTTTGGCAACTCTGCGTTGAGGCCTATCAACAACACAGCCACGTGCAGTATTGCTGTCTTCAGTTATGGGCTGGAATACTGAAGTTTGGCAACTCTGCGTTGAGGCCTATCAACAACACAGCCACGTGCAGTATTGCTGTCTTCAGTTATGGGCTGGAATACTGAAGTTTGGCAACTCTGCGTTGAGGCCTATCAACAACACAGCCACGTGCAGTATTGCTGTCTTCAGTTATGGGCTGGAATACTGAAGTTTGGCAACTCTGCGTTGAGGCCTATCAACAACACAGCCACGTGCAGTATTGCTGTCTTCAGTTATGGGCTGGAATACTGAAGTTTGGCAACTCTGCGTTGAGGCCTATCAACAACACAGCCACGTGCAGTATTGCTGTCTTCAGTTATGGGCTGGAATACTGAAGTTTGGCAACTCTGCGTTGAGGCCTATCAACAACACAGCCACGTGCAGTATTGCTGTCTTCAGTTATGGGCTGGAATACTGAAGTTTGGCAACTCTGCGTTGAGGCCTATCAACAACACAGCCACGTGCAGTATTGCTGTCTTCAGTTATGGGCTGGAATACTGAAGTTTGGCAACTCTGCGTTGAGGCCTATCAACAACACAGCCACGTGCAGTATTGCTGTCTTCAGTTATGGGCTGGAATACTGAAGTTTGGCAACTCTGCGTTGAGGCCTATCAACAACACAGCCACGTGCAGTATTGCTGTCTTCAGTTATGGGCTGGAATACTGAAGTTTGGCAACTCTGCGTTGAGGCCTATCAACAACACAGCCACGTGCAGTATTGCTGTCTTCAGTTATGGGCTGGAATACTGAAGTTTGGCAACTCTGCGTTGAGGCCTATCAACAACACAGCCACGTGCAGTATTGCTGTCTTCAGTTATGGGCTGGAATACTGAAGTTTGGCAACTCTGCGTTGAGGCCTATCAACAACACAGCCACGTGCAGTATTGCTGTCTTCAGTTATGGGCTGGAATACTGAAGTTTGGCAACTCTGCGTTGAGGCCTATCAACAACACAGCCACGTGCAGTATTGCTGTCTTCAGTTATGGGCTGGAATACTGAAGTTTGGCAACTCTGCGTTGAGGCCTATCAACAACACAGCCACGTGCAGTATTGCTGACTTCAGTTGGTTCAGTCGGGATGTTTGTTTATCGTGTAATTTACTTGATTTGAAATGTTGTGTGGTTCGCGCGTCTAATACATTAAGTCTTGGGTCATATAGCAAAACATACAATAGATGAAAATTTTGTGGATGTGAATTTTGATATTCAACTAACAGCTGATATATTTCCAGAATCCTCAGTTTGGTATATTTGTGGTTATGCTTGCTGCAAATCGACTGTTAGTTTGGAATACAGTTGTTGCACTCATTTTTATAGTTGGGTATGATACATATGTTAACTATTTCAATAATCTTACCAGAGCTTATCCTGTGCACCTGCTTTGTTGGCCGCATCGTCTAAGGTGCTACTCTTGCAGTAGACTAGATTTCCGATGAAGGGGTAATCGAGGTACGAACCTCGATCGGGTGTGGAGGGTGGTATTTCCTAAATGGTGTTCAACTCTTTCTCTATCCATGAAAATGCGGGTACACTGCATATTAATATAGCCTAACTCATCTTTAAAACCATTAGCGTAAATAGTACATAAGCGTATAACCCAAACAGGTACTAAGATAAAGTGATAAAAAAAACTTACTGTGTTTGGTCTATAAATACATTTGTAAGGATCCAGATTTAGTTCAATTTACTAAGAGTGAATTATTTTCTTTGGTTTCGTCAACGCTTGGAAATATACTTCTTATCAACTACATCAAGTAAAGAAATTATAAACTTTGCAGTTAAAATTTTTGTTCAGAAAAAATAAGTGAAACACTTTTCAAATTATAGTTTCAAAATGATATATCCACAGGCTGGTAAGTGTTCAAAGCAATTACTTAAATAACACTTTAGATCATATTAAAATATTTGCTAAAGAGCTATACTTAGATATGGAAATTGAACCCGGGACTTTTGGATTATTGCAACAATGACAGCTCTTGTTGTGCTTCGAGCCACTCAGCCTCCAGGTAAAATGGTTGCGCTCCTTTTACCAGCTTAAGTCCTTCAACACTATGATCGCTACGTTCAGTCCCATTATCACCCAGCACTGACACTAGCGAAGCACAGTGTTGAAGGACTCAAGCTGGCAAAAGGAGCGCAGTTAAATCCCCGTAAGGTTGAGAGGTGTTTCTATTATTTGTCTGTGCACCCATTCTAGAAGCCAGCCGCGCTGTAACTAATGGGTCAATTATCTTCTAAAATATTGATTATTAATAGGCCTCTTTTAGTGTTTTACTACTGAGCACTCTAAACACGGCAAGCGCAAACACAAGCAGATTACAGGTAGTGACTGATGAAACAAATAATGTTTTATGCACACTATATTTACAAACATGACTATCAAAATTTCTTCCATTTTCCTGTAAAACAACACCGTAACTCACCATGAAAATATTTAACAAATTGATTTAATAGCACATTTAAAAAGATAGTATTATTTTGTTAAGTTTGATAGGATAAACATTATTTTTCTAAGATCTTAATTTTTAGCGTTACTAACTTCTCAAACTTTATCTTTCAAAGGCACGGGGATAAATACCTATTGTAGGTCCATATTCGAAACGATGGCGTAACCGACTTTGCTATAACCAGCGAGTGGTGTATTATTATTACTATTATTATTATTTTATAGGTAACGATAATATCTGTCAAACATGTCTTCTGAATCTCTCATGATTTCACGAATAAATATATGATAGTAAGTACAGAATCTTCTGCCCAAGACAAATACCAAAATCTCACTATATTTGTGTGCCCATATGTTTTTGTGAAAACCATCTAAGACTTTATCTACAAATAGAAAATATATATTAGCCATAATAAAAATCTTCGATAACATAATTTGGGAGAGTTATCAAAGTATTTTTCATTTAGCTCAATAATTTTAGAACCAAACAACCACATGTATTCAAATATATATTTTTAAATTGTATTTGTCTAAGATAAATTATACAAAAACGTGTACAGATATAAAGATAAAAAATGTTGTCATAAACCTCAATAGCATGTAAAATTATATAAACATATAATTAGAACAAAGATCAAATGATCTTAATAGTCTAACTATAATGAGGTAGTATTTATGTATATAAGTCTGGAATATGAACATTTATTTTTCATAGTGACGTCCTATTTGTAAAATTGATGCAATGGGCTTTTCGAGAAGGGAGGGGGGAAACATTTTGAGAATAAGTCTTATTTTATCACAAACTTCCAAGAAAAAGAATGGGGCATCTCTTAGTCAACCACTACCATTTTTATACATAGACTTTCAAAATTTATATTGAAAAACCTATGTATTTATTATTACGTTTACACTTAAACAATATATAGGAGAATCTAGATAAAGATCCAATAACGCTGACATTTTTTCTTGGCATTTGTTACAATGTCCAGCAAGATAGAATTACAAATAGTGCTACGCGCCAAAACGGTCAGAGTGCAGCCAACACCATCGCGGCTAGCCTTTATACCGCTGTCTGGAGTGAGAAGGAAGTGAGGTTGGAGCGGAATTAGTGTTAAATTTCTTAATTATAGTTTGTAGAGATCATATAGTGGATGCGTTGTGTTGATTAAATTAATAAAACAGTATATATATTAAAAATATAGAATTACATTTTATCGCACAAAAAAGGCTTTTATTGTTTAAATTAATATGTTACACTTGTAAATTATAATTTGAATTTGGCCGTCAATAGATTTATCACTTATTAGGTTAATTAAATATTAATTGCGGAGGTACATTATGCATGTCCTTTTTTGTTCATTCCACGTGAAAATAAATAAACACAAGTCATCGACTTGGGACGTTAAATAGAAATTATTCGAAATCATATCATAACAGACCGGTGCGAGAACAGAACCAGCAGTGAACCCACTTCCTGGTTGCAGTACTAGTTAAAACATTACACATAGAAGATTTCAGAGAATCGAAAATACAAGAAAACACTCCTATTGGGCACCTTCTAAGACATGGGCCAAGTAATCGTTTTCTTACAAACTCCCCCCTGGCCATGCCTGTGTGGTCTTAAGAGAGAACAACAAAACATTTTACTTGAAATAACATACAGTATGTTCTATTTTGAATATTCTGACAACGCTCAAATTAAGGTCTAGAGTTAACAATTACTCCTTGACTAGCAGGTTAGTGAGCTTGCAACAACCCCGTTACTCCCTACAAGATTACTTAACACATCTTATCTCTTATAACCTGTTAATAAAAAATTTATCAACTAGCCCCTTTTTATTCAAGCGGAATTCACAAAGTGAAATTCAGCGAGGTATACACATTCATTTTTATAGCACCCTTAATTTCTTTTCTGAAAAACATTAATAGGAATAATAGCTAAAATTATCTTACAATTTCGTCAATTTAAAATCTTACAAAATATTCAATTTTACACTTTACACAACATAAATAATAATTATTAATTAACCTTTAAATAATAATTAAAATTACTTTTTTTCACTGCAAGTCTTTCATTTATATACAAGTAATTCAACCACATAATTACATAAAAACATTTTAAAAATCCATACAACAATTCAAATCAAAGTTTTTTTCGTCCCTTCCATGATTTGTGTCATTAAAACTGGTTCATTTGATTGTACCTCCAAATCACCACTGTTTCACAGGTATACGTCTTTATGGAGGGGAGATGGGGTTAAGCTTTCCCATCTCACATACTAACAGTTCAGAGTTTAAATACTCCGGGTTTATAATTTCCTTATTTTGTAAATATGTTATTTGGCTGTTTACTAATTTTTATTAACACAACAAATATTATATTTATAACTATCGACAAATAAAAGACCAAACGCTTAAAGTTTTCTTGAAAATGTATGCCTGTCGTGATTTGCGGAATCCCTCAAATCTGTTGTGCACGCTTCGACCTGCAGACACAGCCAAATAACATTGGAAATTCAATAAAAGTTAATGCAAATACACGTATTTTTTCATTATATTACCTTTGAATTGTAATATATATGAAAGAATATGACCAGTGTTGAAAAAAATAAGATGAGCGGGACTCGGTCCAGTGATCCAGCGATTATGAAGCTGGAACGCTAACCACTCGACCACCACCATCTCGTGCATATAACGCAACGCACCGGTACATATTCGACGCGTAAAATTTATCTTGCGATTTTCTCGAAAACGCCTAAGTAGTACGCCTTACTACTTGCACATTATGTTGTACTAATGGACTAATAAAGTGAACAAAGTTTGAAGATAATCCGTGATCCGAACGTCGTGGCCTCCCCTTGTAAGACAAGGACTTTAGGGAAGTGTCTTAAATAGTTCGTTCTGGTTCATAACGAGATCCAAGGTCACTTGTACCAAATTCTTTGCTACGCGCATAAATGCACACCAGCTAACACAATCACTTTCAAGGCCAGCTTCTATATGATCGTAATGATCACGCAAATGAAATGAGGTTGACACGAAATAAATGTTTACTCTTTAATCTATAGTTTTGTATAGATCGTATAGTGGCTGTGTTGTGTTGGTTAAATTAATGAAACATCATATATATAAAATACAATTAATTATATTGGTTGGCTTCTATTATTTAACTTAATACACGTCACGCATCTTAGCGGATAGTATGAGAGTGGCCGTCAACAGATTTAGGGTAAATTCACAATATCAATTGATTTATACAAGGTGTAATAATAATATAAATACTATTAATTATCACGCCTGATTGTTTGTTATAATAATTATAGCTACGGCTAAAGCAAGGTGTCAATAAATAATTCACAAAAAAAAACATGATTCCCAAGAGTTGACCCGGGAAAGTCCTTGGCTCAAGACCGACGTAGACAAGAGTAACGAGTTTGACATTACTCCATTTAACTTATATTTTTTTTTCAAATTACCAGGAAAATACATTCATTGGTCCTTTTTAATCAAATATGCATCAAGAAGACTAATTGTTCTGTAAAGTAACGTTAGCCTGCGTGGTCCAAGACAAGCGAAGAAAGACAACCCACCCCCCCGTTTAAAAGCTTTAGGACGGTATTTTCTGTACAGGTGACTCTCAAAATAAAGATACTTTTCCTTAATATCTGACAAGCAGCTTATTAACCTCGCAATACGCCGTTATTACCTACAAGGTTTCTTAACTAATACTATTTTTCTATAACGTTTTAATAAAAATTGTATCAATAGGTTCTCATGCCTGACAACATCTGAACGTTCATAACATATATGTTGCTTATCGTCAACGATTAGTAACTAGTTTTTTTAGTTTAATTTTATTTAATTTAGCACCGCGTCTTACTATCCGTTCAGGTAATAAGCTTAAGTACTAATAACACTAGTGGATTAGGAATTGAGAAGGTTGAATTTAGAGGAAGTGAACACGAATTTGCGTGGAGGGAGAGTGGAAAACCATTTAGGAAACCCCCAGTTCACCCGACCGAGATTCGAACCTCGATTTCCCCGTTCTCGGTAGTTTAGCTCAACACGACTGGCGCGTTAGCCAACTACGCCACCGAGGCGGGTAGTAACTAATTAATTAAATTATTGTATCCAATAAAAAATTCAATTTAATGTGTCAAACATACAAAATGTATATTTTCAATGAAAATGTTGACTAAAATAATTTACTACTGTAGGTCTATATACTAAATTTAGCAAATATGTTTGTATTTTTATAAAAGGGCTTATTTTGTGATAATGGATTTAGCCTAACCAGTACGTTTGAAAGGGATGTACAGTTTTGGAAAACTTAATATTCTGAAATAATAATTATTTCTGAAAGATATTGTTAAAAATTAAATTATTTAATTTCATAGCAAGAATGATTAATCTTTGATGGAATAACAAGCGTGTAACTATTATTAGGCATTATTGTAAAATCTGGTTTTATAATAATAGGATTTTAGTACAGTCAGCATTGACTATCTACTATATATTTTAGTATTATGACGTTTAAATTATTGATGTTATCTAACAAACGTAACACAGGTATCAATGATCACGTGATCTAACGAGTCACTCTTGTAGCTAGTCTTGATGCTGGAGATGGGATCATCAGGGTTTAAATCTCGGTCCGACGTACTGACGTACTTATTTCTCCTAATAGTTTTCAACTTTGCCACCACTAAACTGAGGTTAATTTCCCCTTAAAATACCCCGTATTTACTATCTCCATTTCACCACCATAATTATTGTATGCGTATTTTAACATGAATTGAAAATATACTTTTGACGTGAATACGTCTTTAAATTTGCTACCATACGGGGGCAATCCAAAAAACCTATTGATAACAAAATCGAGGTATAGAGTTTGGTGTTGTAGTTTCGAATCTTTCCTCTACATCTAAAATTAAATTATACCACTGAATAGCTAAATAATCAAAGAATTCATTACGATAAGCGAGAACAGTGACGCATCGCGCGCGTGGAGGGGAAGCGCCGCCATTTTGAGGTTATTTTGCTGCGTATCGAGATTTGCAATTAGTATAACTTTTGACTCGGAGAAGCTACGATGTTCGTTTAAGTTTTAATCGTCAGCTGTCGTCAAAATCTATCGAGTGTATATAAAACATTAGTTTAAATTAGTGACAGTGAATATAATAAGGTGTTAGAATAAAAAAATATTATCAAAAATATATAATGTCGGCCTATACGCTTTACCAGAAATCTCGATGTATCTTGTATGCCATTTGTGTCGTACTTTTCGTATCACAGACCTATAAATAATAAAGTTATATTGAAACGCAATAATTATTTGCTTCCTTGCTTCTATCCTAAAACATACCGTAAATAAAAATATTTTATTTAAAAAATATAACCCGTTACATAAACGTATTCACGTACAACACACGGCCGTGTCCATGACCCACAGCCACACCCAATTTTTTCTTTTAATGATTCATAGAGCATAGAGTATATTTAATAACATTTGGGCGTGTAAACCTAACGGGTAATAAGACACGGTGCTAAAATGAATAATATGTAACATTTGGTTTATGTTGGTCAGGCAGGTTTATAAGTAAACCAATATGTTGGTTGTTTTATTATTTAGTTTTGTTTCCTCAATATCTTACCACTAGCCCAGGGCTATTAGCATATCGTAACACATTTTGACGTTAGGAACCCTCATACCTCTCCTGCTTTCATACAAAGTGGTTCAAGCTGGATCCCGTCAAGATTAGAGTATAAAAGAACATATATCAAGCGAATGGAACCAATTTATTAAGACAAAGGTGTCCCTGTACTACTTTTATTGAGAGTTAATGGACAATGTAAACCTAAGTGCTTTGATATATAGAAGAAATGACATTGATTGCTTACTGATGTTAGCTTCGGTTCTCTTCACACATTAAGCGTTAACATAATTAGCTGTGTTGAGTTAGTCATAGTGGAGATATGGACGACTGAGGTTTATTTTAATAATAAGTTATTGGATTGTTATTCATTACATAATAATTATTAAAGAAGATATCAAATTTAATAAGGATGCTTATTACTCTGCTCAGGTGAAGTGTAATACAAACGCAAACATTTTTTAATTAAATTTAAGGTATCTTTATGTAGTGAAACATGAGTGATAAATCAATAAATCGTAGTTAAATAAATGATACGGAACCCCGCATGGAATTTCTCGCTCTATTGTTTAAAAATGGAGATATTTACTCAAAACTCGTAATATTTGTGAAACGAAATAATATACACTAGCAAACTCAAGCATAAATTGCACTATACTTATGTAAAACATTTTTTGAGTCCCGGTTTTAAATTTATAATTTTATTTTTAAAGAATTAATGTCCTCATTTGTGTGTTTGGACTGATAAAAAAGATTCAAATTGGAACCACAAGGGTCAACATTACGTAATAAATTTAGACTTCCGGTTAAAATTTTTGACATATTATTAGGTGTTGCACATCTTCAGGTCATCGCATGGCTATTAAATTCCTCGTTTATAAATTTTGACCAATAAAAAATGTGAATATTGACTATTGAGTCTAAAATGGAGATAGATCGTTGTTGTACAAACATTTCTCCTAAGTGGCTTAAGGAAAGATAACATAAACTTTTTGAGAGACTTACTTAGGCTATATTTAATTACTCTATTGCATTGGAGAATAATTGCGTTAAAACTCAAGTAGTATCTCTTAACAACTAAAGCTCACAAAATTGTATTAATATATTTGCCAATATCTCAGAAACTGTTGGTTTTATAAAAATATATTTCATATAAAAGTTTTTAATTTTTAATAGTATTTCAATTTTGCAATGATAAGTTATTTAGTATCTCAAATAGTTGCGGAGATACGGAAATTTCCGCTTCTGTAAAGTACCTTGAAAATCATTTCCACTGGAAAATAAAAATTACCAGTTTATTCATTATCTTAATCAACGCCTAGATACGAATTTTAATCAAAATTGTTAGAACTGATTTTGAAAAATTAGTTTTTTTTTATCTTTTCGCCCTTTATTAAACTACACTTAAATTTAAGTTCAAATAGATACACAGACAAACGGCATTGTAAAGACCATTTTCAAGGGTTCGGTGGGTAATGAGACGTTGATACCATCAACATTTTAGGTTAGATTTTTTTACGGTCGCAATACTTTATCTTTTCGAAAAGTTAAAAAATATATAAATTTGCGTATAGATTTAAAGTTATTTGTTTTATAAAAATATAATTCTTATAAAATATTTGTATTAACAATAGATCTACATAATTTAAATGTTCAGTAATTTCATTTCTCAAATAGTTTAGGAGATAAGATGAAAAATGATAATTTACTCATCACACCGGAACCCTTAAAGTCATTTGGCTGAAATATTGAGTGTAGCCATTTTGTTTTTAATATTTATAAGTGTTTATAAATGAAATATAATCAAAATTGTTAAAGATGATTTTGAGAAAATCTATTTTTTCTCTTTTTGCCCCTCAGGAAACTACCCTTAATTTTAGGGTTCGATATCCAATTCCAGAAATCCCATGGGGCAACCCTATGAAAACATTAGATACCAAGTTTTAGCCTGATTGGTAAAATAGTTTAGGCTCTAGTTGGAGGTACAGACAGACAACAGACAGACAGACGGAAATTCAAAATCACTTTTTCGGATTCAGGGAGTCATGAAACGTTAAAATTCATCAAAATCTTGAGTTAGATTTTTTTGACGATTACAATACTTTCTCTATCTGTAAGATAGTGAAAAAGTAAAAATAAAAAAGAGATTAAATAAACTTAATAGCGAAAGGCTTTCATGACAGCTAAATTAAATGTTACATATTTTGTAGAAATTAGTGTGATAATTAAATCCTTACAATCTTTTAATATAGTTTTAACAGTATTTCCAAAATAAGTAATCAAACAATTAAATTACAAAGAAAAATATGCTATCGGACCCAGATTTAAATTCTAAGCAATTAATCTGAAAAATAACAGATGAAAATTAGTTTTTTCATAGCTATTATATGCAATAAATTTAATTTAAATAGCTAAAACACTAATATGACTTGTAATTAATTTTAAAAATATTTATAGTTTCTAATACATTTTAATATGAATAAGAAAAACGAAAACTCCTGAAATGATGGTAAAAAATAAAATCGTTATTTAATAATAAAAATATTTTGTTCTGAAATGAAAAATAACAAAAATCTATTTTCAACAGGTATACTTCATGGAACATAGGAATAAATCTTCTACTAGTTTTATTCATGTGTGGATATTTTGACGTTTGTACTACTATCAACCAAGATCTTTATCAGCTGAACAAATGCATATCAACAATTGCGGAGTATTCCCTAGTAGACAGCAAATCACTTATGGTTTTTGTAAACGACAACCACGACAACATCTACTTGAACAATAACAGTGATCGCAAACAAACAATAACACTGCGACTGAAAATTACCGAAGACATATCCTTGCAAGATTCAGATTTATGGACCAACGTCATACTGGTGAACAGCATTCCTCGAACCGATATCCTGTAATGCTCACAAGACTGTCGAAGCCAATTTGTGAAGTTCAATAAAACAAGTGGGCAAATTTTTTTTGTTTCCAGTCATATTAGCATTCTGAGCGGCGATCTTGATTACCAACTACAAACGATAGAAAGACAATTGAATAACTCGAGAATGCGTAGTGTGTCCAATTATCAATCACGGTGGATCATCGTCTCAATTAAAAGTCAGTTGATGGACAGATATCAAGAAGCAAAATGGGCGTTAGACATAATCAAGC
The DNA here is from genome assembly GCA_033556935.1 of Timema podura. Lineage (NCBI taxonomy): Eukaryota > Metazoa > Arthropoda > Insecta > Phasmatodea > Timematidae > Timema > Timema podura. The sequence continues at coordinate 96,830,822 of JAVRXN010000009.1, read as the reverse complement.
AAGTTTCCAAGTTTCTAATGGTAAATGCTATAATTCTGATGTGTACACTGACAGATTTATATCAAACTAAAACCACAGAACATATTTGGAATGTTTACACATGGTTTCCTGACTCGTTGCTAGAAGATTGCCAAAGAAAGTCACAAGAGCCAACCTAATTAACACTTGGTATAAGGAAAATGGTGGGTATTTCCATAATATATATTTTTCCCTGATAAGGGTTTGAAGAATCTTAGACGTTGTCCCATAATTGCTTCTATATTTCCCTACGCTCCTTTTATTTTACCACCTATAATGGGTCATGTTCCTTCTTTTGAAATCGCTCACAAATATATAGGAGTGAATATATCAAATCACGCTTTATTTACGGAGGGACTGGAAATTAGGTTATTACGTACGCTAATGAATTAAATTGAATGGAACGATTATTTATAGGCTAACTACTTTTAAAGATAAAGTGCTTGATGTGATAAACGCAAAGTCTGACTTTACTACAACAGTATTTACAATACCAGAAAACCAGAGTATTAATGTCGAGTTTTCAAAAACTTACCTGAAAGAAAGCACAGCCTGGATTGTACCAGCTCCAAGGCCCATTCCAAACTGGCAAAGTCTAGTAATTATCTTCACCCCAGGTATGTGGCTCGGCGTCATTTTATCAATTTTGATTGGGATAGTAGCTTTCTGGGTACTGGCTAATAGAGGATTCATACGAGTAGCTTCTGTCCCTTTCCCCATGAGGGAACATCAAACTTATTCTAGTTTTGAAAGTAGTATTTTCAACATTGTTCTACGATTATTAACGAATCCGTAGTGAGGCATCCAGTAACCCCTTCTTTGCGAGCCTTCTATATAATGTGGGTGTTCTATTGTCTTGAAATCGACACTGCTTACCAGTCCTCTCTTATTAGTGTTTTAACTAACACTGCCTACACACCAAAAATAACCTCACTCGAAGGAATCTTACAGTCAAATTTAAAGATATGTCTTTCTCAATCAGTAGCAAGTGTCTTGAATTCCAGTGGAGAAGAAAAGTTTATTAAACTTTTGGAAAGACGTGAAGCTTCTGACAATTGTCATCAGCATGTCGCATATGGACGAAACTTTGCGGGTGTAGTGGGAAAATTTGGCGTAGAGTTTAGAATTTATTCCGAATTCATGAGTAATGGTCGCCCACTTATAAACATATTGAATGAAGTAGTCAGGTCAGTGGATACTAAGATGGCTTTTAGAAAGGGAGTTTATTACTACAGCCGTTTAACAATGTCATTAAAGGGTAATAGAGTCAGGATTATATTCAAGTGGTGGGCAGACATAAGGAGTGTTTCTATCAAGTACAACCTAGCTAAGAAGAGCCAAGAAAACGACGATCCAACAGTGTTGAAAATTTCTCATCTTGAAGGATCTTTTTGGTTGCTTATTTTATGCTTAACTATTTCCACCATAGTTTTTTTTGTGGAAATGTTGGTATTTAGTGTCATTGGATCAAACATTTTAACTTATTTCGCTAAGAATAGAAATACACACTTCAACAGAAGAAGACACCGTGGACTTTACGTGAGTTATCGTAAAAAAAAAGTAGTTGGACCCTTGAATAAAACTGGTAGGATTGGCTAATTTGAAAAATGAGATAATTTAATTAATGAATCCTAATTTTCTCCTAAGTAGACTTTAATTGTATTTTTAATCAATGTCAAGATATGCTTGTATTAGAACAGATTTATTCCACTGTGATGGAAATATACATAAGTGATAGTTGGTTGAATTGAAAGAACTGGTTCGAAAAAATATCAAAGTAGTTTAATGTGTTATACATTCAAAAATATATTTACAAATCATGCTCTAGATGATAAATCTAATATTCAAATTGTAAATTTTTGCTTTGCCATATTATAATTTAAAATATATATATTAGGCTATATGTAAAAATGTGCAAATTTAAATTTTTTTTTACAGGTTACGTATCTTCTAATTTTAATTCTTAACATTTTTATTTTAAGGTGATGCATTTAAATGGTATTTTGGATGAAATTACTAAACTAAAGTTGTTTAACGTATAAAGTTTAAATCATTTGATGGCATAGAGCTATATTTAGGCTAATATTAGATATTGTTATGTATAAACTAAGAGCACAAAAACCCACAACTATGTACACGTGTAGCCTATTTTGGTTTGCAAGAAACAAGAAGTCCCTCCTTTTAATTCCAGCCTGATATATTGAGGTATGTGTTTACATGATCTATTTCTCATTCTCTATTTACGCAAGTGCTAGTACATTTCCTTAATTCCATACATTATTCATACTTAACTTGTTAGTTCGTGTTGTGGGTATCCCAGGCAGGCTATAAGATGCAGGGCACCGAAAAATACACTAGATTTGTCTTATTATTTAGATGATTCATTGTTTATTTATTATATAATATATATAATATATTATTCAATTTCTAGAGTTATAGATCAATACTAAAGAATTCTTACATACATTGAAAATGTCTTATAAAACATTGACTTTGCTTTCTGTTTGACTTTACGATCGATTACGTTGCATGAAGCATAAAAAACAAACAAATATGGGTAAAATTTTAGTATTTGACTTTAAAACAAAGCAGAGCCCATTTCAGTGTCCAGATGGTTTAAGGTGCTACTTACTCTCGCAATAGAATTGACTGCCGAAGAAGAGGATACCGGGGTTCGACCCGTTTGGTGGCACCCATTCCTTAAATCAATTTCCACTCTCCTTTCATGCCAATGTGTGTAAATTTCCTCTAGTTTAAACATTCATATTCCCTAACACATTATAGTAGCACATTGTAGTAAGATTCGTGGCTAAAAAAAATTGAGCATAGCTTTATTTTGTTTGATATCTTGTTTTGGTGAAATTTAATTTTAATTAAATATATTACTAAACTTTTAGATTGCACAAAGAGTATATACCTCAAAGGTACATCCAGCGCCTAATACACCCTCATCAACTTACTTAACCATAAACTTTAATGATTTAAAAAAAAATATTATGATGATATAAGATTATATAGTCAACCACCTATTTTTCCATTTAATATCTTTAAAAGCTATCTTTTCATTTAAATTTAATAAAGGTCAGGACTTGCAATACTCTTTTGTGGTTTATTGTATTTTATTTAATGAGAACAATAAGTGAATTTTAAATTACACCAAAACTAAGAATGATTACTTCTCCTTCTATCCTTTAATTTAACTTATGTACATTATTGTTTTAAAATAAACACACAATAATTCATTTACATAAAAGGAGTCGTAAATGTAGGTGGGGGGGAGATGCTTTTTATTCAAAGCACCGCACCATACTACCTCTATAGGTCAAACGCATAAGTACAAATTACGCTAATGGGTTATGGATGAGAAAAGTTGAATTTAGTGAGACTGTACCCGCATTTTCAATAAGGGAGTGTAGAAAAATATTTGTAAAAATCAATATTCATTACACTGGACCGAGATTTGATTCTCCGATCTCCCTGTCATTGGATGGTCTAATCTGAGTTATGTTTTAGAGCTTGCGATCCACTGAAGCAGATGAAAGTTTAAATAATAGTTTTTATATTGTGTGAGTTGCATTAGTTGCTACATCGAGTTTATTTTTAAATATAAATTACAATTTAAAAAATAAAATAAATATGTTTGTGTGCATATTTTCCATAGAATTTTTTTTTCCAAATCGCTTAAAAAAACTAAGGAAATTGCTGTTAAACTGATTCAATAAATAAAACATATTTAAGTGAACCAATTTTTACATATTTTTTAAAATCGTGATTCAAGTCAGTATAAAGCGTGATAGTATAGTGTGTCTCACTTAGATTTACATGGAAAATACACTCATTTGTGGAGCTATCTCTCTTGGGGTTGATTCCGAAAAGCTTTCTATTTCACATTATCTTATCATATCACAGTATCTAAATGTATTATAGCACATAATTATGGCTTAATAAACCTTATTAAGTACATATTATATTATTCTTAATTTTTTTTATGTTACAGCACTGTCGTGTTTTTTTAATTTTCCTTCACCCCTCAAAGCGAGAAGTAATGTGGATATCTAAAAAATTATGTAACTCAATATTTTATTAAATGATCTCATTTCAAGTTCCACTGAAACCGAAAAAGTGGCTTCATCGATGCCTGTGTCTGTCTCATTTTTCTCTTTGTACCTTGGACAAGATCCGAGATCATTTTACCTTTTGAGCTAGAACTTAGTATTTGGGGTTTTCGTAAGTTCCCCCCAAGATTTTTTTGGAATTGGATATCCAACCCTAAAATTAAAAGGATGGACAAAAAGAAAAAGAAAATAGATTTTTTTAAATATACAAACATTTCCAATTCTGATCATATCTCCGCAATTATTTGAGATACAAAATAAAGTACCAGTGTTAGGTTGTAGTAGGCTACTATTGAATTAAAAATATTTTAATCCGTGATGTGTTTTTATAAATCCCATAGTCTATGAGATATAAAAAAATATCTACTTATTGAATGGAATACTTAGAAATATGTAATTGATTATTATGTTTATAATCTTCTCTTTTCAATGTTTCTGTAATCGTGTGTATTATTATATTTATGCTCTTTGCTAGAGTGTTTATGCAACAATGTATATTATTTCGTTTCACAAATCTCATTGATTTTTAATAAATGTCTCTATTTTAAGGTTAATGAGAAAGAAAATCTGGGCGTTGCATTGTACCATTTATTTAAGGAGGTCTTTGAAATGTGAAATTAAATGATTTGCTCCTTCTTTGACAGAGATGTTCCTCTTTTATTATCGTTTCTCTAACAGTGTATAGTATTCAATACATGCTCTTTGTTGAAGTGTTTTTCAACAATGTACATTATAGGACTCGTGGCTATATATATATATATATATATATATATATATATATATATATATATATATATATATATATATATATTGGGACAAGGGAAGAGCCGCCACGGAAAGGGCATACTATCAGTATATTCAGCCATCCCATAAGACTTCTGTATATAAGTATTGGATAATATTCTCACCAACTGAGCTGCTAGTAATGTAGCTCAGATGCGCATATATTACTATATATATATATATTACTCTCTATATATATAAACCAATACTTATATAGAGTAGTCTAGGGAACACCTGAATATACTGATCGTATACACACTTTCCGTGACAGCTCTTCCCATGCCCCAATAAGATGAGGTTATGATGATTATTGAATACGAGGCTGTGAAACAAGTATAAATTCTTAGCCTAACTTAAACTTAACTAACCAGATCTTAGTGACCTTTATTATAGTTCCACTTTCGGGAAAAATATACATGGTACTAGCCGGGAATATAACCCAGGACTATAGGTCGGTATACATGTATGCTGTCACTACACCAAAGAGCCAATTGGCAGAATGAATGACCAACCTAACATAAACACCAACAATAAGATACGACAAATAAATTTGAAATGTGTTTGGCAATGCTACATGACATCAATTAAATTATATTGGCGCTACGCATGCACACGTAGATGTCGTAGTAATGGAAATGACACCAGACTTAGCAAGGATTCGTTTTGTTGAAGATCATGGTTGATGTCCTCTTAACCTTGTCCAGCCTTTTTCTCCTCCTCTTTTTCAACTATCCAGCAATAAATCCACATCTTCTCCAAAGGGACTCTGTATGTAAAATTAGACACAGTGTATTTAATCTGACAGCTCTATGAATATTTTAGAGAATGTTTAGAGGAGGGTAAGAGTCGTAAAAAGGAGCAAGCAAATAAAAACCAGATTCTATCCTTATTCCTTATAAAGATTTTTTCCCCCCCATTACAAGTTACTTTCGGTGAAGTGAAACAAGAAAAGGAAACACTGTTTTGTATGTAAGTTTTTACTTTCCATCCCGCAAAAGAAGAAAGTGTATATGTAAGAAGACTGTCAAATGACTACATGATAGGTCTGAAATAGAAGAAAAATAATAATATTGGGGAAGACTCTAGGAATAAATCTTAAGAGTTTCTAAAGAAAAGAAAAAAAATTCCAAATTTGTAATACGTTTTTCGATTTGTAATGGATACATGTTATTTCAATCGGGCCTTGCTTTGCTTCTTGAAGAAATTCTAATGCAAGCTTTTCGGCATTCAGATCTGCATTCTGTTTTGAATGAAATAACCTTCATTACAAATATATCTGAGAGGTGGAAAACTGAATGGTTTGAGACTTTATTTAGTAGAAAGGGTAGGATTCTGTCTGGAAGTATAGTTTAAAAAAAGTCATACATATTTATTAGTGGTCAACATTGATAAAAGCTTACAATGTTAAACCGCTCCTTTGTTTTTACGCAGGATTTTTGGGTAGAAATCTGATCCATTCTATAAGACAGCCGCAATGTAACCAATGGCTCAATCATTTTCTAGAATAATTATTATTTAATAGCACTCTAATAGTATTTTATTACTCCTCTGTGTGGGATCATCTTTGTACAGATAAAATACTAACCTCTTTTATTTATATTATCATGATCTTCCTACCAAAATCTTACTATACATGTGTGTCCACGCATTCTTGTGAAAAAATTGTGAGGATTTGTTTTACAAATAAAATATAATATTGTTGGTGAGATCAATATCTTCGATATTTTAATTTGAGAAAGATACCAAAGTATTTTTACCTTAGATCAATAAATTTAAAAATAAATAACTCCTTACATTCAAATTATTTTTTCTTTATAGTATTTTGCTGACATAAATAGTACAAAAACGTTTACAGATAAAGCTGGATAACACAAATCTCAATTAATTGAAAAAGAGGTGAACGTATTAATACCAAGAACAAAATAGTCTTTATAATCTAAAAAGAACGATCCAAGGTTGAAGTATGTAATAATGTAATATGAAAGTTTTTTTTTTATCATAGTGACATCCCATTAGAAGTTAGTATTTAAGGTTTACGAGGATGTGACGGAGGATTTTTTTTTTAAAAAAGAGTATTTTTGAATTACAAATTTACTGCTAGAGAAAATAATGTCCAGAAAAGAAAAATAATGGGGAATTTGTTAGTTTGTTTCCTACTACCATTTTTCAAATTAGATTTTCAAAAATTTAAATTCATAAACCTCTATATTTATGTATATATCCGTTTACATACAATAAATAGATCTGAGATTCAGTATATAAATCGAATAACATTGTCAGGTTTTTTTATTTACTTTAAGTTTGCTTCACTTTTTAGCGAGAGAGAATAAAAAAAGGCGATCAATATAGCCGATATCTGAACGATCGTTAAAAATACTTTTCTTTACGACGACAGTTATTTACAAGTGGTTAAACATATGATATTCAATAAAAAATATTATTAATTTTTCATACATTCATAATGTTTTCTTAGTATGAAAATATATAGTAAACATTTTAATTACGTAATACATAACATGTTCAGTATACTGTATGCGATTAAAATAAAAAATAAAAATCTTTCAATGATTAAAACGGCATAAATTTATTTAGTAACCACATTTTAATATTTTGTTAGGTACTGGGGAACCTATTTGTTAGCTATTCTAATATTGTATTTTGAAATTTGAAAAATGACCAATAGTTCGTGATATTAATTGATCACTCTTAAGTAGCTGACGATTCCCACAGATCCATTACAGAACCTGCATTAAAATATGAATGAATATTATCCCTAGGTACGGATGAATCCCAGTGGTTTAAATTCTGTGTACTAAGAAAAAACTCCTGGGTTTGATTCCCCTGTCCATATGTCATTTTTTAATTTAAGGAATATGATATCTAGATATGGATTTAATCGAAACTAACAAATAAAGTATCTTGGCTATTTAATCAATTTTATTATAATATTATTTAGTTGTTTTTATTAGTTAATCTCTTAAGACACGATTAGGGCTAATAGCCCTTCGTATCAAACATAATATTATATACGTACCACCCACAGCGTTTTCTGTTTTATAACAAAGTGGTTAGTAAGAAATTTAGATTCCACTAAGATTAAGAGTCTAAAAGCACACGGGTAAAGAGAAACGACCATTCTTCATTCATTAACCGTGTTTACGTATTGTCTATCATTTTCACCTAATGCACAAATGGTCTTTCCTGTGGTTTAAATGGATATGGATTGTTTAATAATCTCCACATTTGATCTCTTCAACAGTGAGCATTGAATTGCTTACATTCGTTGAGCCAGTGATAGTAGTAGAGGCATTGATCCAGTAGGTATATTTTAGAACTCTATCGCTAGATTATTTAAAAATATATATATATTGTTAAAGAATAAAATAAGATACATTCAGGATGTTAATAACTCTCCGCAGGTAAAGTGTAACATAATTAAAAATAAGTTGTAAGGAGCTTTGCACGGACTTTCTCACTCCATTGTTTAAAAACGGAGACATTTACTTTTAACTCGTAATACAGTGTATGTGAAACGAAACAAAAAACTATACACTAGTAAAAATTGCACTATATTTACGTAAAATATTTTTTGACTCTCGGTTTGAAATTTCATAATTTTGTTTTTAAAGAATTAAAGTCCTCATTTATATATTTAGGACAATAAATAATATCGATATTGGGTCCCCAAGGGTCAACACTTCGTATTAATTTAGATGACAAGCTAAAAAAAATGTTAAGAGGTTGCACAACTTATGGTTATCGCATTGATATTAAATTCATTTATAAATTTAGACAATTAAAATAGGTAAAAATCGAATATTGAATCAAAAATTATAGAGATAGATATTTTCTGTACAAACATTTCGCCTAAGAGGTTAAAGGAGAAAGAACATGAATTTTTGAGAATCTTACTAATATTTAGTCACTCTATGGCAGCCGTTCCCAAAGTGTGCTCCACGGAGCACTTGGGGCTCCGCAAAGTATCTCCAAGTGCTCCGCAAATAGATTGGAAATAAAAATAAATAAAATGTGATACGATAGCAAAACTGTGAATTTGTGCGTCTATGAACTGTGTATAGGTAAGTATTGGGTAGAAATTATTCACAGACTGCACGTGGCGAAACCAGACAGAGAGACTAGAGGGTGCCAGTTCACCCCCTCTCTCTGAGAACTTCGCCGGGCTTTCAGATACGATTGTTAGCTTAGACACCTTTCCAGAATGTTCTGGGAAGTTTCTATTGCATATTAAAAACTCTTGTTTCTTCGCACCTTCAGTCAGTTGAAGTTCAGTCAGTATACAATCGAGAGTCGAAACAATTCAATAGCAATGTAGTATTATTTATTTGAATGTCGGAAAAGCCAACCTGGTATGGGAGCAGTATGAGTGCTTGAATGATTTGACATCAAATTCTGCGGTAAAAGAGAATTTTGCAACTAAGAAGTCACTATGAGAATTTTAATGTCAGCTACGAGACAAATTTGAAGTTTTGTCAGATAGAGCGAAAACAATCCTTCTTCCCTTTGCAATAACTGACTTATGTGGATCAGGATTCTCTGCCTATGTGGCTACTAAAACAAAAGATCCCGGCTCAACGCAGAGCCAGATATTTGTTTGCAGCTGTCCCAAATTCAACACGATATAGCCACATTGTGCAGATCGAAACACAGCAGTCTCATCCCTCTAATTGGAATTTTAAGTTCGTGGTCTATACTTAATCGTTTTTTTTTTTTCTATTCCAAGTGACTTTTTTTTTTGCAGCCATGGATTTGGTTTTAACACTATCTGTATGGGTAACATATTGTGTTTTGAATTCGTTATCAAATGTGTTGGTCTAGGTTAATTTATGTTTTTGATTGTTGTTTTGCGTTTATATAGTTAAGTTCCTTATTTATCTGAAATTAAGGGAGAAAATAAGAATTATAATCAAATAAAACTTGATGTTTAACATGCCCAAATGCTTAAACATTCGTTTCGATCGTGAATACTGCTGTAATTCGGTTTAGTATCTATCTATGTAGAGTCTATGTGAAAATATCGTCGCCCTTATACCAAAGACACTTATGTGCAAAATGGTTGTTTTGAGAAAACAATATTTTAAGTTAAAATTTTCAATGGCTTTCAATATGAAAAATTAAGTTTAGATCAAAATTTAAGTTATTTATAAATCTAAAAAATAATTCGTGCTTTTACTATACAATAAAATATCGACTAACAACATTAAAAAATGCAGTTAGGTAAATATAGCAATTTAGCATCAAGGTAACTATAGTGCTCCGTGACAAATTTCTCTCCTGAAAAGTGCTCCGCGATTCAAAAAGTTTGGGAACCGCTGATCTATTGCATTAGAGAATTATTTCTTAAAAACTTTAGTACTTATTCACAACTAAATCTCACAAAATGCTATTAATATATTTGTCAATATCTAAGAAACTATTAGCTTTATAAAGCCATATTTTAGATAAAAGATTTTATTTTTAATAGTATTACAATTTTGCAATGATAAGCTATTTAGTATTTCAAACAGTTTGGGAGATAAGGAAATGTCCGCTTTTTTAAAGTACCATAAAAGTCATTTTCACAGACAAATGAAAATATCCCTTTTATTTATAATCTTAATCAACGCATTGATACGAATTTTAATCAAAATAGATCTTTAATTTTCTCGCCCTTTATTAAACTACTCTTAATGTTAGGGTTAGACCGACACACAAACACACGGAACTGCAAAAAACACTTTTTAGGGTTCGAGGGGTCTTGAAACGTCGACATTCATCAACATCTCGGATTAATTTTTTTTACGGTCGCAATACTTTACCTTTAGTGTTCAAAAAGTTGAAAAATATAAATATTGGCGTATATATTAAAAAATATTGGTTTTATAAAAATACGTTTCAATTAATAGATTTGTATCATAAATATATCTACAAAATTTCTATGATAAGTAATTTAATATCTCAAATATGATAAAAAAATTATAATTTATGCATGAATACGTAACCCTTAAAGTCAAATTTACGAAAAATTATAATATTTATCAAAGATCAGAAATGAAATTTAATAAAAATCGTTAAAGCAGATTTTGGAGAAAATCTATGTTTTCTATTTTTGCCCTTCAGTAAACTACCCTTAATTTTAGGTTTGGATATCCAATTCCAAAATCCCCTTGGTGCAACCTTATGAAAACCTAGATACCAAGTTTTAGCCCGATCGGTAAAAATTTTAGGTTCTAATCTGAGGTACGGGCAGACAGATGGAAATGCAGATACCAATTTTTTGTATTCGGGGGGTCATGAAACGTTGAAATTCATCAAAATCTTGATCTCAATTTTTTTGATGATCACAATACTTTCTGTGCCTGTAAGTTATTGAGAAAGTAAAAACATGTTTTTTGAACCTTACATTACTTTGTTTATAAACAAATGCTTACTTACTTAATTAAAATAAAGTTGTTGGTTTTTATGAAATAAAAAATTATAATATTGTATAGCTTGTGGCTTTTGTAACAGATAAAAATAGATATTATATATTATACGTATTTGTAATTACTATAGCTCTCTAATGGTAACATTAAATCCTAGTGACCTTCTTTAATGGGTTCAGGCAGTTACTTTTAATTATTTAAGATAATCGAAGTAATTAATAAATAAAATAAAATTAGCTTTCGCCATTAATTATTGGATAAGTGATTAATCTGAAAACATATGTATTCAAACGTGTTTTTTCCTAAAAATCTAAACAGTCACATATTTTTCTTGATTACCAAAAATATTCGTTTTATATTTTACAATATTTATATTTTTATTTTACAATAACATTTCAATTAAATGAAAATACAAAAAATTCCAAAATGAAATTTTTAGATCATTAAGTAGCTATAAAAATATAATGTTTTGAAATTTAAGGTAGAACAAATCAATTTTATACAGGTATACCTAATAGAAATTAAGTAACAAACTTATACTGGTTTTATTCGTGTGTGGATATTTTGACGTTTGTACTACTATTACCCAAGATCTTGATCAGTTGACCAAATGCATATCAACAATTGCAGAGTATTCCCTAGTTCCTAGTAGACAGCAAATCACTTATGTTATTTGTAAAATGACAACTACGACAGCATCTACTTGACCAACAACAGTGATCACAAACGAACAATAACACTGCGACTGAAAATTACTGAAGACACATTAGTGCAAGATTCAGATTTATGGACCAACGTCATCCTGGGCGAACAGCATTCCTCAAACCGATGCCCTGTACTGCTAACAAGACCGTCGAGAACATTCGAAAAATTCAAGAAATCAAGTGGGTAAAAAACTGTGGTTTCCAGTCATATTAGCATTCTGAGTAGCAATCTTGATTACCAACTACAAACGATAAAAAGACAATTGAATGTTTCGAGTATTCGTAGTGTGTCCAATATTATCAATCATGGTGGATCATCGTCTCAATTACACGTCAGTTGATGGACAGATATCAAGAAGCAAACTGGGCTTTAGACATAATCAAGCAAGTAGCCAAGTTTCTAATGGTAAATACTATAATACTGATGTAAACATTGACTAATTTATATCAAACAAAAACTACAGAAAATATTTGGAATGTTTACACATGGTTTCCTGACTCGTTTCTAGAAGATTACCAAAGAAAGATTGTAAGAGCTGAAATAATTAACACTTGGTTTAAGGAAAATGGTGGGTATTTCCATAATAATATATTTTTCCTTAACAAGGGTTTGAATGATCTTAGAGCTTGTCCCATAATTGCCTCTGTATACCCCTAGGCCCCATTTCCCCCTTGGGTGAACATCAAATTTATTCTTATTTTGTAAGTTGACTTTTCAACATTGTGTGTACGATTATTAGCGAATCTCTTGTGAGGCACCCAGTAACCGTTTATTGTGATCTTCTACATTATGTGGGTGTTCTTTTGTCTTGAGATTGACCCTGCTTACCAGTCGTCTCTTATAAGATTTTAACTAACACTACTTACTCACCGAAAATAACCTCTTTGAAGGTATTCTTCGCTCAAAGTCAAAGGTATGCCAAGTAATAGAAATAGTTTTTAATTCCAGTGGAGAAGCAAAGTTTATTAAACTTTTGGAAAGATGGGAAGCTTCTAATAATTCTTCACATCATGTGGCATTAGAACAAAACTTTGCGACTGTAGTGGAAAAATTTGGCGTAGAGTTTAAAATGTATCCTGAACTCATGAGTAATGGTTGCCCACTTATAAACATATTGAACGAGGTAGTCCTCTCGGTGGAATTTAAGATGACTTTGAGAAAGGGCAGTTTATTACTACAGTCGTTTGATAATGGCATTACGAGCGTATTAAAAACAGTAATTATATTCAAGTGGTGGGCAGACATAAGGAGTGTTTTTATCAAGTACAACCTAGCTGAGAAGATGAAAGAAAAAGACGATCCAACAGTTTTGGCAATTTCTCATCTTGAAGGATCTTTTTGAATGCTTTTTCTATGCTTATCTATTTCCACCATAGCTTTTCTTGCGGAAATGTTGATATTTAGTGTCATCGGATCAAACGTTAAAACTTATTTCACTAAGAATAGATATATATACACACCAACAGTAGAAGACGCCATGAACCTCCCGTGATGATCGTAAAACTAAACGACGAGCCCTCGTAGCAAACTAGTATTACTATAGTACTAAATTTGTAGAATGTGTTATTATGATAAATGTACCCGCAATTTCCCTACAAATTTGGTTTTAATTTTATTTTCAATCAGTGTCAAGCTATACAGGGAATAGGACAGCTGTATTCCACTCTACTGGAAAAAGATTTTAGTGTTAGATGGTAGATTTGAAGAAACTGGATCGAAAACTATAAAAGTAGTTCATTGCGCTATATATTCACAAATATATTTACAAATCATATTCTAGATTATGAGCGGTGATCAATGTGTACATTATTTCATTGTCATCTCATTACTTAAACTACCTAAGCGTCATAACAAAATTTGCAAACTTAAAAAAAAATTACCTCTTTCCACATTCTAAAACTTGACACGTTTTTTAAAAATTAATATGTTAGATAAACATATTAGGCTAAAATTGTTTAAATTAGAAAGTATAAATCATTTAGGGTGTGTGACTATATTTAACTTTTTATTAATTCCATCTGTTTCTAAATATAGGCCTATATCACAAAAGCTTTTATCGATGGGCACGTTGACAATGGCCTTTGTATTTTCTATTTGGTTGACTAGAAACAGGGATGTTGGGCTTGGAATCCTGACATGTTATATCTGATTCATTTCCAATTCTCTCATCATGCAAGTTCTTATACATTTACTTAAAACTATATATTTCTCAAACCTACTATATTAGTGAAGATATGTGGATTTACCGGGCATGTGGTAAGATGCAGTGCACTGAAAGAAACTCACTAAATGTACCTTATTATTTAGATTTTGTCGCTATTTCTTCATATGTATTATTTAATTTTGAGGGTTATGTGCAATGAATTTATCTTGACTTTTTGTTTGACCATGATAATTGATCACGTTGTATTCAGCATTATTTACAAACACATATAAATATTTTAGTTTTCGATTCAATAGTAACATAGTTTTATTTTTTTGATATATTTAATTGAACATTTTTCTTTTTATCCAACAAAACATTTAGGGTGCAAAAATGGTACACATCCCACGATACAATTAAATACATACCCATACCTCCAAAACTCTCCAACTTTATTTATTATAAACTTTAATAACAGGTAGAAAGTATTATTATTATTTTTATTATTATTATTATATTTGATTCTATAATAGCTATCCATTTTTTTCCATATAATACCTTTAAAATGTACATTTTCATTTATATTCAATATAAGGTAGTTAATTGTATTTCATTTCATGAAAATCAATAAAGTTTTTTTTATTCGACTAAAATTCAGAATGATTACTTATCTTCTTGTAAGTATGATAAGATTTAGTTAAAATTTTCACTTCCATTTATGAAAATGGAAACTCGCTTTAGTTTAACAGTAGATAAATCTTATTTTCCCAAGAGCCTTTGTGCAGGCTTCTTCTATGTGTGTGGGATCATCTCTGTCCAGATGACTATCATTTGTGTGGAATCACTCTGTCCAGATAAATATCCCCCCATTTTATTTTCATTCCGAACAAGATTTTCCCCTCACTTGTCATCAGTTAATTCAAGTAGATATGGCAGGCCACGAAAATGAACAAGAATAACTCAACAGATGACTTAAAAGGATAAAATATGTTTAATAAAGAGGTGAGTGTTCTCCCAAATTTAAAAATTCTTTGTTATTAATATTATTATTTTAAATGGTATTGGACGATCTTCCCACCGAATTCTTGTGACTGAACATAAAGTGTATTTGACATGCACGACAACATTGCGTGTTACGTCACGGACAAACTTCGTAATACATCTTAAGTCATCAAAAAAGTAATACGTTGTCAAATATTTTTACAGATTAGAAAAATGAAAACTAAACGACTATATTATATAGAACAAATTATGGGAAACCAATATTTATATTGATTAAAATAGTGATTAAAGTAAGTATAGATCATGATAGAATGTCCCACTTAGATCTAATTCCAAAATACACTCATTTGTGGTTCTTTTTAGGGAATGATTCTGAAAAGCTTTCTATTTCACATTAGCTTATCAGCTCACAATATCTAAATGTGCTATAGCACCTACATAATCAACTGAACTACATCTGACAGGCCATTATCCATCAATTTGTTTCTATGTAACAGTATTGGCATGTTCTTCTTAACGATTAATGTATGAAATACAAATAAATATCCAAACATAAATATATATAAAAAATATTTTCAAAAACTGAATGTATTTATTTAAAACAGTGTTTTTAAAGGTACATCTAGAAATTGTTCTCCCGAAAAACTACTTTAAATTATTATAGACAATCATACCTGCACAAACGTTTTAGAAATAAAATACTCTTTGAGGTAGCTCTTTATTTGAGATTAGAGGATAGAAAAGCTACTATTGTTTTAATTACATACTGACTTACCTGACTTACATATTAAGCCACTCCTGAATAACTCAAGAAAAAAATAACATTCAATTTGTAGACGTGAATGAATCTCTGGTATTTAACAAACAAACATTGAATCATGTTCTAGGATTATTAAATTTCTCGAAAAGGACAATAGTTTGACATAACCTAGACTAATCATCTTATAGACTTTAAGGCACCCATAGAATATAAATTAATGTATGAAACATAAAGTACTGTTGTGCAAACACAATCATATTGTAACGTATGGCGCGCACGACCTTGGAGGGTCGCGGACCGTTCACGCGTCACCGTGTGAACCGCGAGTTCTTTTAAGGTTATTGGAGTCTGCTGCTGATTAAGCACAAACGAAAATGCACGCGGATTATTCAAGGCTTTGATTTTTGAAGATAAAAAACACTTACAAATGAATTATCTAAATTAACTACAGCTAAACAAGTTATTAAATAAAATAAAAAGTGTCGTAATCAAGTCTACAAATTAATAAACTAATAGAACACATATAAAATATAAGTAAATTAAATAAACAAATTAACAACTATAAAACACCTAGTAACTATTAAAATATTAAAAAGTCACAAAAAATGAACACATTATTAATACAGTGTCCAATAACGATTAATGTCTACATCACCCGTGTACTTAGGCCACCGCTTGTCCCGCACACGATACACTGTGATGACCCGCAATACACAAACGCAGGACTGACCAACTCACCCGCGGACACGTTGAGCACGCAGGTCCACACATTGGACACGCAGGTCCACTCACTGAACACGCTGGTTCACTCACTGGACACGCTGGTCCACACACTTTCTTTCCCCTCACAAGCGGTCAGTTTAACGGCTAAGTTATGGTGTGTAGTTCAGGATGACTACGAACTAACATGGTTTTATAGCTTATTCGTTAATTATGTAGTTACTATGGTTCATTGCGAACACATTACAATGTGTTTAGCGCTTAAAATGATTTATTAAGATTTATTTTAATCAAATTCTAATGTGTTGTGCGTTTTATATTGTGGTTTACTGGATTGTGTACCTAGTGTGAAATATGTTTTGAAATGTTACATATATTTGAAGTGCATTCTAAAATTTTTACTTTGTTTGTGTATTCTTATTCGGTTATGTGTTTTAATATTGAATTTATTTATATTTAAATATGGTTATAAGTGTTGTGTGCCAAATGGACAGGGAAATTATAAAATTAAACCTAAGGTCCACGTGTTTGGTTTTCCAAATAGTAAAAATATTAAGAAGAAATGGTTGGATTTAATTCAAGGAAAAGATTTTCAGCCCACTAAATATTCGAGAATAGGTAATATGAACATATTAATTTTATTGGATGATAGTTTCATAGACTTGACGTGTACACACATTTTAAATCCATTGTATCGAAATCTTAATTTAATAATTTTAGAAAAATTATAAAGGCTTGATAGTTATTTGTATTAAAGTTTTTGCTAACTTAATAAATTTGGAACATTTTGAATTTATAAAGTAAATAATTAATATATTTAAGATAAGATATGTTTTAGTTTTTTTACATAAAACTGATATGAATTTAAACATTTTATGAACTCCAAAATTGTAATCTTCTAAACTCCTCAATATAAAACTAGATATTACTAATAGAATGATGCGATGCTCCCTCTCGTTTACAAATTGACAAATTAAAGCTAAATTAAATTAATGGTAGGCCTATTAAAAATATCATACCTGTATCGTACTCACGCCAACTAAATTTCAAACTCGTCTAGTCTGGTTGGCCATAGGCGTGATGGTCAAAGTTTGAACCCTAACAGATGTATGAGATAATAGTTACCTCAATGGTTACCCACTCTCCCTTTGTGTAAATGTGGGCACATTTTATACTATTTAAAAATTAACTTTTCCCCCTACCTCCAAAACCCGTTAGGGCTACACGCATATTTATAAGGATAATATAATAAGGATGAGGAAAGTAGAATTTAGATTATTGTACCCAAATGTGTATGGAGAGAGAGTGGGAAACCATTCAGGAAAAGCTACTCTCAGTACACCCAGCTGGAATACGAATCCCAATCTCCTGTCATTGGCAAACCAGACTAAATGAGCTTGACATTTAGACTGAACGCCTAACGGCACGGATAAAAGTGTAAATAGATGCGAATAGCCGTGTATGGGTAGTAAATGTATTATAAAATCAAATTCAAGGTTATGTCTAAATACATACTTATAACCACAAACAATAACAAATCATTTGAATTTTTTTTTAAATTTGATTGCTGGTTTTCATAAATAGCTTACCCCAAATATAATACTTTATGATAAAATAAGTATTTAGTTTCAAACCATGCCTGTAGTTAAATTCCTCATTCAAATCTTCCAGAAATGATTTTAATAAGTCATAAGAAAAAATAAAAGTAAAGGTTTTATTTTGAAACAAAATGGTAAATAAGTTTTCATAATAATTTTAATATGGATGCAGAAATAATCAAAAGCTATGGAATGTTGCCTCAGAATGATTTTAACAAATAGTATTAAATTTGGAATCTTTGTTGTATTTATAAAATTTACTGTTACAAAAATCAAAGTATACTAGTACTTATTTAATTTCTAACTAACGTGATTACATTCCAAACAAACCCCTGTTTAACATTATAAGTTTACTTAATTATATTTTAATATCAAGTTGAATATTTGTTTATTGCAGCACATGCAAAGAATGTGCCCAGCTTATATGTGAATGTAAAATGTTGTGTAAAGGTAAGTCCTACATAATATCTATGACCTTTGTAAAGTATATCAAGCTAATATGATATAATACTTATTTGTAAAATAATAATAATAATAATAATAATAATATTAATTTAGAAAGATAAGCCCAATAATATAAATAAAAAAGTTAAAAATGAATAAGTACAAAGTAAACTACCAATATTAATAAATATTAAAATAATTCAAAGTAACGTTATATTTTGTAATCAAATTATGCATGCAACTATTCACTTGTGAATAGATTTATTAATTTATTAACTTAAATATCATAATCTACGACCTAATTAATTTAATGTGAATATCTTAAATCCCTTTATCTTTCCTTCATAGTAATATACCGTCTTCAAGTAATATTTTATATTTGAAAGTTATTTTAGTTATAAAGTTCATCAAAATAATATTTGTTCTTCAAGTAATTTCTTAGAAATATACCTAATTAAAAATACTGAATAAGCTACACAAACAATATAATGTAATATAAATATGTTTGCCCAGTTAATGTATTTTTTCATATAATTTATGTTCAACTTAGTTGTAATCTAAATAAATAATTGATTATACCTAAACAGGTAATATTTAACATAAAATCTCCCCAACAATAAATAAAGAAAATAACATTTGATTGACGAAACCAACGTTTCATTGTTGAAGCACAAGGAACCTGCATGGCCGCAGACTTGTGACGTCACAACAGTGCGAGCAGTCCTTATCTGTAGGTGGTGTTGACTGGGGTCCCTGTGGCTATCGCCGACCTTGTATATATTATATATGGGGTCATAGTTAATAGTCTGGAATTTTCCATTTCTAGAATACTGGCCCGGAATTAAAAGAACCCAGAGTCTTCCAGACGTGTGACTTTTCTCCCCCCCCCCCTCCCGGACCACTCTAATACCACAGCCAAGCGAGCCTGCCAGTTAGGGTAGACCATGGCGCACCGGTCCAACTGTTGGAGACTAATCTTGTTACAATATTTACCTTGCATCATGCGTAGATTGGTTTGAGGTGTTTAGTAACATTTTGAACAACACCGCATGTTGGAAATTTGTTCTGCAACGCGTTGAGTTACTCAACAGTTGGTAGCATGTGTGGGCTTTTTTTGTGTGTGTGTTTGCTGTTCCAAAACAAATGGTAATTTGAGGTACACGTTTCATATAAGTCACACCCGTTCGTTTCGTTCTTTGATGACGTAAACATTATCAAATAAATTATCCAGAAGATAATTTTACACAATGATCGTCTTAAACTTTGGAAATCTAAAAGTAAAGTGTAAGGGGACTACAATTTTGAAAGACGTAGGTTAGGACGTACTTGATGAAAATAAAGCAAATAATATTTCAAGTTTTCTGCTTTTGTTCCCGTGTTTATTTTCAAATGAAAACACATGTCATAATAACAAAATGGCCAAAACACTACTCTTCGATCATTATCCCGTCCCCACCACTCAACTTTGACTGATGGTGGCTCAATTCTGTTGCACAGTGTCTGGAACTACGTGTTGTTTAACGCCGTGAAATCATGTCTAAGGCGTCCCATCCGTCATAGATTTGACTACCTATGACGGGGAGATTGGGGGTTTGAATCTTAGCCAGGTGTTTTAGTGGTGGTTTTCCCTAAATGGTTTTCTGCTCTCTCTCTACTAGAATGCGGGTACATATTCTAATTAAAACCTACCTAATTCCTAACATATTAGCGCAATTACTACATATGCATTTAGTCCAAACCATTTTCGTTTGGGTTGATTCTAAGTTCCTTATATGACAATTTTTTGTATATGCAAAAATAAAGTTAATTCTATTTTCTGCAATTTTTTTAACTTTATTCTGGCGTGGGCCTAATACCTTTCCTCTCTTAGAAACCGTATTTCCCGCCCGTGGAAGTTGTTCAGGAGTGGCTTAAGTAAGGGCCGGGCGAACTGGGTGGTGGCGTCCTGGGGTGGGAGATCAAGGGGGGCCCCAAACAGAGCACCAAACTGACCTAACGTAACCTGGGCGTAATAGTGAAGTTGTTAAGTTTAACAAACGTTTAATTTTTTATACTAAAATTAAATTTAACATATTGGTACCTATAGTTCTATGTGATGAATAAAATAAGTTATAGTGCCTTTCTTAAAAAGTTATTTTACATCCACCATATTGAAAAAAATCGCGCCCCAAAATAGTTTTTTGGAATTATCTCGTAAACCGTTAATTATATAAAAGTGTTTGTTATAGTAAAATATAAGAGGAAGGAACTTATCTTCAAAACATTCAATTTTAGTTTTCTTCTTAGTAATCCTAATTGTTTCATAAAATATCGCAGTGAAACGTTTGGAGTATGATTGCTAGGGCCCAGAAATTGATGCTCTTAAAAAAAACACTTACAAATTATGTATTAATGCTCTCAAAAAACAAAAAATGCCTTTAAAAACAAAAAGGATGCACTTAAAAACTCGGTTTTATATCTCAAATATACAAAAGATTCTCTTAAAAATCAAATAATATATCTAGAATCCACTTGTTCTTCTTGTCTGTTTATGGAAATGGCTGTGAAATCCTGCAACAAAATAAATAAATAATATATCGCATAGCCAATATACCTTCTAAAAATAACTTACTTAGTACTTTTACGTCAGAAAACATTAGGCAATGTCTGACTACTAATAATTACACGAAAAAACGAACTTTACAAGTAAATGGAAATAATTATTTGGTGCGTTAAAAATATTTGTGTGTTATGATTTTTATGTAATTATGTAATGACAGAGAATGCACGATAGGAATCAAGAAAACATGTCCAAAAAATGCCACAAAATTGCATAAACTGTGAAATCCTTAGACTTTGCAAAATAATATGCACAATAAAAGTAATGTTTTCAATACCAAGGTGTCATAAAATGTGTTTGCATACAATTTATCATTGCGATAGACTTAACAGAAAAATGATGCCATGTCATCAACCTCCAGACCTTGATGATTACAATTTGTGGAGTTGTCAGTTTTGGTGATTATTTCCTTAATGTGCCCGCCCAGGTTACGTTATGTTTGAGGTTTATTTTTATATGTTCCTAATACTATATAAAGGCTATATAGAGGAGCGTCAAAAAGCGATCCTTCCTGGGTGCAAAATTGAACTCGGGCCTGCAACTAAAGTTGTTGTTACATTATGAACTTCAAGGTAGACGTTCTTTTCTCTGTTACATTATGAAGGGGGTACTGTTTGAGAGAGAAGGTGGGAGAGGTAATTCCCTACTGCGCAGTCTTTCGGGGTAACCACGATACTATCGTGCAAGGCAAAGCCAGTCCGGATGTGTAGTGTATTACTCTTCTGCCTACCTCGCGCCCCTCCTTACATCCTAATCCTTGACAGGGGTGGGTGCGTGTGGTTACCGTCTATGTGAGTGTGAGATAGATGGGGGTGAGGGGGGAGAAGTAAGGGATGTTTACACCCTTCCCCCATCTTTCCCTCTCGACAAGGCGCTAAGCCCGGATATTACACATCCAACCTTGCGCATATGTCAGTGGAATGAACACAGTCTTTACCTTTTACAGATACTTCATCCTAGGCTGGTTTTACTTAGCCAGTTTTACTTTAGGTCAGGGATTCCCAACCTTTTTCACTCCAGGACACACTTAGTCCAAGACAATATTGTCACGCCACACTTGTGTAAAGGCTGTATATAATACATATTTCTATTAAATTTAGATTAAAATTAAAGTGATGAGAATCAAGAAGCAGTTGACAATAAGTGTGTTCTTATATTGGTGCCCTTATTTACTTGCAGAGAAAATCGCCAGTTTACTCTAATTTTTTAACAACATTTGACTGTGTCTCAATATTTAAGTAATACGTCACCTATCTTATTGTTCGATAAAGGTCATTTCATAGTCAGATTTAGTGCGCCTCAAGTGCGGTGCTATACTAAATACAAGACGTCACCTACTGAAATTGAATGGAATGGCCTTCGCATATGAAACTGGCCCATCCATTGTCTAGGTAATGTCGTCCTGTATTTAGTATCGACTCGCACTTAGCGTACTAAATCTGATATAAACTGCCCTAAGACACTTTAAAATTCCTTCTTTGGATTATTTTATAAGCATGGTTTCAACAATGAACTGACAAGCTGGTCCAATCACATTTTCACCAATAACATGTGGTTTCATGTTTTTTGCGATCAATTCAGCAACTATGAATGACGCCTCAGGTGCACTATCTGAAATCAAAACAATATTTTCCATTTTATTTGTGTCTTGTGTTGGGATTATGGTTTTTTTTTGGAACTCACTGGGATGTTTGGTGGTTGGATGCCGCCCATTTGGCCAAAATCATTGTTTCATTGCTCGGAATTTTCCACAAAAGATACAGATAGAAACTGGTCGGTCACAGTCTTCTTTTAAAGTGAAACCTAAAATTATCTATCGCTATAACACTTTGGGAGGCTTAAAACTGGAACTAGTAGTAGATTTATTACGAGATGTATTAGCTAGATTAAAATACCTGGAAATTTTGGCGGCATACTTCCAAAATTTGGTGGCTCACTTAAGTGCCGTGGCACACCGGTTGGGAAACCACTGCTTTAGGTGATATAGATTGTTATCCTAAGAATTTCGTCATAAATTGGATTGTACTTACCCTATGAATATCTCCTCCTTTGACGGTGTTGCCTGCTTGGAGATGTCAAAGTTATTTTGTGAAGCAGGTTGCAACTTAACTTGATGCACTTAAGCAGTCTAAGCACTATCACACTTAGACGATAATGTATAAAATAGAAAGAGGGAGAAGAAAACGAAAAATTCACCCTGATAGTGCTCCTGTCTATGTGCTGATAAACCTTTCCCTCTTCCTCTGACAAGTTTACACAGTCACCTTAATATTTGGTCCTTGAAAACATTGACTTGCTTTTTAATTTTAACTTTTTCTTGTTTCCTACTGTAGATAGACATAATTATGCTACCATGGACTTCTTTAATCTACATCCTGGCAGCAAGATTCCTACAGGCCATTTTCATGACCAGACAAATAGCTTGAGCTGTAGAAGATTTATAAAAAAAAGTTAACAATAAACAACTTAAACATAAAAATAATAGTTCTGTGACACTGTAGGACTCTTTTTATAATGATTTAATAATCTATAGATTTTGTTTCAACGTTATATCTTTAAAACTCGCTAAGTAAAAGTAAATTCAATAACATGGGAAATCCTATCTTGACCGGCCGTGACGTCACAAGTAGGCAAAGTCCTTAATGATTGCCACTTCATTGACCGGTTTTCCTCATGTAGTACGTTCAAATATTGAAACTAGTAGGCCTATTTTATTTCATATTGAGATGTATGATTAATTAAACTCTACCAGCCTCAAGCGTGGTGGCTGCAACTATTGACCTCATTTAATATACTATTTTATCTAGTTTATTTTGTTATTCACCATCAAAAAAGGAAACATACATCTACGCTCATGTGGAGGGTAAAAAATTAAACAATAATTGTAGCATTGTGTACAAACTTAAAGTCAGTTCATTGTCTGGTCGACAAATTAAAATGTATGGATTCAGAATATTTAATCAAATTCTTCCGTTTCTTTATTTGAGGTTTTGTTTGTAAATCTCTACATTCATTCTTTTTTTTCCTATACTATTAAAGCCTACCAGTCTAAAAATAAAACACCGTTGTTAATTTACATCCTTGATCAGACACTATCCTTGTGGTGTGTCTTGATTAATTGATGGTGAAACCTTTGGACTCCCAGCCTCCAGTATGGGAGTAACGAAAGGGGGGGTGGGGGTTCGGACCAAAAAACACACAATAGCTAGTAAGGGAGGGGGAAAAACTCGTTCTTCCTTACTAAATTATTCAGTAGCTTGTTCTAAACACACTCATATCTATATATGTATATGTTTGGTAACAGTTGCCAGTATGAATTATAGACATACTCATGAATACTCAATCCTTAGTTTTATAGGTAAAATGAAGTAAAGCGATTGGGGGAAGAGGAGAAATGTTGATACTCTCCCTTTTTCATGGTGTTACGTCCAAAAGCGCTATTTTGAATTTATGCTATAGCAGGTTTAGGTAGTAGTTTCGAATGATATCCAACTAATATAAACAGTTAGATATAAAAAATGTATATAATGGAATTGGTTTGTATTCTATACAGGGTTCATTTTAATTGGTATCAAATACTCTAGGAGCGTACTCGCATTGACCAAACGTTAATACAAGTTCATATAACATAGGTCTTGAAACGTTTAGCTTTAAAAGTTAATAAAGCTTTTCCGCGGAAATGGATTAGAAGCGGGGGATCCATGGAATGGCCAGCCTAAACACCAGATTTGAACCCAATGGATTTTTTTTTAAATCTCTGGGGACAGTTAAAGTCCATTGCTTACGCAACTCCTGTGCCTGGTGTTGATATTTTAAGTTAGTGTACCTTAAATGGATGTGATATATTGCATAACACCCCAGTTATATTCAAAAAATTACGACAAAACATGGAACGCAAGCTTAGAAGCAGAGAGGTCACCATTTTTCAATATTTGTTTCGCAACACGTTCTATCTTCTTATGTTTTTGTCTGTTTCTGTAAATCTTTTTTTTTGTTTAGTTGCATTACTTCTTCTCTTGAATTGATTATTAATATTGAACAGTACAATTACTCTTACCATATAAATTATGCGTTTCTAGACCCATTTTTATACTAACTTTACTTATTATTTGTTTATGTGAATACGCGCCTAGAATATTTTACACCAATTAAAATACACCCTGTATATGTAACCTAACTATTTCTGTGCTTGGCTGGCGAAGCCCTCTAAAGGTAAGGGATAATCAAGCTCATCTCTAAACGTCACCTTAAATGTAAAACTGTCTATGAATTATTTCTACTATCTATTTATTAAATTCCTGGAACAATGTTTGGAAAGATACACTGTCTTGGGTTAGGTTCATTAATAAGTTGTGTAATCACATCAGACAAATCGCTAGGTTATTGAGTTAAATAACATGTAATCTAGATAGTTTAGTAGAAACAATTGTTCTGCTATGTTTGACAGTTAAATTATCTAGACTTTTTAAATTTATCATCTGTATATTGTGATACTATGATACATTAGCAAGTTTGTTCTTCAAATTCATATGTGTCTTACGAATGTTTATTTTTTAACACTACGTCTTACTACTTATTCAGGCTATACGCATATGCACTAACTTAATTACTCTAATGAGTTAGGTATGAGGAAGGTTTAGTTTTAGAGGGAAGCGTTCCCACATTTGCGTGGAGGTATAGTGGAAAACCATTTTGGAAAAAATCCCTCTCAGTACACTCGACTGAGATTCGAACCTATATCTTCCCGTAATCGACAGTCTACTCTAACACGATAGTAGTAAGTTAGACCACGTGGCCACTGAAGTGGATAAAAATGAGAGATTAAATAGAGTAACTTTTTTCTATTTTTAAAATTGTTTCATTCGTAAGAAAACTTAAGCATAGTTTAAATTTCCTATTGTTTGTTAAACTGTCTTTATCGAATTAATTGAGATATTCACAAAATTTATTTTATTTCAGTAATGAATCTCTCAATCTCTAGTAAGCACCTGAATTCTCAGATGTCACATCGAAACTGAACTAAAAAAAAAAGTTGTCCTTCTTAGGTGTTAGGTCCCAATAAACCTAGAAAAGAGATTTCCAATACTATCGCACTCATGAAAGAGATTTTTTGAGACCTGCACTTTTTTGTCTCGTTTCTTCTATGTTGTAAAGGGAGACAACATGCAATGCAATGTATCAGCGAAAGGGATAGAGAGAGCCATGGAGACGAAGGTAGTGGAAATCGCTGGTGACTCATAACGTTTTTCTGGTATTTCACGATTTAAAATTTGGCGCTTTGAGCGTGGCAACACGAGCTTGTGTCAAATAGATATGATTGTTTTTTGGTTGTTTTTTTTGCAACATTTTCATATTGTCAGTATTTCACTAATCTTTTAAATGCCTGAGTTTCAAAAATGAATCTGTAATTGCAATATTTAATAATTTTTGAAAAATTTATTTTTCTTTGAGACCTTCCCGCGACCCTCAGGAACCTCCTTGCAACCCTCCTTTGGGTCAAAACCATAAGTTTGGGAACCACCTCCTTAAACACAGCTAAAGTAGATTCATAAGACAATGGCTACAATTTTTAATTTACTTCTATCAGTTCTCAACCATATTGATACTTATATTAACTATCTACTAAAACTATTTATTAATAAAGTGACCCACTTTCGTGGCCGCATGGTCTAAGGCACTACTCACGCAGTAGACTAGAATGCTGATGTATTGAGGGTGGTTTTCCTAATGGTTTTTCATGGAAATGTGGGTACACTTCCTCTAAATATAGCCTTTCTCATCCTTAAGACCATTAGCATAATTAGTACATAAGCGTATAACCCAAATGGCTAGTAGGATGCGGTGCTAAAAAGAACGGCATTTAGGTAAGTCAAGTGATCCCGAAACAATTTTCTTTCCTTCGAAATATTATGTCGAAGAAATCTCAAAAATGTGTAAACAATTAATTAAACCAAACAACAGGAATTAGGAGGGGAACCTAAATTAAGTCAATCCTTAATAATAAAGGAGAGTTGATTTATGAGAAAATCAAACGTTGGAAAACCACCCACAATATATCCGTCCTGGAATGGAACCCTTCACTTCTCCATCAAAGACAATGCGAGTCAGATGCATCCTCCTAAGTTTCTTTTATTAATTGGAAGCCATCACATTTATATGAAGTTCTCTTGTCGTAAGCGTTGTTCAGTGCGTTACTACGTTCGTTACTTACGTTACGTTACGTGAAGTGTGCCAGATGTTTCTGCGTGCTAATTACGTCGCGAGCATGGTTGCTTAGTACTAAATTTGTTTATTTATTGTGTGCAGATGTCTTCTTCCGTATAATTCACGTTTCGTGAACAACAATACGCAGTGGCCTTATTTAACTCTTTTCTGTAGATTCATTATGTTTCACTTGCAAGTAGTCAAGCCTAATCAAGCCTAACTACTAAGAGTTATATTTTAGTCGACGATTATTTGTTTTCTAACGGCTTAAATTTATTATCTGTTTTTTCTAGATCTATTGCCTTAAGTTGCATGGATTCAGAAAATACGCTATGTCTATTTACGTTACGTGGACGTTACGTTTACCATGATCCCATCATCAGACAGGTCGCAAACAGTGAGGATCTATGTGGGGTCAACATTTCCCAATTAGATTAAATATTAACTATTTAGAAATAACTTTAGTAGATATATGTCAAAATGTACCTGGTTTGTTTTTGCCCATGAGTGTTTCGTGTTTTAGGAGGTGTCTGGTTCTAACCGTGAGATTATTATGTCTGCCAGTCATTTCCTCAGTCCAGTGCCTGTTTAATTAACTCGTGTACGCGCTGCTGTTTTTTTAACTCCACGTCACTGAATAAAACACACATATAAATGAAGGTTTACATAATAAACTAGTTCCATCCATATTATAAGTGTGCGCAGGTAAAGCGAAGGGGCCATCCCAGTGAGAACTTTAGCCGGGGCTGGGCTAACACGGCTTCTCTACAGGGAGTTGCTTATGAATTCCAGCGTACCATTTCCAGTTATACTACAAAGTTTTGTTTTGCACACGCTTTCTATCTCTCTCGTGTTTCCTCCCTCCATTTTCTCTACCTCTCTCTCAATCTCTGCTTGTTTTCGCTCTTTACTTTCTCTACTCTCTCCTTGGCTTTGCTTTTCTGTAGTTTTCTTTCCTTTTATCACTCTTTTCGTACTTATTTTTAACCATCATTTGCCCTCTCTCTGTGTGTTAATGATCTTGTTTGCTGACGTCATATATTCTATCTTCATTTCTCCACTTGATTCTTCCTGTTCATGTAATTTACTTTTCCTTCTCCATTCTTGGCTTTGTTTGATGATCTCATTTACTCTTTTCTATCTCTCTGTATATCCTTAAATCAATAATTTAAACTTTCTTCATCCTCGCTCTATCCCTTTACTCTACTTGATGGCGTCATTTCTCTTTCTTTTTCTTCATTTATCCTTAGCTGATTGTTCAGTTATGTTATTCTTTATTCACTCTTTCCCCCTCTTTCTGTCTCTCTAAGTATACTTGCTGCTGGACTTCACTATTTCTTCTATCTTACCGGATTTGCTTGCTACCATAATTTAATCTTACTTCTTTTTTTTCCTCCTTCCTATCTATCGCTTCTTGATTCAGTAATTTTCTCTTTATTTAAATCTCTCTCTCTTTCTCTCTCTTTTGGAGAGTACTTGCAGCAGCAACTTTCATCTCTCTATATATTATTGACTCTTATCGCTGGCTTTATTTACTTTAACTTCTCTCCTTCTCTTTAATTTTACTTGCTACAGCTAAATATTTCAAGAGTTTTATTTCTCGTCCATCCATCTATTAATCAAACTATCTATCAAGTTATTCGCCTAGCAAACAAATTATACAAATATATATACAACTAGAAACGTATATTTTGGTTCGTAAAATTTAATGTCCTAAATCATAATTTATGAGCAGACTATTCCAAAATTTATCTAAGATTAAGTTAGTATTTAAATAAAAATTGCGTAAGTTTATACATCATTTAGTAAATTGAGTATTTTTATTTGACAGGATAAATTATTGTATCGTCGCTTCTCCTATCTAATAGAAGAATTGATGAATAAATTTACAACTTTATTAAATTAAGGTTTGGGAAGGATGAAACATAAGAGAAATATACAAGTTTAACAAATTAGTTTATTTAAATCCAAGCAAGTCAATATAATTACATATTTTTTAAATGGATCTTAGATTAAACAGTCCTTTGTTAACTAAGATAAATTAAATCAGTTGCCATATATGTATACATCCCAATAGGGAAGAATTGTAGTAAACACCTAGGTAGCTAGGAATCAACAGAAGTAAGGTTGATTTTATTGTTGAATCTAGTAACTCTTCTTATTAGAACTAACGCACATTCTGCTATTAGGGTGCATCTGCCTCAACACATCGGTAATATATAGCAATTATCCAGCCTAGCGATTACTAGACTTAGACCTGAAAGGTATATATAAGAATTATATTCGAATAATAGTTAATGATATCAAATTCTAGTAAGTCCTAGATTAAAGAATTACTACGATGGCAGCTAACTGAGTTAGCTAGCAGGAGTTAACTCCATAGAGAGCTACTAAACACAAAGAATAATTTCCTATAAGAGGAACGATCATTTTACAAATAGTAAATGGCGAGCTACCAGGAATCTAGGTTGTTAAGATACTATGGTCGGTCTATTCCTAATTAGTACCGCCTGGACAATCAATAGTATATTTATACTTCCACCCAATCTTGCGCACACTCTAACTAGTGCATACACTAAACGTATTAACTAATACAAACGGCGCCTGAAGAGGAGCTGGAGTCTAAGCACTATCCCCGCGGGCCACTACTACGAACTAGTGGTGCACCCACAGGTTGCGCACCGTAAAAAGGTAAACTAAAGAGAAATAATGGACTAGTATCAATAACAGACTTAATTAGGTCATTAACTAAGCTTTAGATAACCTGATTTCCACCATTAAGGGATCCTAAGCACTAAGTAAGCCGTAGCATGGCCTTACAGTTTAGGGTGTCAAGACATTTCCTAGTATTTAACACTATATCTTATGGACATAGAAAAAGAAGTCAGAAACACTGACATATTATATCATGTCGTATGGACCTAGATAAATAGAGCATTAGGCCCATAATTCAAAACTACGCCATATGAGCCTAGAAAAAAAGTCAGAAACTCTGACAAACAAAACTATATCATATGGACATAGAAAAAGAGTAAGAACTCTTACAATCAAAACTATACCTTATGGGCATAGAAAAAACCAGTCAGAAACTTTGACACAAAAAACTGTGTCTTATGGACATAGTTAAAAAAGAGCAATAAGACTCTAGCGCAGATTATAACATTCAAATACTCATAGACTCAGACGAGGCTTCATCTGCGGTGAGGTGGAGAGACCAACAACTCACACTTCGTAATCACCAGTTGCTTTGTCGGTGGATGTAGAACTACGTCCAAGTTGTTCCTCCATTGAAGTGATACAATAGAATACAAAAATACCTGCACACTTAAGTAGGCTACTGTTCTGTCAGAAAACATTAGGCTATGCTCATTATTTCATGTCTGTCTATACTAATAATTACATGAGAAAATGAATGACCCAAGTAAATTTAAATAATGAATTTGTGCATTAAAGATTACCCGTCGTGTGTTATGATTTATAATATGTAATGATTCTAAAAATGACACAAAATGCACGATAAGTGTGAAAACAAGAAAAAAAAAAAGCTGCAAAAAGTCACAAAATGGCATAAACTGTAAAATCTTTCAAATATTCACACACAGGAAAAGTTATGTTTTCAATATCAGGGTGTCATAAAATGTGTTTTTATACAAGTTACCATTGTGATTGACTTTACATAAAAAAAAGATGCAATGACATCAATTTCCGGGTCCTAATCATCAGTATTTTAGTTATTGCTTCATTAAAATTTTTATTGTTTTATCTCACATATTGTTTGAAATTTAAAGCCAGGAAGAAAAAGACGTTACTTTTATTAAAATGTGTTATTTAATGTTCAGAAGACTATGAAGGCCTCACTATTTAAAATTAGCGAGTAATGTATACATCGTATGGCAACTAATTATATTCCCAAAGGATTAATCTCCTCGGCCAAACTACTGTGTAATAAAATGCAGTCCATGGTATCAAGTTGATATTATGTGTTTTGTTACAACCCTACCCTCCGTAGGCTCGTTCTGTCAGGATAGCTTTGCAGGAGGAATAAGATTGCAGGCAAGGTAGTTGTGATGGTTCGAAATAGTATGTAGGTTTGTGAATGTTGGTTTAATAGTAGATACTAAAGGATAATACAAAATGTGATGTTAGTCGTAAGGTAAGGAATAAGAAGAATGGACACCCGTGTTCGTGGAAAAACTTACTTAACTTGTGGATACTTAGATCGTACAAGTTGGCTGTTACACGTGGTGCTTCTACCGAACTCGATCTCGGGACCCTGGGTTCTGATGATTTGCCTCCAAGTACCAGTACTATGGATGACCCGAAGATGTTCTCTGTATCGATGAGGCGTCAGACAGCCCTAGAAATAGATGGAATTGTGACGCCATGTTGACAAAAAGTAAAGATCTCTTATATCATGGTATGGCCCCTTTCTGCCTCACTAGTTTACACATTGTTATGAATTGTCAGCGTTCTACTGCAACCCTCAAGTATGCTACTTCATATATGATTATCCAGCAATTATAACACGTGCGTCCAATCGAGTTATGTAAGTCAATACAAACATTCAAATATTGCTTGTATTTCTATAATAATACACACATTAACATATGGAGTTCTAACTACCAAGTATGGTTCTACATTCCCGCCTCCACAAAGCTCAAGGATTATCAAGATATTACTATCGACAAATAAATACAACTATAAGATTGTCAGCTAATTAATTATTGTTTTCCTAAAATATTAATTTCTATACCCGAACTAATGTGTAATAAAATGTAATCCATGGTACTAAGTTGATATCATTGTGTTGTATAGTAGAACATACATTACATATAAAGGGCATCAATTTAATGATGGTATAATTCTCCAGTTTCACCATTTCAGTAAGTACCCGTCCAACTTTATTTTTCCCCCACCTTGTCATTCACCTCCCTTACTCCCACACAGATGGGATGGTGCCGCTATTAATTAACAATCTCGAGGAATGTTGTTTCTCCTCGAGTTGTTGAAGACGGTTCTTGGAGAGATGTTGGACATGTGGTGAAGTGTTTGGTTACTTAGTCTTCAAGGTTCAGACAGGAGAAATGGACAGGGGATGCTTCGAAGAGGAGGGAGAGGAGGATGAATTACAGGGTAGTTACAATCGTCAGAAACACAATAGGAGTCGTCTTGGAACTCAGTAATTAGATTTACTTTCGTGTGTACATTTACCGATTTGTATATTCTGCAGCCGTTTTTGACAGGCCGTTCCATTTTTAAAAGTTTTAAGATATACAAAGTACACATTTTGTGAATGTTGGCTGTAATAATTTTTTTTTATATTCTTATCTAGTATTATTACCTCACTCCAATTGGATGTTTTTAGTTTATAATCTTGTGTGTTTTGAATATTATTTTACGAAAATTGGTATTACAATTTTATCGGAGAGTGATTCAATTTTGAGGCCAAACTGGACTACAATCCTTTTATTCCAGATTAGATACAATTTTTTTATGGTACATTTTTGCATGTTTATAAGTACGCAATAGCTATCCATGACTTAAACTATCTAACCTATGGTAATATTAAAATTAGAGTGAATAAGGTGGTAGTGTAGGGGACGCAAATAAAGTTTTTTTTTGCAGTTTTTATATAAAACGTTTATTTTGGTCAAAATAAATCAAATGTTGCTTCAATACAAACATAAAGTTTATTTTTCTCACATGGGGATATAAACAGTTCTTGAATATCTATAAAGGTTGTTCTGGAATTTAATGTTGACCTTTTCTCTTCATTTAAAAGGTTTCTCAACTAATTACGCTATGCTCATAACAAATAATCAACAACTGTTGATATCACCTTTTGGCCAAGAAAGTTTTGTGATAAAAAACTGCCAAAAGAGCTATCTTTTCTCGCTACCCTCCCACCTTAAAGGAAATATACAAGCTTTCGGTGGGAGAGGTTTTTTTTTTAGAACTGCATCTTACTACCCGTTCGGGTTATACGCTTATGTACTAATTACGATAATGGTTCTAGGGATTATAGAGATTATATTATTAGTAAGTGTGCCTGCACTTGCGTGGAGAGAGATTGGAAAACCATTTAGGAAAATACCCTCACTACACTCGAACGAGATTCAAACCTCAATCTCCCGGTCATTGGTAGTCTAGTCTAAGACGAGAGTAGCGCATTGAATCACATGACCACCGAAGTGGGTGTGGGAGAGTTAATTTAATGGAATGCTATATGCTGAAGAGCTCAATCATTATGCATCCAATTTGGAATTTAACCCGATGCTTCAGAAAAATAGTGAGGTATGGTACTTCACAATACCTCTAGATATGGATAAATAAAATGGAAAGGGAATATCGATGTTAAGGGAAAGAAATTAGGTTGTTTTTTCCTTAAAAAGAGGGTGGGCTGGGGTAAATAAAAAGGCCCCACTACCTGACGTCTTGGCAGTCTGTAATATGGAAATACCATTATAAGCTAATTGCAGTAAATAGCCCCTTTTATTAGTTCAATGATTAAAACATCTACATATAACTAAAATCCAGGTGGTGTCTGTTTGTCTTTCTAAGCTCTTTATCCTACTTCCCGATATTCTTGAGTCTAGTTAGATTAAGTTTAATGTGGAAGCTATGGTACATACCATATTTGTGGGAAAAATCCGAATCTTGAAACATCCTAGATGGCAGATCCAAAATGGTGGATGCTAATTAAAAATTAAGTCCTAGAGATCTGAAATAATTTGTAATGGACCCTATGGTACATGCCATCTTTATGAGAAAAATCCAAGACTGCTAATAAAATTATCAGAGAACAGGATTCTCGATAAATCCAAAATGTTGCCGGTCGGAGACAGGTCTAGCCCCTAGTATGTAAATAAAATTAGATCAGCCAACATTGAAAAAAATTATAATTTCTTCAAAGATTGAGAAAACGTAAACAATCTGTTAACTGTGAGAGCTGCCTATTGCCATCCAACTCTAGTGGGAATGTTTACTTTATAATAAAACATTCTTAGAAATGTAGCTATTAAGTTTAAAAACATGGTTATTTTTAGCTTATTAATATTTAAGATGCAGAGATGAAAAGGGTGGTACAATAGCAGCGATACTTAACCGGGGGGACGTGAAAGGTTTTTTGGGGACTCAAAAAAATTATTTAAAATATTATTTGCTTATTACTGAACTCATTATCTTAAATTTTACGTTTTGGAAGAAAAAATTAGTTTATCATAAGTATGTAAGTAGAGCAGACTCTCGATTTTACGGGGTAATAGAAGGTAGGGAAGCATGGGTAGTAAAAATCACGGATAGACAAATAACCCCATCTGTTTACTATCGCTATTCAAAATTTGCTGCACTTTGTTTCTACTTATATATGTGAAAAGTAATTTTCCACAGTGGTAACTATTAGGTGAAACGAAGCAGTGAATTCGTCTTCGAATCGACTCATGCACGCGAATAGCATTGTAACTCCTTAGTTCTGATATACGAGTTAAACAGGAAGAGCATCAACATATTTATTTGTATATTTGTATACAGTCAAGATGTATATAATTTTTTTTTTAACATTTCGAAACGAATCGAAATAAACATGTCGTTAATTTAAAACGCCATGTTTTTGTAAAATGAAAGTGGAAAGTGGTATTTTACTGCCCTGGAACTTTGTATTTCGTCTGAGCTCCGCAAGAGGAAAGGCTAAATACAGTAATGAAAGTGAAAAGCGGTATTTTATTGCCCTGGAACTTTGTATTTCGTCTGAGCTCCGCAAAAGGAAAGGCTAAATACAGTAATGAAAGTGAAAAGCGGTATTTTATTGCCTTGGAACTTTGTGTTTTGTCTGAGCTCCGCAAAAGGAAAGGCTAAATACAGTAATGAAAGTGTAAAGGGTATTTTATTGCCCTGGAACTTTGTGCTTTGTCTGAGCTCCGCAAAGGAAAGGCTAAATACAGTAATGAAAGTGTAAAGCCGTATTTTATTGCCTTGGAACTTTGTTTTTGTCTGAGCTCCACAAGAGGAAAGGCTAAATCAGTAATGAAAATGTAAAAGCGGTATTTTATTGCCCTGGAAACTTGTGTTTTGATCTAAGAGCTCCGCAGAGAAAAGGCAATATTCAGTAATGAAAGTGTAAAGCGGTATTTTATTGCCCTGGAACTTTGTGTTTTGTCTGCGCTCCGCAAGAGGAAAGGCAAAATACAGTAATGAAAGTGTAAAGCGGTATTTTATTGCCCTGGAACTTTGTGTTTTGTCTGCGCTCCGCAAGAGGAAAGGCAAAATACAGTAATGAAAGTGTAAAGCGGTATTTTATTGCCCTGGAACTTTGTGTTTTGTCTAAGCTCCGCAAGAGAAAAGGCTAAATACAGTAATGAAAGTGTAAAGCGGTATTTTATTGCCCTGGAACTTTGTGTTTTGTCTGAGCTCCACAAGAGGAAAGGCTAAATGCAGTAATGAAAACTAAATTAATTGTAAATCCCCGGCCACATTTTTGGGGCCAAGGCTATTCATTAAAACCGAGGTGGTGGAGGGGGGAAGACTCTGGAAGAGGAAACTGTTCTTGGAGGGCGTCTGGACGCTCGGGCGTCTGCAGGGCGACGAAGACACGATGTTGCCACGTCTATTAACAAACAGGCAACCCTCCGTTACCAGCAAGGAGAAGGGAGGGGATGAGTAAGGCTGACAAACTTGGGGGGGGGGGGGGGTAAATTCCGAGAATAGGGGATCTGGCGACCATTTCGGAATTAAATGCTCCAGGCATTGATCTGCGGAGTGCGGCTATCTGACACTTTACAAAAATTCTGTTCACCACCATAAACAAGGTCACCAATATTTTATAAATACTAAATTCTCATAGGTTTTTTTTTCAGAATCGTTCTCACAGGAATTTTAGAGAGTATGAAAGAAGAGTTAAATTATTTAACTATTTCATAAAGTTAGACTACTGTGGTGTTTAGAACAGGATGATTTAAACTTGATGAGGAAATGTACACAGTTGTTACGCGAAATAATGTTTTGTGAAGGGAATAAAGTGGATAGGGATTATATATATTTATATATATGCGAAATTTTTCATATTTGCAATGGTCTACTGTTTAAAGCTTGCAGTTTAAAATCCCAAATTCACATCTTTCCTGTATTATTTTTGGATTTTTTTTAAAATTCCCATGTGTTTGACCGGCTATCCTGGTTTCTCAGGTAGTGTGGCAGCCTTGTGTACAGCTTCTAGCGCGATATGATTTTACTTACGCAAAAAATTAGGATGATGGAATTTATTTTAAATGATCAACTACCATCTTCTTTTCCTATTGCAGATAATATTTTTTTCCAAATTCTTTTCAAGCTATTTCACTCATAAAACAACTAAAAATACCGTTTGAAAAAATTCATTTGCATAGAACTCCAAATTAAATTTAAATCAATTTTTTTTAAATATTAAAAATGCTCAACGTGGTCCACTTTATTCCAGTGACTCTTAATAATACACCAATGGGGTGGGCACAAGGAGATTATAATTAAGAGAAAGTGTTCTTATATATGAGAGGTGATAAAGCGATTTAGAAAAAAAAAACTGTTTGTGATTCAACCCCTCACCAGCAAACCAGACAAGTCATGTGAACACCAGCGAGAGTCGAATTAAATATCTTCACAATTGGTTTTAATATAAATTTATACACAAATTTATCTAAAGAAATTGCACAGAGAAAAAAAACAACAGAATTAGTATAAAATACTTTTTTCTACACAAATTTGTCCACAGCAGATATTTGGCAAGTCAGCCCTTAAACTGGGGGAAGGGTAGGTTTCTATGTCACGAGTTGGAGGGCGTCGGGGGAGAGCTGTGACGGGAAGGAGGGGACCAGGGGGTGGAAATTGCGGTCTGAGCACATAGAGGAAGTGATAAATGTACCGGGAATGACGTAGGAAAGGAAGTAGAATGAAGAAGAGGATAGCTACGTGTTACTTGCTTCGTGTCATCTTGAGGAAACAGATTAACTTGTTTTCCTACTCGCGTTTTCTTCCTTAAAAAAAAACCCTGTAAAATTGAGAAAGTTGTTGGTTTTTTTATTGGAGGAGAAGGGCGGCTTTCAATTTTGAAGTAGTGTTTGCGAAGTATAGCCGACACTGGCTGTAATTTGAATACAAGCAATTAACTGGCTACCCGCTTCAGTGGTCGAATAGTCTAAGGCGTCACTCTCGTGTTAGACAGGGAGACTGGGGCTCGGATCCCGGTTGGGTCTAATGTGGGTGGTTTTTCTTAAATGGTTTTCTACTCTCCCTCCACGTAAATGCGTGATTACTGTATTTAAAATGTTTCCATCCTAATCCATACTCCAGTAGAGTAATTATAATATATACGTAGCCTATAATCTGAACGGGTAGTAGGAAGCAGTGATAAAAATAATCTAGTTCTTCTCTTTAAAAAATGTCTCTATATATTAAGTGCACCGTTTTCTGTCAGGATACATTTATTATGAAAATGGTGGCTGTACGCTTCAAAAGCACAACATTTATCCCCAAATAGTTAAACTGTTGATTGTTGCATAGCAGATATTATAAATTCTAATAATATTAAGGAAGGCCCTATTTATAAAGAGATTAGGACGTCAGCCACTCCTCATTTGACTTAAATACTTGTTATTTAAACACTGGGCGATTTTGTTGACTCCCGAGACAAATTATAAATACGACCCTAGTTCTATTAAGTTTCCTTCAACCTATTTATAAAACTGAGTTAGTTTTCCTTAAAATATTGTTTAAAAAAGCTATAATTTCATTTTCTATATATATATTTTATTTAGTCATCTCAAAATGTAAGGTTGTTTAGTATAGAAATATTCTTCAGCTTCGTTTCGGGGTAGACAATATTTAAAAATAGCAAACCAAGGACCATATTCGGTGCCTGTATGGTCTAAGGCGTCACACTTGCAATAGATTAAACTGCTCGTGACGGGTATATTGGGGTTCAAATCCGGTAGAATGTACCAAGGTTTTTTCCCCCTAATTGGCTTTTCACTCTCCTACGAAAATGCGGGTACATTTTCTATAATTGATATAATCTTGCTATATTCTTACAATATTCTCTAATTAAGTACAGATAAGTAAGTTAGAATTTGGAATAAAGTTACCTGGATCTGCGTGGAGTGAGTGTGGAAAACCGTTTAGAAGAAAATAACTCAGAACAACCGAGCGGGATTAAAACCCCGACCTACCAGTCACCTGTAATCTCGGTACTAGAGCTACTTTCACGTATTCATACGTCAAGTCATGTGAACTGTCAATTTTGATAGATATTAAGTTATTAACAATACCTATGAAATAACACAAGAACAACTCCCAGGCTTAGTCGGTTGCGTGTCTGTCTGCTGAGCTAAGGATCCCAGGTTCGATTCCTGACATGGTCGAAAAAAATGTGACAATGGTGAAATGTGGGTTCCCTTCCACAGTGATGAATTAACGGCCTGGGAGACGGGCGTTGTGTCGGTTATAGCTATAAGCTATTTTATAAGCTGTGTGCTGATATAATCAGTCGGACTAGAGAGCTGCTGTTAAATACCTCAAAATAGTAATAGTAGCTCTTATAAAATAATAGCAATGTTGTAAATTTTAGTGCCAAATAAAACTCCTTGTATTTTCTAAAAGGCTCTTCCTATGAAAATTGTACTGTAGCTAGAATGTCTCATGTCAATGTTGTAATAGTAAACTCTGTCGAACAGCTGAACATGAAACTTTCAAAACATTAAAACTAGTGTTTAGTAGTCCCTATGTCAGTTGACCCGGCTAATGATAGGGTTGGTTGGTAAACGGGTAGGAAGAGGGGGGTATGGCGGACGTGCTCAAAGCATTTAGCCGCAATTTAAAACTCATTAAACACAATTACGGTCATTTCCTCGCTTAATATGAATCGCGTAATAAAACTAGAACACAATATCAGTTTCTGGTTGACCATTAAATGCTAGTCGGGTTCAATTACCAGTGCATTATCGTTTCGTGGATTTTGAGAGGGTTTTTTTTTTTCACCCCGCCTTGTTTGTAGTGGAATGGAGCCGGTATTTCCTGTGAAACCACAAACGCCTGTTTCTGTTTATTGTTAGTTACTCTTTATTAAAAGGGAAAGAGTGTAAAACTTTTTAAAAAAAAGTGTTCAAAATCATAAATAGATAGACCTAAGTATGTTTTTGGGAGGATATTTAAGTGTAATTGTGTGTTAATTGTATTATTATATCTCTTAATATATTGGTGAACATATGAAATAAGAATACAGTATTTTATTTTATAATATTCCCATCTGTGAGTACCTTGACTATATATCAAGATCATCTAGTCTTGGTAATCCAATGACGGAAGGGAGGTGGGGGAGGTGGAGGGACAGGATTCGAATCCATGCTGACACGCTTCAATGGACGAATGGTGTAGGGTGGTGGGGCCAAATTGGTGGCCTGTGGGCCATATGCGGCCTACACTCACTGTTTATTGTTTTATTTTATTTAGTTGAGGTATTTGTGTGCACTTTCTGAATCGACTGATTATATCAGCACACAATAATTTATACGAGTGAGATTGAAAGAACCAACCAATTTTGCCGGTAAAGTTATTTTCCATACTATCAGGGTTCTTTTTAGATAAAACAATCGACATGGTACTGACGTCTTTACTTCCCCTCCGAAGGAAGTTGTGCTATGTATTTTTATCGCTCAAGATATATCCGTCAACTCCAGCTGGGTTTGAACCCACGAACATCGGGTCCCGAGGCCAGCACTTTACCCCAAGATCGCCTAGTTTGACCGCGCTCGCTGAAAATGTGTCCTCACAGTGTTTTGGAATAAAAGTAAAGGAAAATCTTTAGTGGCATATGTTAAATAGTTATTGATTTAAATAAAAATGTGTATTTAAAAAAGTAATGATTTTATTTTAATATGCATGTATTTGATTGATAAAAAATGTATAAACATATTTTTATAAAACTCAGCTGTTTTGCGAAAGTGTGTGTGCGCGCACATATTTTTTATTACCTTACAGTTTTGGGAGAATAAATATACTTTTTAGTTGACAGTAAAAATCTGAACATTTTGCCAGCCAAAAATATAATTTAAGCATTACATTTTTTTATTAAGTGTTGTTTGTAGGCCTCTATTAATTTATTAAAATTACCAAATATATCTTCAGCCCGTGGTGCGAACTGACATATTTGAGCCTTGGGATGAAACAAAGTTGACCACCCTGGTCTAACGCGTCCCCTCTCCTGTTAGATTGATCTGCCGATGACGGTGAGATCCCGGTCTTGTGTATTGAGGGTATTTTTCCTCAATGGTTTTCCCCTCTTCCTCTACGCAAATATGGATACACTTTCTTTAAATTCAATCGTTCTAATCCCAAACACAGTAATTAGTATATAGGTGTAATTAAAAGTTAAGTTTAAAAATTCAATCTGTGTTTTAATCTTATAATATCAATACTGTCTAGAAAAATCATTATTCTCGCTCTTTAAATCTCATCATCTTATTTATTTATTATTTAAATTTTCTGATACATTACAGGTGAAACACTATCTATATTAATTACACACACACACACACTTTAGCCAAAAATAATACATTTTAGCACCGCGTCCTAATTACTACCTGTTCAGGTCATACGCATTATGTACAATTAACGCTAATAAGTTGGGGTGGAAAGGTTGAATTTAGAAGAGGGTACCCACATTCACGTAAAAGGAGATTGGGAAAACATTTGGAAAAAACCCCACCCAACCAGGATTCGAACCACAATATCCCTGTCACCACCAGTCCACTCTAATGCGAATGTGACAAAAATGATATTAATTTAAACGAATTATCATAAAAATCTACATAAGATAAACTAGTTAAAAATTTAAATTTTCCTCAGTTCGAAATTTATGTTAAACATAATTTTTATAAACTCAAGTAGCCTATTTTATTTTGTTGCATAAATAAAATAGACAATTGGCACAGTACTGTACAAATAGACACATCGAAACAAAGAAATCATTCCCATCACAATTTACATCTTTAGAGGTTTGAATTGTTTTAGAAAAAATCTTTATTTTGTGATGTTTTTTAAGTGCAGCTTAAGGCAAAAAAAAAGTAGATTTGTTTAAAATGAGTCAGTAACTTCAGGAGAATCTCAACGAAGAATTATTTTTCCGCTGATCCTTCAGTGAATGTAATATCTCAACATGAACTGGTCCATCTTTGACAAAATTGTTCGTTTGATGGGTTTTTTCCAGGTTTTTTTTATCTTCCCACTTTCCTTTTTTCAGGAACCATTTTGTTCTG
Organism: Timema podura; assembly: GCA_033556935.1. Classification (NCBI taxonomy): domain Eukaryota; kingdom Metazoa; phylum Arthropoda; class Insecta; order Phasmatodea; family Timematidae; genus Timema; species Timema podura. The sequence goes on along the minus strand of JAVRXN010000009.1, from coordinate 96,789,030 downwards.
GTTTCACGTCAGCAGAATAACAAAAATCATTTATTTAAACAATAATAATATAAAGTAAGTGACGGTTTGAATGTCCCTAGAGAGTTTGGTAGGCAGGTTGGTTTTCTCACTTTATTAACAGTCACTCAACAGTGAAATTATATTCTTAGTCCAGTTTTTATAAAACAAACAATACAGATTTTTTTCCCCTTACAGTTAACAAATATCCACTTCAGTGGTTGCATGGTCTAAGACAATGGTTGGCAACCTACCGCTCGTGTGCTGGATACGGCCAGTCAATTGATTTTATCTGGACCGTAAAAGATTTACTAAACAAATCATTGTGTTTATAAAATAGACTTATAACTAATAACTATAAGACAGATTAAGTTGAAATGTTTTGATGGATTTTTTTTTTCCCAAACTGGCCCAACAATATTTTTTAAGAAATTCATATGGACCGAGATATAAAAAAAGGGGCTGACCCCTGTTAAAAGAAATCATTCTTGCATCATATTGGACTGTCAATGACAGGGAAATCGGAGTTCGATGTAGGCCTACTGCCATAGTAGAGAAAAATAAGAGTCTTATAAATAGTCAATAATTTAACGTCAATCAATTCACTAGTCAACAAGAAATGATTTAACTAGTCTACAATTTTTTATTTATTTAAACTCTTTAACGAGCAATTTCTGGACCGATTGTTTATGCCAACACACGAGAATTTCTATGAGTGAGAGTGAAAGGTCCTACCAATTTTTCCGATATAGGACTGACGGCTTTACTTCCACCTCGGGGAAAGTAATTGTACTATGAATATTTATCGCTCAAGAAAGATCCGACGACCTCGCTGGGATTGAACTCACGAACATCGGGTCTTGAGGTGAGCACTCTACCCCGAGGCCACTGAGGTCAACCCCAAGATTATTGATAAGTCCATAAGACTCCAGATATCTTGGAAACTTTTGATTATAGTAGATATTTAACCGCCATCGTCGGTGGGTACGTGGACTAAGGCGTAAGTCTCGTCTGTCCTGGTTTGAAAGGTATGAGGAGGTAATAGTTGGAATCCCGACCGGGTTTATTGAGGTGTCTATTTTTCATTTGAGAGTTATTAAACAAAAATTCACTATTTTATAAGATGAAATTTCAAAAATATATAAACCAAAACTTAGTGTCTTTATTTAATAAGTTATGACGCCTATGTATCTAACCACGCCATTTGTTTTAGCCTTGTTCAACCTAAGTACTATGCTTATAATCGTGAGACGCCCCTCTCTATCTAGTCTCCAGAAAAAGCAACCATTCCAAAAACATTTTCAAACGGAACGTAAGGAAATATTACCTACAAAAGAGGTACTTGACTGAGTATGAGAGTAGCTTCCACATTCACTTCTTGAAACAAATGGTAGGTCATTTGGACATTCGCTACTAATGGTAAAGGGGAGGTAGGGCTAAAAGAAAGTGAACCCGGTCATTTCTACGATGGAAGTGGAGTACAATGGTTCCTTAACCTACTAATGATTTTCTTAGATATCTTCATTTCTCAAAAGTTATTTTAAAAGTCAAACGCCGCGCGTTGATTTATCAACGTGATGGTATTTTATTTAGTAAGCATCATAAGGTTAGGCAAGTTGTAACATGATAGGGCATCATTAAACACCCAGCAGAACCAATTTTAACTGCAACCCACAGCACGTTACATTTTGACGTCTGTCACAGAGGTAGTGTCGATCAGCAGTTAGATGCTGTACTGCAATGGAGTCTGTCACAGAGCGTTAGTGGTCGAGTCAAGCAAGCTCAGATGCTGTATGTCTGCAAATGTGACGTCTTGGTCACAGAGTGTTAGTGGTCGAGTCAAGCAAGCTCAGGTGCTGTTGTCTGCAAATGTGACGTCTTGGTCACAGAGCGTTAGTGGTCGATTCAAGCAAGCTCAGGTGCTGTCTGTCTGCAAATGTGACGTCTTGGTCACAGAGCGTTAGTGTTCGATCAAGCAAGCTCAGGTACTGTCTGTCTGCAAATGTGACGTCTTGGTCACAGAGTGTTAGTGGTCGAGTCAAGCAAGCTCAGGCACTGTCTGTACTGCAAATGTGACTTCATGGTACAGAGCGTTAGTGGTCGAGTCAAGCAAGCTCAGGTGCTGTCTGTCTGCAAATGTGACGTCTGGTTACAGAGTGTTAGTGGTCGAGTCAAGCAAGCTCAGGTGCTGTCTGTCTGCAAATGTGACGTCTTGGTCACAGAGCGTTAGTGGTCGAGTCAAGCAAGCTCAGGTACTGTCTGACTGCAAATGTGCAGAGATCCAAATTCAACATTGTCATTGATAAATGTCGGTCGTATTCAGTGCAGCACAATTCGTCGAAGAGTAACGAGTCTATTGGGATCGCAAAATGTTAATTATTACAGCCGTGATTCAGCCTGTATTTAATTGACCAAACAATACCCGCTTCGGCGTCACTCTCGAAAGAGATTGTCTAGTCTGCTGGCAACGGGGAGTTCCGGGTTCAAATATGACCGGATATACTTAATTTCTCTATGGCCTTGAAATGAAATCATTGCTTTGAAAGTAGCACCTATCCCACCTTGAGTAGTTCTATCATTCCTCATCACTTATCCTTCCAGCTATCATCCAGTCTTCTCATTACACCTATCCCTACTTGAGCTAGTTCTATTCATTCCACCTCATTACACTCTATCCCTGTCCTGAGCTAGTTCTATCCAGTCCACCTCATTACACCCTATTTTTATCTTGAGCTAGTTCTATCCAGTCCTTCTCATTACACTCTATCCCTATCTTGAACTAGTTCTACCAGTCCACCTAATTACACTCTAAACCTTAATCTACGATACTTGATTACCTATCCTAGAAATGGCCGGGTATAGGCCTACGTAAACCAATTTTTAATTGTTTTACACTCTCACTAAATGCAAATTATGGTCTTTTCTTATCTTAAATTATACCTTTCACAACACTACATCAATAGCATAATTAATATATACGCACTCACATCGGTGGTCACATGTTCCAACGCGTCACTCCTATGTGTGCCCATTAATACGGCTATTTACCGACTTCGGTGGCCACGTGGTCAAACACGCTAATCTCTCGTTGGACTAGAGTGCCAAATATGGTCGTATGTACTGAGGGTGGTTTTCCCTAAATGGTTTTCCACTCTCCCTCCAAGCAAATTCGGTTACATTTCCAATGAACCAAGTCTTCCCAATCTCCAACCAATTATCATAATTAGAACATAGGCGTATAAGCTAAACAGGTAGTAAGACGCGGTTATAAAAACAAAAAAAAACTGTTATTTGATAACTCACAAACACACAATATCAGTCCAGCGGTGTTCTAACAACAAATAAAAAAAAACGTTTTTGTATCAACTTTAATTTATTCACGGACACTAAACTACTGTTAAGTGTACATCTATTTACAAACAAAAGGGAGCGTTATGAAGTATAGTAGTAAAGTGTTTGCTTTAACCCTTCACCAGTTACTAAACCGTCATTAAACGGGCAATAAACAGCCCATTACCGCACCTCGTAGCATGTTAAAAACTGGAGAGAAAGAGAAAAATTACCAGATTGACCCGGTGATGATACCGGAACGGACAGCCCCACGGTTTCTTTATGTGTCATAAATTTGAAATCCTTTCAACCGGGAGCCATTAAGACAAGTTTTACAACCGTGACGTATTTCCACTGATCTAAAAATTCTGCAGACGAGTAAAGCGGGCGCCACGAGAAAGATGCCTTTGATTTTTTTCCCCGCAAGCTTGACGAACTGTACCTGTAAACTGTACAGTCATTCACAGAATTCGCTTTATTTTCCAATGAAAGACTCGGGTTTTACTATATTGTGCTTTATTATTTTAAAAATATATTTACATATTATTTGAAATCATCAGACATCAATATCTGAAGCATCGAGGGTCGCATTCTCTAAGGCATAATTCATAATTAAACTGGATCGCAGATGACAGGGAAAGCGGAGTTTAACTCCCTCTTGGGTGTACTGAGGTGTTTTTTTTTCACCTTATAATGGTTTACCACACGCCTTCCACCCAAATGCAGGTACATTTACTCTAAACTTCTACTTTACTCATTCCTACAACACTAGAGTAATTACTGTATGCTCATAATCTAAGTGGTTACAAATAAGTGATGTAAAAAGTTATCCTTATATACTTTTTGAACATTTATCAGAATGCTTTAATATCCAACCTCTACCAGAACCAGTCCCGTGTCTCGCAACAGTAACAAACATACAGGGTGACCTATTGGTCTAGGGGTAAGGTGTCGGACCTCTGTGCTGGGGTTCCTGGGTTCAATCCTTGGTCCCGGCACAGATTTATCTGATTGCCAAACCCTTCCTTCACCTCTGACAAGACGTGTATTAATCACAACTTTTGAATGTGAGGAATGCCAGGCCTCCACCGTGGTTCGGATCCCACGTTAAATTTAAGTCCTCCATTTCATCTCACAATCACCCTACCATTACACATTAGCGTAAGTACGTATAACCAGAACGGGTAGTAAGACGCGTGCTAATAATAATAGTAACACACATAGATTCTGGCTCATGGCAGGGCAAGGCAGGACGACTAGTACTATAAAACAATTGAATATAATAATATTATATCACTTAATGACTCAGCCTTAAGGTGGGGTAAAAGGGAAGATAGTTACGGGAAACATTTTTGCAGTTTTTATATAAAAGTCACATTTTGGTCAAAAGAAATCAAATAGTTCTCCAGTAAAAATATTAAGTTGAATTTTCTTCACATGGTGATATCAACAGTTCTTGAATATCTTTAAAGGGTGGCCTGGAATTTAATGACAACTTTTTAATTAATTTTAGTAGTTTCTCATCTAATTCTGCTATGCTCATGATAGATATTCAAGAACTGTTAAGGTCACCGATTATATGAATAAAATTAAACTCTATGTTTCTTCTGGAGCGATATTTTATTAATTTTTTCAAAAATATGTTTTGCTATAAAATCTGTAAACACATATCATTATCTAGTATTTCCTTTCATCCCACCTTAATCGAGAGCGTTTAGCTTTGTACACAAATCAACCGCCATTTTGGCTCTAACTTAGATTCGGTCTGGGTACAAAATAATGTAGTCTTCCCGTGGTACCCAAGGAGGCAAGATGCAATGTGAAACACACCAGACTAATCAGTAGAGCTTTCTATATTTTACCATAGAAAATTATTATAAATAATAATTTACTTTATGGAGTGAGCTGTTGTAGGGATATTTTTGTAAGAGTTTTATTTTTTTCAAGTTTCACACGATAAATCACTCAGATCTTTTTTCTTCTTTGTAGGTTATTAAAGAATATATTTGAGAACATATACATGCTCGGGCTAAAGTCGTAAGCCTCAATAAGGTAAAGGTTTTGAAATTAACCAAAACAATCTTTTATACAACTTTTATATTACTATTTATGCTCTGCAAGTACTCCAAATACTAACGCTGTAAACTTTATAGAAGTTTGACATGAATTCTACATTAAACTTTGTTGGTATTAATTCTAAAGTTTGTTTTGTGAAGCTAGTGTATATGTGTGGTTCCCTTATTTAGGATTTATCAAAACTTATGTCAAAGGAGATTCAAAATTACGAGAAAAGTTAGATTTCATAAAAGTGAAAAAGAGATTTCTATATGTCGATCACCTATTTTACATAATTACTTATTTTAGAAACAATACAATTCAAACTATATCAAATTAACACTATTGATTGTTCTTAATATTTATTCCATCAATAACAAAGTAGCTCATAAGCGGTAGCTTTTCCTTTTATGTCTGTTGAAAAAATAATAAAAATAGTTTAATATTTAGCCACCTAGCAAATAAATATATCTATTTTTTTAGGTATTTAATGTGAAATTTCCGAACCAACATATTATATCAGCACATGACTTATAAACAAACTTAAATTTAGAAATACACAACACCCAGCCCCTGGCAGTTAATTTATCATTGCGAGAGAAAGGAGGATCCCACATTTCATTTGTGATACATTTTTCGACCATGCCAGGGATCAAACCCAGGACCCTAAACTTAGTAAGCAGACATAGCTCCTAACTGATATAAGACCCGCTTCTGTGGCTGAATGGTTTAAAGCATCATTCTCATGCTAGACTGACCTGTTGATGACGGGAAGATCGGGTTTCGAATCGCGGTCGTGTCTACTAAGGGTGGTTTTCCCTAAATGGTTTCCCACCCTCCTTCCAAGCAAATGTGGATATACTACCTCTAAAATTCTTCCTTTTTCATCCTTATGCATTAGAGTAATCATCATATACGTGTATAGCTTGAACTGGTAGAAAGATGTGATGATAAATAAAACGTTACCAGTAAATACCAAAACCAAAGTAATAATTAACTATGCAAATAACATTTGTTTAGAGGAAGGTTGAAGAATATTAAATAATTCCTTATTAAATAAAAGAGATTAATTTTTACATATTTAACAGTTCTAATAGCTTCTTCCAAATGTGTGCTACTTGTAGTATAATTGATCACACACCAGGGGTATAAATTCCTTGTCATACAGCTCCTACGACTCTCTATGGGATTCACCCTCAGTGGTTGAGAAACTCTTGTTTGAGAATGCGTCCCTGGGATACCACGACCCTTTACCGAGTCGCGCGCAATTGGTTGAAAACCCTCCCCTTGTTTTAGAATGTATTCCCCCAGCTTGCTCCGCCAAGTGCTGCAGTGTAGCGGTAGAGCAGCGAACCTTTTCCCCTCGGTCCCCCAAGAGAGCAGAACGATACAATGTTAACAATGTCACATGTTACCTTTTACATGTAAGGGAAACCGGGGTACTAGCGACAGCGAGGGAGATTTACAGAAACAAATGACCTGGTGGTCTGAAGACGTGAGGAACAGCATCTGCACACACAAACACAGCATCCGCTACTTGCTGGACCGTTGGGGGAATTACAGTACTACCAAGACAGTCCGTAGTCGTGTGTCTTACGCTTTCATGGAATTAGGTTTCGAGCGAAGGGGTTATATATTATTGTGTTGTACCATACCTACAGTTTGTTACTATTTAATTCAAGTAGTTTTTTTTATTGCGAGAATTTTCAATGAATCTCCTTTCTCTCCAACCGCCTTCTCCATCTCCATGCTTCGTGTCCTTTTAACCTTTCGGCAAATTTCATATATTTACACTAGTGGGGTTTTGGATGAGTAAAGTATTAACATAGATTAATTGTAGTACTTGTACTGGCATGTAGGGAGGGTGTGAAGCCATTAGTGTCAAGTTTTAACAACTCCTCTAGATTCCCGATCACATTTAAACTTCAGCCTCTAGTGTTCTAAATTAAACGTTATTAAAAGGACTGCCCATGTGAGTTGCGGCCGCACGAGTTGTTTACATCTAAAGATAGAGTTGAATTGCGGCCCCACATTTTTAGGGCCACGTACGAATTGCGGCCCGGGTGTTGACCTAACCTAACCTAGCTTAACCTAACAAACCTTCAAATTTTTGCCAAAACCATTGAACGAAAAGAACTGGGGAGGTTTGGATATTACGAGGGATATTGAAATAAGACCATGATAGTTTCTATCTGAAATTTAAGTCAGATGATAGAAACACACTGCTAACTAGGGGACGCAACTCATACCTCTCTCTCAAGTGAGTGGGCCGCAATTCTTACGTGTCTCTCAAAAAGCCGGGCCGTACCTTGTACACGGTTTCAAGATTAGGCCTCAACTCACCTAAACAGTTTAAAATTGTGTCAATTAATGTTTTAAAATAAATTATATAAATCTCAGCGCAATACGTATTTTATTTGGATATAATTTATATAATGTGTGGTGGTCACTGTAGGTATATGAAACTAACAAATAGATGAGTTTACAAACAAATTATAACAGAATATTCTAACAGCTTGGTTATCGAAAGCGAGGGTGAAATTAGTGTTGGGTTTGTGTCTATTTCTGAATTAAGTTTGTTAGTAAGTCATATCTATGATAATGAATTGGTTAGGAGCGTACATGCAAAATACTATATATTATTTCTTTTAAAAATATGGAAAAATAAAATCCATCTCTATACTAAGTCATGTTTCTTTAGTGAATTATTTATGAAATATTTATTAAAAAACTTTACACTCTGTGCCTTTTGGTGTTTTTTTTTATAAATGTGCTATTACATTGTTTGTGTGCAGACACTGCCGTATTGAAGTTTATTTGAAACACGATCGTTAAAATAGTAATTAATTATTTTCTCGTTTTTTTAAACTTTTTAACACACAATATTAAAAACAAATACAAAAAAAAAATTGTTTGGCTAAAATGTTTCACTATTTTTCACATGAAAAACAGAGCTACTCTTGTTGGAAAATATGAACGTAAAAAAAAAAGTTAACCCATACAAGGAATACTTTTTATGGCTTAAATTAAATTAAAAAAAAATTAATCTACGCACTAAACGAGAAAGTTTCTGGAAAACTTGAACAAGATAACACGCTTGCCAACAGGAAATTATAATTTCCCGATAACCCCATTTTATCTACAAACCAAGAAGGGAAAAGATATTTTAATCTATTCGATTCCAATAGGTTTTTTTTATAGCCTGGTAGAAAATTCGAGGCTCATGTAAAGTTCAGCTCAAAACTTCACATAATAAAAGGTAGACGTTGTTTTAATAATATCCAAGCCTTTTATATAAAGACAAAGCGTTAGTAAACATTTTCAAAGTTTACGTTGTAGGTTATACATAATTTTTGTATTCCTCATGTATCTAAATTACCAAACCTTTCTCGATATCCTTCATCAATGAGTACCTGCACAAATGTGTTTATTTCGTAATTATTGTATGGTTTATTGGTGGCTTGATGTTCGGGGTTTGAGTCCCAGTCGGGTGTACTTAGATGGTTTCACCTAAATGTTTTCCACTTTATTTCCTTGCAAATGCGGGTATAATTCTTTTATATTCTAACCTCACTTGACCTGATCCAATTAATGTGAACCTACAAATCCATGAACCATGGTAATACGTAAAACAGGGCTAGAAAAAAATCTTGACATTTTATAAGTAGCTACCTATTTCTCAACAGACTAAAATTTTATTTATATTAAAGTCCATTACTAACATTTAAAACTATTTTCTTACCTTTTTTTTTGTCACTGTGTTTTTATACCCGTTCAGTCTATACTTCTTACTGTTGAAATATGAGAAAAAGATAAACTTTTATATAAATATAAATCTCGCGTTCACCTAATGTATAGGTCAACAGTGCAGCTGAATTTGTAAGTATATATCATTTTATAAAGCACCTAGTTGGGTCATTTTTGATGCAGACTAAAATATTACACATATGTAATATATTATAATATTATAAATATATATAATAATATAATATTATAGATGTATATATAATATAATATATTTTTTATATATAATATATATAGACTATGAATTCATTATTGGACAACAGTATTTCTCATCTATTGTAAATCTTTAATATTATTTTGTCTTCATGCTTCTTTAATTTCGTTTACAGTTACAATGATTATGACACCTAAATGTCAAAACATGTCGGATTGAGTAGTCCAGCATATTTTCAATGCTGGAAATGCAAAAGGAGTAATGGGACAAGAAATAACACATAAGACTTAGAATTTTAGACTTCTAAAATGATGATGAACTATTTATTAAATCTGTAATGTTCATTATTTGACAATATGTTATTACCATAAGTTAACCTAATTATACATTGCAATATCTGCCATTTCATTTTATTACATCAATTATCTTAACAAATTTTATCAATCAATTCTTTCTATATATTTTTGAGCAATATATCTAAGTCTTAAATTCTAAATTCATCCGAATAGTCTACTTCACGCGCCGTCAACCCTTGACGTTCACTTGATAGTTGCTTTGGCAATCATGTAAGCAAGTGTAGATTCATCCGAATAGTCACGAAGTGTGTCGATTCACCTCTGACACACACTTGAGTCCAAGGGCGATGGCAAGTCACCCTTGACACGCCCTTGATGCGGTGTTTGACTGGCAATTGTTTATTTTGTCATCTGCTAGAGATAGATTTAATAGGTAATGTGATATGTGATAACGGGCTGATAGATGGTGCTTAAAATAGTTTCTAAGATAATTGGTAGGAAGCAGCACTGTGGACTCAAGGGTGTGGAAAGGATAGTTTGCCGCCCAAATAGTCTGTTGCAGTCCTCGATCTCAAGTGCGTGGTGTAAGTGTAGAGTCATCAAGTCACTTGTACTTGACTATTCGGATACAGCCCATGTTTCACTTAACTCTTGGCTAACCGGTCGAGACAATATTGACTTAAACTCTCATAGCCATTGCGATACTTGAAAACATTAGTTCTAACCCACTGGTCTAGCGTAATCCTCTTGCCGATCTCGTGTCAATTTTCAGTCAATCACATGAGTCTAAAGCTCACATATATTTAAGTGTAATCAAAAATCCTTTATCGGTAAAAATTGGTAAAGTTAAAAGAAAACTAAACAATTTAATATGAGAATATAGATTTTATCTATTCTTTATTTACTTCTTGCAAGGTGGGGACATAAATATTCGGAAAAGATTGATCTTAGGAAATAAAACAAATATATACAGAAAAAAAAAGTAAAAGTATAGTGGAGAAACGATGGGTCATCATGGGACCTTTGATGAGGTCTTAAAGTCGATCGAGACCCAAAATATTGCTGACCCCCGGTTTAGATACTACCTGCTGTCTGTCTGCTGATTTAGTTTGATGTCATTTTGGGTGACCATAATACCGTGCGGCAGATTCGAGCGGGAACCTCTCATAGAAAAAGTAGGGAGAAATTGCTTCATACTACAAGTTTTTGTACTTTCTCATCTAGATCAGTATTTTAACCATATACTTTTTTGACCCACTTCGGTTTCCGCGTGGTCTAACGTTCTACTCTCACATTAGAGTAGACTGCGGATGACGAGGAGATTGAGGTTAGAATCTCGGTCAGGTATATTGAGGATGGTTTTTTCTAAACTGGTTTTCCAATCTACTTTCACCCAAATGCGGGTGCACTTCCTCTGAAATATAACCTTCCTTATCCCTAAAACCATTAGCGTAACTAGTACATAAGCGGATAAACCAAACGGGTAGTAAGAGACGGTGTTAAAAAAATTATATCATGATATTGTGATGGATCTTTACGTTTTATGTGCTCTAGAACCCAAAAAAGTGGGTTTTATAATTATGTCTGTCTGTGTATGTGTATTTGGGGCTAACTAATAAACTGTTTTGATGAATTTTGTGTAAACTTGATATTTAGGTGTTATATAGACACATGCAATAATTGACAACAACTCAACACATGGTTTATGCAGATCATATGATTTGGCGAATTGATACATGGTAATTTTTACCAGCGTCTACCTACCAATCTGTCAATCATAAGACCCACCTCGGTGGCGTAGTTGGCTAACGCGCTAGTCGTGTTGAGCTCGACTGCCGAGGACGGGGAGATTGAGGTTCGAATTTCGGTCGGGTGAACTGAGGGTGGTTTTCCCTAAATGGTTTTCCACTCTCCCTCCACGCAAATGTGGGTTCGCTTCCTCTAAATTCAACCTTCAAATTCCCAATCCATTAGCGTAATTAGTACTTTAGCGTATAACCCGAACGGGTAGTAAGACGCATTGCTAAATAATAATAATAATAATAATAATAATAATAATAATAATAATAATTCAATCATAAGAGCTACAGGTAGGATCCTTGTATTGCGTTTGTACCTCTAATGTAATTAAGATGGAAAAGAAAAGACTATCTAAGAAAATGATAGAGATGAGGTATGTAGGGAAGGAGACCAAGAAAGAGATTGGTGGAGCAGATAACAGCAAGTGTGCGAGTGAGAAGAGAAGAATGAAACCAAATAAATGAGAAAGAATGGTGGGAGGAAGAGGAAGTAGGAGGCAGTTTACTAAAATGACCCTACCACAGGCTGTAAAAAAGCTAACGATGATGAAATGATTAATTATGATGAGGACATTATGAGTAAACAAACAAATATTTTTAAAGTAACCAACAAACATCGCCAAAATGTCGCTGTATTAATCTTACGGCTGCTCAAATTGGAACATACTGCCAAAAGTGACATCCACGGAACACATATTATACTGTCTGGCTTATGAATACATTAAATTAAATTTATTAGCTATATTTTGGACTATCAGATATATTATTATTCTTAAAGGAAGCTCCTTTTATAAAATACAAACATACCTCTTGCTGCCAACAGTGATAACTTTTTTATTTAATGTTGTTTTATAGTTACTGTTAAGATCCATAAAACGTGAACATTGAAGTACACGTGACTTATCATGTATAGACATTTTTTTAGTAACTTTTGTAGCTATAAAATCGGTATGTAGACTTCCCGATCGTTGGGTTTCATGACATAAGAGAATGGAGAAGTTAGTTGTATTGAAGGTTGATCCGAGCACTTTAAATATATAAAAAAGTATCGAATATGGTAACCTCTTTTGACGTGAATAATTCTTTAAATTCAGAAAGGTATTAGGGGGTTACGCGACGAAAAGTTGAGTGTAACGAAATCTTTCGATAAGGTTTGTCTTAATAATTTATAAAGTATTAAAGGTAGCCAAATCAAACTAATATCATTCGATAGGCGAGGGAATAAAGATTCGTCATTGACCTTCAGATAGCGTGCTGCACCAGGCGGGTGGCAGGTGGGAGGGAGGGGGTTTCCACCATTTTGTGTACAATCCGCCATGCTTCTGAAACTTCCACCAAGTATAACTTCAAATTTATCGGGGTAAACCGCTCGTTTTAGTGTCAACCAACAGCTCTGGTTGAGATTCATTGATTTAACCAATAATAATTTGATTTCATTACAGTGTTGTTGAAGAAAATGTGGATTGAAGTTGAAAAATTTTAGAAATTTAGAAATTTCACAATGCCCACCTATACTCCCCGAAAATCCAGCCAGAAATATACCGATCTTATACACGACGGTAAAGATCAGCTTATCAGCTATCCATTAAAACCTCCAAGTCGTGGTCGGAACTATTAACGAAGTATTGGGAGCGAAAGAAATTGAAAGTAGCGAAGCGTATCTACGTAAAACCCCTCCGACCGTGCACCAACACAGCCACACCCAATTTGGTACTAACCAAGTCGTTAAACACCTTAGCTCAGTTGATAAGGTGTCTGCATACCGAGATAAGTGTCCTGGGTTCAATTCCCAACATGGTTCAAAATTGTACAATTAGTGGAATCAGGTGAAAGTGTTGAATTAACGTCCTGGGGGGTTGGGTGTTGTGGTTATAGATTTTAGTTAATTTAAAACTTGTGTGCTACTATAATCAATCGGTTGAGAAAGTGTACGTTAAATATCTAAAAATAAATAAGTTAACTCTGTCAATATTCCACGTTGCATCCCTTTGTGAAGCGACTGTACCGCGTTATTACCGACCATTGAGCACGCCCCTGCTTGGCAAGCCGTGCCTTGGCATACATTGGCGCCCTTTTTTTCTAGACTTGCAATAACACTAACAGGGGACTATTAACTAAATTCATTGATAGTCCTCACACTTTGCCTTCATCTCTCTCTCTCTCTTCACTCTTCTCTTTTTAGCTCTTCTTTATCTTTTCCATCTACTCTTTAATCCCATGTTAGTTTTTTAACTCCAACCCTTCTTCAAAGGTTTGTTTTTAAAATTGTGTTCTCAAACGTAGAACAATAAGGTATATATATATATATTAGAGGATTCCTTCCGCCTATCGACAAACTGTTAGCTGCTACCCTTAAATGTTTGTTGGGAGATTAACCCTACAGCCCTCCCTTTCACCCCCTTTTTATTTAACCAACCCTTTCATAACCCTTCATTTTATTCGGGACGTTAACTTTGAGCCTCTTTTAAATTTTGTCAAGCTGTTTAAATCTTTTTTTTTAAAGTATTTGAAACATTTTATTTTGTGAGTCATTTCGTAGCATTGCTAACCGTGAATTTATATGTACGTTGAAATATATAAAATAACAAAAACTTTAATACAATATAAACAAAATGGCAACTCTTTACATAATTAACGCGAGAGTGACTCAAATAAAGCTACACGGTGTAAATATATGTTGACTTGGAGAAAATTAGAGTAACTAAATATATATATATATATATATTGTAATCATAGCAATAAAACAAAAATATATGTTTACTTCAATAAAACAAAACTCGAGGTTAGAACTACACACGAATTGCAGACTGACTCAAACTAGAACATCATATCTGAGACAGTCACCATCACTAAGTGATCAATTAATTGACCTAAAGTTTGGGGACCCTAGTTCGAATTATTCTAACCAATTTGTAATCATACACTTTTTTGTTCATCCATTACTGTTTTCAGCCTGTGACCTAGGTCAGTTTTTTTATTCAAGATATATAATTTAAACTACCTGATTGCTAGGCCTGTCGTAACTTCATTTGACTTACAATCCATCTTAATAATAGGACAGGCACAACATCCAGTCCCCAGCCATTATTTATCAATGTGAAAGGGTAAACCCATAGTTTCATCAATGATAAATTTTCGGCCATGCTGGGAGTCAAACCCGGTAGCCTTAGCTCAGTAGGCATACACGCTACCGACTGAGCTAAGGTGTTTGACTGTAATCACCCACTTCAGTGGCTAAATGGTCTAAGGCATCACTATCGTGTCAGACTGGATTTCTGGTTAAAAAGGAGATTGGGGTTAGAATCCCGGCTCGGTCTATAGAGGGTGGTTTTTCCTCATCGTTCCCCAGTCCTCTTACACGCAAATACGGGTATATTACCTCTAAAATGCCTCCTTCCTCATCCCTACTTTATTAGAGTAATTATCATATATGTGTATAAACTTAATAGGTATTGAGAAGTGATAAAAAAGTTGTAATCGTACCTTTAGTTTTTGCAAGGGGTGGACCATTTTTATATTCCCTCTTATGGGGTATGGAGGAGAGATTGGCAAATTATTAAGGTATACGCACTATAATCCCCACAACCCAATCCTTCCCGCCACCAGCAAACCAGGCCATACGAGACCGACACCTTGGTCAGCGTGCCCCACGATGAGGGCTAGGTTTAATTAAGTAAAAAAGCCGTACTTTTGTATAAGCTTTGTGTTTATAAAGTGAACGTCATATATACTACAATTAATACTAAACAAGCATATTGGTCACCAAACACTTAAATCAGTAACTTATGGTACTATTTATGCGTGTTTGCAGATATATATATATAAAATATGATATATATATCATATTAAGGGACACAGAGCGAGGTCATTCATACTTGAAATTAGAATCCAAATCATTTCGTCCCAAATAATAAACACAAATATATCAAATATGCGTTTCTCCAAACGTATAGTTCCAATTTTTTAAATAAAACAATTTTACTGTTTCTTTTATAGTACTGATAGCCTAATTTAACAGATTATTGGAGGGGGAACTTATCCCCATGAACATCCCTTCCCATCTGTAAGATGCCTGTGATATAGTCCTGTATGTATGTAAATATATTTTAGGGCTGGTGGTAGGAGTGGGGTTACAGGGAGTACATGAGATTAGAGGAAGCAAGATTGAGATGGTATGTGCATGTAATGAGGAAGAAAAATGAAAGGATGTCAAAGAAATTTACTAAAATGTAATATTTAGAAGGAAGACCTCAAGGGAGGCCAAGAAAGAGATGGGAGGAGCAGATAACAGAAAGTTTGTAGGTTAGAGGAGAATAAGGAGGAAGAATGGTGTAAGGATAGAGGAAGATGGAGGAATTTTACTAAACTGACCAGGACACAGGCTGGAAACATTTGATGATGAAGAGGTTATCCATTAACAAATTTGAATCCAGATCTGCAAAATGTACCAGCATTCGAAAAGTATTGTTTTTTATCTCCTACATTATTAAATTGGATTTAATGAAACCAGAAGTGAAGGAGACACTTCGACAACAAAGAAGGAAGGGTGACTCCCTTATATTAGATTCTCAACCCCCTTTAAAACACTTCAGAGGCCCTCTCGAGGATGAGAAAAAGAAAGTTAATTATTTAATTCCAGTATGTCGACTTCTTGGGCTATTTCTGAACATTGTAACATTGGCGGTCCTAAGATAACAAAGGCCTTGATGGGGTGAAGATTGGGGGACCGGGGATTTGGTGTCAAGAGGACTCAAAAGATGTTTCCAAGATTCCTCAGCATGGAAAGGAGAAAATAGGAACTAGCTCGTCCGTTACTTTCAGGCCAAACCATTTGTGTTGGTGTGATATAAGAACCAGCTTCTCATAAACTATTATAGAAAGGTTAAAACTTAAAATGTATTTTTTTCAATTTTTTTGATCAAGTTCAGAAACAAATCTTGTACAATCTGCTATTGTTTCAAATAAAGATACATATATATGTATATATGTATATGTACACACTGCTATGATTTCAAATATATATATATATATATATATATATATATATATATATATATATAGTACGACTCATCTAGTGTAAGAATTCCACTTTTAGTAAGTATTGCTCAATGTATTACATTAAATTTTTACCCATACTAACGGGTAAACAAGCAAAGGTGCAAGCTTGTCTTATATGCTTTTCCATTGATGCGGAGGTCGGGAGTTTAACTCTGATTTGGTGTGCTATGGGTTTTTTTCCTACATATTTTCTCACTCTCCCTCCATCATAATTACTGGCTACCTTAATCTACCCTAGCTCATTTGAGAAAAATGAAATTAATATTCTATGAGTCACATAATTAGATAACACCAATGTAGAAAGAATAGGGAGCTAGTGCCACTTGAAGGAATTTGATTAGGTTATTGATTACGTCATCCAATACTCAAGTTAAATTTTTAAATGAAGACAGCCAAACATACATATTTTCTTAAATAAGTGGACTAATGACGTTAATTGTATATTGGTGTGAATGTTAAAGGTTTGTTAATCATTCAAATTTCCAAAAGTGACCTAATTTTTAACAACTTAGCTTGTCTTCCATATAGCTCTGTGTATGTAACGCGCTGGCTTGTGTGCTAAGTGACTTCAAAAGCTAAGCCATTCAGATATATTTTTCCATCAGGCGATACCTTTACATTCTCTTTACATTAGCTAACACTGTCTATTTCGAATATAGCTATTTTTATTCAGTACTAACTGATATACACCTATCTGAGTAGAAAGTTTCTTTAAGATTGCCAAGAAAAAAACATAATAGTTCTAATGGTTTTCTTTAAGTTTATTAGTTTCTAAAAATGTCCCCTTATTTTAAGTCGATAATTAATTTACCTTAACAGAATACAGTATAATAAAGCAAAAAAATTTGAGTAAGATCCGTTTTCAGTTTTTATAGAAAAAAACTTTTGGGTCAAAATTAATTTATTTTGGCTTTAGATGAACTCTCTACTTATAAAAATCTCAAAATTGATTTAATATTTATTATGAGTATGGTGAAATTATACCATAACTTTTTTTAAACGAAGATTAAAAACACATTTATAATGTCACTATGCCCATGAAATATGTTCAAAGACTGTTTAGATTACTATATGTAAAAAAAAAAATCAAACTTATTTACTCAACAATATTTGAGATATTTTGGTCAAATTTTTTTTTTTTTAATGAAAACTTTGAAAAATTGTACCTTAACTTACTATCCCTTACCACTTCAATGACCATATGTCAAGAATTAAATCTAACTCAAAACGTGTTTACCAACTTGACTAACACAATAATCGTGAGTGCTAGCATCTTAGACATCCTTCTTCACATTTATCCATGATCCGACCTTTCTCACTCGCGAATGTAATCACCAGCCCAACAATAAGAAAAATAGCGAGAATGGGATCCGCAGAAGGAAAGAGGAGTCCGCTGGAGAAAAGAGAAAACAAGAGGTTAATTCGTTCCCCGCTCTTGTTATCTTTAGTTGCGCTATTTTCTAAGCCGGAAGCTGAACGTCTCTAGTTCTTCTAGTGCTTACCGCCCAGAGTCCCATCACTGGAGGAGATTGCTTTGACGAAAACATACCTCCCAGGGGTGAGGAAGCGCTGAGGTCAGCTCAATACGACCGACAGTTCTTTAACTGTACGAACTGGGTAGGCGAAAATGGTGTTGTATTGCAAACAAGTGTTTTTTTATATTGCGCATTAAAATGGGATGGTAAACATTTCGAGTCAAGGACAGTATTTTTTTGATTTTTTTTATTAAATTGGCAAAATAAATAAAATACCCCTTTTAGAAATATAAATGTTCAATTTTCTTCACACATAGTAATATCAACAACTCTCACTATCTGTCAAGAATGTCCGAAAACTTAATGAGAGCTGTTCCTTTTTAAGTTGTCAACGATTTTCACAATAAGTATCTCAGTGGGTGCAAAATAAAGTATTTTAAATATCTAAACATGTTATAAAATGTGAGAATAGAATGAAGTTTGTGATAAGCATGTTAGCTGTCAAGAGTAGAAACAAGATTAATAATGAAGTTATCCGGGAAAGAGCTAGGAGTACGGGGAGTACATGAGATAGTACAGGAAGCAAGGGTGAGATGTCATTGGGATGTAATGAGGCTGTAAAAAGAGAGGATACCAAAGAAAATTGTAGGAAAAATACGGCAAGGGAGGTCAAGAAAGAGAAGGGAGGAGCAGATAGAAGAAATTGTGCAAGAGAGGGGAGAAGAATGGAGGCAATTAAAGGATGAAGATGTATATAATGTTACTAAGCTGACCCTGTCACAGGATGGAATCAGTTGATGATGATGATGTGATAAAATGTGTGTGTGCTGCTATACACAGATGGTACCGTATTAATGGCTGAGAGTGGAAGTGAGTTGCAGAATGTATTAAATTGTTTGAATGTAGTGACAGAAAGAATTGATTTTCATATAAATTTCTTCAAAACTAAGGTGATAGTTTTTGATAAGGAAGGATAAGAAAATGATTGTCACCTTAGTTTAAATGGAAAACTGTTAAAGCAAGTGAATGGTTCTATGTATCTGGGCAGAATGTTCTGTAAAAATTGAAGGATGTATGATGAACTCCACAGACGGGTGAATGCATCTCGGAGAGTAATTGGATGTATGTGGATCATTACGAAGAATTAAATAGTCTTGAAAGAGGAAAAGATGGCAGTACATAACAGTGTATTAACGATAACATTGTTTTATAGATGTGAAGGGTGGGTTTGTAAGGAAGAACACAAGAGTAAAGTGAAGATGATTGGATTAAGATATCTAAGAAATGTAAGTGGGAAAACTCGTATGGACAGAGTCGGTATGTGTTGAAGGAGTGTGGTTTGAAAGGGAATCCAATAGGTCAATGTGAAAGAAGCGTCTTACGTTGGTTTGGGGCTGTTGATAGGATGAGTGTGGATCGAGTCGAAGCAAATATACGAATGTATGATGTGTGTGCGGATCAAAAACAGGGCTAGACCATGTAATACGGGGCTAAATGTTGTAGATGAATATGTGAAAAAAGAAACAAAATAATAAAAGATCAATTATGACTCAGTGTGTGGATGTTGTTGAAGCGAAGGGAGTATGCAAGATTAGGGAAGTGTATCGAAAGTTACCGAGGATGGATTAAGTAAGGAGTTGTTTTTTGAGCTATATGCACAGTTTCTTGCCTACCACGTCAGGAACGGCGTGATTAGGTATGTATGTATGTATGTATGTATGTATGTATGTAGTATGTATGGTATGTATGTATGTATGTGTGTATGTATGTATGTTTTTGTATGCTTTGTATATTTTGTATGTTATGTATATATGTATGTATAAAACGTATAATTAGAGTTTAATACATTTTAATATTATTCATGACCTAGACCCAAATAATATTTGCATCAGGAAGACTATAACTCGATATTAATTATGTATTAATGAAGTGGGTATTCTTTGTGTACATTGTAGCGCATTTGCATGAAAACGGATTAAACTGTTGCTTTGTTATAAGTTTCACACACCTTTGTCAAGCTAATAAGGTCAGTAGGTTAGTAGTAATTACTGATTTGGTGTGTTAAAAGAGGCTCTATGTTACTGAGTTTAGTCGATTTCTCTTGAAATCTGCTACTTTTCTATTTATTTTTTTAGTATTCTGCCACAATTTTGGATCTTTTAACATATAAGTTTGCAATTAAAGTGTCAAATATTGTTATTGACATTTTTTATAAATTTTAACCCAATTAACGTGTCTAGACTTCGGGTCCTTTTTATTTATCCGAGCAAGATTTATTTATGATGGACTTTTTTTTAAATACACATTTACGCTCTAGGTCTTTTAATCATCAACATTTTCTGTTAATATTTTCATCAGTTTTTTCCGTCGGATAGTTTTGCCTTAGTGTAATAATTAGCACACAAGTATTATTATGAATCAATACAAACACCTAAATAAACGATTTAGGATGTTTGCAAAATTTGCGTAAAGCCTCGTTTGCGCGGTGAAAGTACCGCCATGGCAGTATCTATTCACACGTTTGACTGAAACCAATGTGATAGTGTGACAGTAATTAGGTTACTTTAAGTTGATGATGTAGAGAACGCGAGAAAAGTTCAGTGTTTTTAAAGTTTTTAGAGCAAAACATTTTTTTTTTGGCCAAAATAAATAATATATTGCTCCATTAGAAACATAGTTTAATTTTTTACACATGGTGATATCAACTTTTTTGAATATCTGTCCTGAGCATGATGAGAAACTTCTTAAATTAAGAGAAAAAGTTGCCAATTCCAGGACACCCTTGACAGATATTCAACAACTGTTTATATCATCACCCTGTGAAGAAAATTAAATTATTTGTTTCTACTGGGGAAATATTTTATTTATTTTGTCAAAAAAAATGTTGATACAAAAACTGAAAAAAAAACCCTTCCTTTTTCTCACCTCCCCTTTATTCCCACCTTAACCAGTCTAAAAATGGCGGAACATTTGAAGTATTATGGTAAATTGATTGAATAACTGATTGATATTGAGGTAAATATACGTATGGAAAAGAAATAAAAGTGGATAAAAAAGGGCAGTACAAAGAGATAATTAGGGTGCATAAAACACGCTAGTTAAGGAGCTAACTTGAAAGCTACCCTGATCGTTCTACAATTTTCTTCGAATTGTTCAAGACATGTGTTTGTTGAACTGATGAACCAGTAAGAGAATGCTCAATTTAATTTTAGGTTGTGATACACCACAGGTTTTGGGTACAAAAAGGAAAAATGCCTCTCTATCACTTTGTTGGGGCATTGGGCTGGCAACACACCTGTTAACATGGTGCCAATGATTGCGGTAGATGACAGTACTATCGCGCCAGCGCTACTGTCACACTATCTTACATAAAAAATGATGATTCGTAACAGTGCTTCCATCGCAGTCGGACAGTAACATGGTGATTTTATTGCGACAGTTGCTGCCATGACAGCCAGCTGTCAAGATTTACTAGCCTCGTGTGAACGAGGCTCTACGGGAAAATCTCATCAACACTAGAAACTACACAAAAAAAATGGTAGTTTGAAAATTAAAAAGCCCGAACATGACCATCCTATAAAGAGTCATTATTTCCTAGCTCCGACTCTTTGTAGATTTTGTAACAAATATTGGCAAGGCACAGGAACATACTTCTATCATAGTAACAAGTTAACGGAGCAAATTAAACATAATATAATTATGAAGATTATTAAAATACATATCTCATTATCTAATAACACTAATACCCGTTTCAGTGTTTGAATGGTATAGAAATAATCACTTTCATGATCATGGGGAGATCAAGGTTCAAATCCCGGTCTGGTCTACTGAGGTAGGTTTTTTAAATGGTTTCTCACTCGCCTTCCACGCAAATGCGGGTAAATTACCTATAATATGCTTCCTTCCTCACCCCTACCTCATTAATTATAATATATGCTAATAGCCTGAACAGCTAGTTACACATGGGGATTAAAAATAATATTTTTATATTATTATTATTATTTTATTATTTTATTATTATTATTATTATTTTATTATTATTATTATTATTATTATTATTATTATTATTAGCACCGCGTCTTACTACCCGTTCGAGTTATACGCACTTACGCTAATGTGTAATGGCAGGGTGATTGTGAGACGAAATGGAGGACCTACAGTTTAACGTGGAATCCGAACCACGGTGGAGGCCTGGCATTCCTCACATTCACAAGTTGTGATTAATACACGTCTTGCCAGAGGTGAAGGAAGGGTTTGGCAATCAGATAAATCTGTGCCTGGACCGAGGATTGAACCCCGGACCCTCAGCACAGAAGTCTGACACCTTACCCCTAGACTACCAGGTCACCAATATTTTTAATAAACAAGGCGAATACAATTTAGTATTAGTAATAGGGCGTTTAACACCGCTAAGGACCCGCTTCAGTGAACGAATGGTCTAAGGCGTCACTTTGGAAATAAACGGGACTGCTAATGACAGAGATATTGGGATTAGAAACCCAGCCGTGTGTCATAAGGGTGATTTCCTCTCCTTCTACGTGAATGCGTGTACACTTACTCTAAATTTAACCTTCCTCATTCCTAACACATTACAGAAGATAAATTTAGCCCAAACGGGTTATGAAATGATGTTAAAAAAAATGTAACATACAGAGAATGGATGAAAAGGATAGTCTTAAAAAAGTGTGCTCTCATTTGCGTTGAGAGAAGTTTGGTAAACTGACTCAAATCACGTATGTCTGAGATTCTAGAATCAGATTCCTTGTTACAGGCAATTTAGTTGATTTATAGCTTTATGCTTTAGAGTTTAGACAACGTGGCCACAGGCACAAGGTAAATCTGGAAGAATACGACGGATTAACAATTCACCACTAAGGATTGACCAAGATTTCACCCCCCCCTCCCACCCCCCACTTGCATATTTTAATATTTGCTAAGCACATACTTAGTAATAGCAACAAATATTAAAAGAAAATATTCAATGCAATGCAATCTTGGTGATGCATGTGATTGACAGAAACACAAAAATAAATTACAATTCCACAGAACTACTAGTAAGACTGTAGTAACGATAATAACATGGAGTGAGTGAGGTCTACTGTTCACAGAACTACTAGTAAGACTGTAGTAACGATAATAACATGGAGGAGCGACATAACTGTTCACAGAACTACTAGTAAGACTGTATTAACGATAGTAACATGGAGGAGTAAGGTCTACTGTTCACAGAACTACTAGTAAGACTGTAGTAACGATAATAACATGGAGGGAGTGAGGTCTACTGTTCACAGAACTACTAGTAAGACTGTAGTAACGATAATAACATGGAGGAAGCGACATATACTGTTCACAGAACTACTAGTAAGACTGTATTAACGATAATAACATGGAGGGAGTGAGGTCTACTGTTTCACAAACTATTAGTAAGACTGTATTAACGTAATAACATGGAGGGAGTGAGGTCTACTGTTCACAGAAACTACTAGTAAGACTGTAGTAACGATAATAACATGGAGGAGTAAGGTCTACTTTTCACAGTAACTACTAGTAAGACTGTATTAACGATAATAACATGGAGGGAGTGAGGTCTACTGTTCACAGAACTACTAGTAAGACTGTAGTAACGATAATACATGGAGTGAGCGAGGTACTACTGTTCACAGAACTACTAGTAAGACTGTAGTAACGATAATAACATGGAGGGAGCGAGGTCTACTGTTCACAGAACTACTAGTAAGACTGTAGTAACGATAATAACATGGAGGTAGTGAGGTCTACTGTTCACAGAACTACTAGTAAGACTAGTAAATATTAGAACATAGAGGTAGTGAGGTCTACTGTTCACAGATCTACTAGTAATTTTAGTTTCTTTGTTCGCTTTGAATGATACCAACAAAGTAGTTTAGAGGTATACATATATAAATAATGCATTTTTAAACAGCCCTCAGGATACGAACACACTCTATCAACTTTTACAACTTCATACAAAATCTAGTTTTAATTTGAAGTAAAAAAAAAACGCTGATAAAAGTCTTTCTTCAAATGCAAGGTAAATATATTTTATAGTTTAAAGGAACTGTCAGCTGCAGACATTTTGAGCATTTCCACTTGAATTTGCGAACTTTTTAAAACCATTACTCTACTTGGTACGTATGAACCTCCATAATACTCCTCTTTTTAATACCGTTACTTGTGGACGTGACTGCCTGGGAATGTTGAAACAACTGAACCATTGTGAGAAATTTTATTTTCCTTTCTTCACGTTTTCTGAGAAAGGAAAATGTGAGAAGGTACGAAGTAGAACGTAGAAATACACGTTTATACATCTGCTGTTTGGTATTATTTAACATTTTCGTGGCAGGGACTGAGTAATAATAAATAAAATGTTCACCGTGTTAAAAAAAAAGTTGGTAGCTTATCTTTTATGGTTAATGAGAAATGAAGTTTAGCTCCTGATGATGATAGAAATAATCATGGATTGTGGGGTTAACTGAAACGAGAGGCCTTGTTTCAATTCTAACTAAATTTTCTGAGTTTTTTTAAAATAATCCCTAAGTAACATTTTGAAATGCAGACCTTCTACACCCATTTTAAACTAAGACGCAATTGTAGTGAGCGACTTTTGGCGTGATTGACCTGGATATGATCCCGGTACGAGTAAACTGGCAGTAGTTTACCCACATTGTTCTTTATAATTCTATCCTCGGATGAATGCTGAAGGAATCGTCTGAGCTATGCACTTTTAATCTTCTTCTCTTATTTATACCAAAGCTCATGGAATACTACTATGTGGTTAGTAATTAAAGATCACAGTAAAATATGGATTAATAAACCATTATATAACAAAGTATAAAAACATTCCATTGAAAATAATTTTAATAAGCTTAGCCATCACCGTATTTAAATATTTTCTCTCAGCAGTTATTTGTAATGAAATTTATTTCATCACTTCTGTCTGTTGGGCTATATGAATATAATATATTACCTATCTGGGGTGCATAGCCTTCAGAAATAAACAGATATCCGATTACTGAAAAATAGTTTTGTTGGTGCTTTTTGGTACGTTTCTTTGGTTGTTTTCTTCTGTTCCTCTGGAGGGTTGGAGAAATCTGTTTAACCTGAGAACTGAAGGAAAACTGTTAAAGATCTCGTAGATAAAATCTAACAAATTGTGAGACAACGTTTTCACTTGTTCTTTGTACACTATATTTGTGGTTTATCCTATTGTGCTAATATAGTCAAGTTTCTTAAACACTAACCCCTTGAACTTGCAATATAAAATTTCAATTGTTTTTGTACTTTATCACCTTGGCCAAACACAAATTGATTTAGTATGTGCTTAATTAATATCTAACACAAACTGATATGCGATGGATGTCCACATGGCCACATGGCTTTAACTGAATTTAATTTAAATACGTGGTAAATGACAAACTATTCATAGGAATCGAACCCGGAACATTTGACCCACCATGTCAATGCTCTTCCACAAAGACATTCTGGTTCGTCTCGTATCCAGGGTCACTTTTCACTACACCCAATATCATTGCTGAGGGAACTGCAGATCTTATGAAGAAAAGCTTTATCCTCGTTCTCTTTCAGTTAACTGTTGCCAAATCATCTCGCTTTCAGTTATTTAGGAAGGTGGTGTTATGGAGCTACTGGCAACATCGACTAACCAGCGTCGCGAAGCTTGTCTTATATTAGAAGGGAGAGTGACCACGTGAAAACGAGAGAATAACAACGCTGTTTCCCGATAGTAACCATGCAGTCCGTGGTGTTAAGATAATAGAGGTGAGCTCACTCGCATGCCTACCCCTGCCACCACGCCTCAGTGATGGTTGTCGCTGTGCTGTCACTTGGGGTGCAAGTCCTCAGTTTTAACCATTCTTAGTTTTTCTCTTAGTTATTCACGTGCCAATTCATTCTACACGTTTCAACAACAACAACAAAAATTCGCCATACTCAACTGTGCAGTATATACAATTATTCACACAAAAATAAAGGTAGTTCGGTTAATTACTTCCGATTTCCACAAAGAGAGAATGCCAATGCAAATCTGGTTGTGGCGTGAAAAAGAAAATACAGAAATAAATGATAAGAATGGTGAGTAAATGGGTTCATTTATTAAATAGGTACTAGGAGTTTGTCCGGTTCCTCACACGGTCAAGCCACGCCAAAACTGTACCAAATTAGAACGTTCAACCTCTGGCTGCCCATTTCTTTTTTTATATAGTTCCTCATTGTACAATACTGAGCTAATTATGGCAATAACAAACCAAATATGGTAAATAATATATTAAATTTAATATGTAAGATAAAATATTACCTTTTCCCCAAACTGAATGCATAAAAATAAAAGCAATTCATTAATAACACAATCTTTACCTAAGTATTATCATAAATTAAGATGAATCAACTAATATACATTGTAATATAAGTGTGTTGGAAAAAAGGGCATCACAGTTCACCAGAGAGAAGGAATAAATAATACAATCTGTTACAGAAACATATTGAATAATATCCACAGAGAATCATGGCTCACCGAGCAAGATCACCAGAATCGGTTTGTTTTAATTGGTATGTCGCTAATAGATAGAAGCTAATTTAACCTTCGATTTTTAGGTTTGGCATCGCAAAGCTAATGTTTATTATTATTATTATATTTAGCACCGCGTCTTACTACCCGTTCGGGTTATACGCTGCAAAGCTAATGGATCCCTAGAATCATGAGTTTTTAATTCATTTCTCTTTTATTTTTTGTCTGCTTATTCATAATTCAAATTTTCTACCATATCAAGAAGTTTTTTTTTTCTTTTAGCCATTTCTAGAGCCTTATTTTTAAATTCCAAACTTTCTAGCTTTTATGCTTAATTTGGGGTGCTCCTTTTACAAAATTGAAAAGTTTAAAAAAATGTACATGACGAAAAGAAGATCTTATAATAATTTTGGAAAGATTTTAAGCTACTTCCATCTCTTCACCCTCTTTTTGAGTAACCACGTTCCCATTTTGTTACTAAGTGCTCGCCAAACTTCAATTTTAAACTTCACCGAAAAATATTGTTATATATTATTGTACTTATTTTTAGCGCTTCCATTTTCCAGGATGCACTTTTTAAATTTGATGCGTTCAGACGTCATTCGGCTCTTTGAGCTGGTCAATTGACTTACATGTCAAACTTACATTTTATATTACACAAAAAAAAAGTGTTTTTATATTAGTAGAATTAGTTTTAAATTTAAGGATCAAACCTTTATGGTTGTTTGGGATGGTTCATAAACCCATCTGAAAAATTTCAATCTTCTACCCCAATTATTTTTAATGGAGTAAGCCCTTTACATTCATGGCAAAATTTTAATTTTATATCCCATATAAAAAATAGTTTATTTCTTTTTACTTAACACTCTCACCCCACTCCCCAATCTTTCCTATTTTCTTAATCTAAAATCTTCAGTCTGCGAGAGTGACTAACGCCTTAGCCCATTTGACCACTGAAGTGGGTCACATGCTGTTAATCACTAGATATTTTTCCTAGATTTTCATTAGTGAAATGGATAATATTTTCAGATATAATTTTTTTTATAATTTGAAAAGCTGAGTTTCTCTTCACATGCTGTCGATGGACAAAATTTCAAATTTGCGTTGCAAGTTTGTGAAGAAGTTTAACTTCTCTTTTTCAACGGCATGCTGTTTCCTCCCAAGATGTTTTTCACTGTTCCCACCGTCCTACATCAAATTAACGCCAAATGGAAACATCTAATAAGTATGTTGATTTTCAAACCAACTCCAAACAAGTATGCCACAACTTACAATTTATAAGAAACTGGACTTTCTCTTTCATCAGAAAGTCAATAACATATTAAAAAGAAAAGCCAATGCTAAAATAGGTGTGTTAAGGCGCTTAGTCATAAAATAAGTAAAAATCAACAGAATAGCAAGTACAAGCACCATAATATTAATCGATTGTACTCTTAATAACACGAAATGCATATATATCTCAACTGCCTATGTTTTACAATCAAAATAAAGAAAAGGCAGCTAGGCAAAATCCGGTCCCTTATAATAAAATATTATTTCTCCTCTAATTTTATAATTTAACAAGTATTAGTATTACTTTGTCATCCGTCGTTGGTTATATGATGATGATAAAAAACTAATAAGATTGTACCACGTGATATAATAATTTGTTCTTTGCTTATCTCCAAGCCTATTGCTTGAGAAATAAATGCACTTGTCACCCAGATGACGTCATGCGCAGTAACAGACGAAAATGAGGAACCAAACGAATTCACCTCGACACTCTTCACACCTTTTTTTTAACAACTTTTCAATAATTTATGTCTATATGTAATTTTATGCTTCTTTCTATTTTAACTTTAATTCAGAATTCTAATTCAACACATTCTGGTTCAATTTTTGCCTACGTGTCAACACCACGTCTAACAACCCTTTCGGGCAATAGGCTTATGTATTCTACTAATTACGCTAATAGGTTAAGGAAGGTTGAATTTAGAGAAGTGTACCCGCATTTGAGTTGAGAGAAAAATAGTGGGAAATCGCTCAGGGAAAACCATTCTCAATACACCAGACTGGGATCGAACCACGATCTCCCCATCATTGGCAGTCTAGTCTCTTGTGAGCCTGACGCCTTATTCCATGAGGCCACCGAAGCGATTATGGTGGTAGAGATGGTTTTATCAAGCGTCTGTTATGTGATGGCGTCTACTTGTGGGATTGGTATAGAGTAACGATGTGAACATTTAGGTAAACCGCGTGACGATAATGGATAATTTATCTATCTGAAATTAGCTTAAATCCCCTCTCCTATATGTGGGCTTTAGCTTTCATGTATCTAATGTACCTCCACATGGAAATTATCACCGTTTCAATGGGACACAATGGGACATCAGGTATCATAACTTTGTAGAATGTTTCTATGCTCATTAATTATGTATGGAGCAACAAATAAAAAAAGACAGTAACCATCTCCTGTCATGTTGACCTCTCGATAAATAAGGTCGTGACACTAACGGTTAAAAATTAAACTAAAATGTCTGTTCAAACCATTAACCAATTAAAGTGCTGATTAATATCAAAATAGCGCACTTTGATGGCCGCATGGTCAAAGGCGCTACTCTCGCAATATATTAGACTTCCCATGACGTGGAGATTGTGGTTCGATCCCGATCGTGTGTGTTGAGTGTTTTTCCATAAATTGTTTCCCATCATCTCTCCACGCAAATACGGGTACACTTCCTCTAAACCTTCCTCATCCATAACCCACTAGCGTAATTAGTACATAAGTGTATATCCCAAACGGGTAGTAAGGCATTGTGTTAAATATATAGCATATATATCATCACGTTGTAACACTTCTGACAGAACTGGGTAAGGTTACTAGTTTTGTCTGGGTGCCCGGTAGCCAACCCTTCTACGCGCTACCGGGGCACCGTAGGGACTTACATGGTCAGGATGGACCCCAAGCGGTAGGGGTTGCAATGGATGGTCGTGGGGAGTGAAACTCGCAAGTAGTCCAAGAAATTATATTTATTAAGATAGTAAGAGACTAAACTACTACATGGGAATCTATTAAATATCCCGTGACGAGGGAGCCGGCGCGATACGGTCTCGCAACCCTCCTGCAGACCCGCGATCGACCCTCCGTGGGGTGAACTCCACAGATCACATTAATATTATCACTACTCAGTCGTACACGCGACCGACACACATGCACACCGCATGGCGTCCAACATTCAACCACCTCCTTTTTGGTTCTCACACAACTCGCTGATC
This sequence comes from Timema podura, assembly GCA_033556935.1. Taxonomy (NCBI): domain Eukaryota; kingdom Metazoa; phylum Arthropoda; class Insecta; order Phasmatodea; family Timematidae; genus Timema; species Timema podura. The sequence continues at coordinate 96,759,268 of JAVRXN010000009.1, read as the reverse complement.
TCGATATTTCACCCGCCAGGAAGGTCCATCGGTCACTCCTCTCACTCGTCAACAGGATGCAAGCTATATGAGCTATTTGCTATTCTCAACAGGATGGTAACCCAACACTCTTGACTTCCAAGGAAATGTACAAGTTCAGGTTAACATCCTGCCAGAACAACCTTAAAATAATTATGCTGTTACAATATATATATATATATAATGTAAATCAATCTGGTTATCTTTCAACAAATTGCCTAAAATGTATATTTCCTTAGCGGGGACTGAACAATGTAGACACTGAGATTTGAAATAAAAAATAAGAAAGACCAGTGATCACTTTCTTTTATAGGTAAATGATAGTTGTAGTCTAATCATTTCCAACAATCGGTCCGCTAATAATTGTATATTCCCCAAACAAACTCTAGTATCGAAAGAGGCAAAGATGGCAGTATATAAAAGTGTATTAGCGCCAACGTTGTTGTAATGGATGTGGAATGTGGTTTTGTCGGGAGAAACAGAAACATAAGAGCAAGGTGAATGCGGTTGAAATAAGGTATGTAAAAAATGTATGTGGTTGAAATAAGGTATATAAATAATGTATGTGGTCGAAATAAGGTATATAAAAAATGTATGCGTTAAAACTGGTATGGCCAAAGAAAGTAATGAAGGGGTGCTGAAGGAGTGCGGTTTGAAAAGGGATCTAATAAGTCAATGTGAAAGAAGCGTCTTATGTTGGCTTGTGTATGTTGAGAGGATGAGTGTGGATCAAGTGACAAAGAAAATATATGAAGGTAGAGTGTGCGGATCAAAAAAAGGGGTAGGCCATGTAAGAACTGGCTAAATCTGGTAGAAGAATGTGTGAAAAAGAGACATTCAGAGTTTTAAGAACGAAAGAGCATGTATAACTAACTTGGTATATGGATGTTGTTGGGGCAAAGAGAATATGCAAGGATAGGGAAGTGTAGGGGAAATTTAGTGAGAATGGAATAAGTACAAAGTTGTTTTTTAAACTATAGGCACATATTTGTTGCCTAACCTGTAAGGGAACGGCGTGGTAAGATATGTTTGTTACGATTAATATGGTAGGGATGAGGAAGGTAGCGTTTAGAATATCCTAATTTTCGTAGCGGGATAGTGGAGAATCATGAAGATAAAAATACCCTCATTTTATTCGGCTGGAATTTGAGGATCAAACTGTCCATCGCCAGAAAACCGGGCCACATGAACTTGATATTTAGATCACGTGCAAACTGACGTGGGTGTGAATATGTTAAAAATGGGAAACATTCTGTTTTCAAGCCTTTCCCAAATTTCACTTACACTCCCTTTACCATTTAAAGTAGTAAGCTTACCTTAAACTTCTCAACTAATGCGTAGCTTATAAGATAATTAGTGTAAGCCATCAAGGAATTACTATTGCCTTTCAAGGTAAACGGAGTGAACATTTCAAGACCCACACGACTCCCTAATCATTATCTATATTAATTGTAGGGGGGGCTAAGCGGTCTCAGGCATTGGTGTTGCATCACACCAAATCACCGTCGACGAGAATATCAGAGGTTTTAAACGTGTGATCTATTCTTTTGGATACGCTTTCTTTTCTTCACACTAATTCTAATTTTCCTACTACTTTTCCCTCTATTTTAACATGGCTATGCAAAACATATTATGTAAGATGTAACAATTTAAAAAATACATTAGAGTGAGGATTTTTCTTTAATAGATTTAACGAGTCTGCTCATTCTAGATTATTTCTAGATTATACACAATAACCTCCCTCCTAGGACGTAGATTATATAGACTCAAATTAGTTATTCTATGACGTTAGGAGCTGGAAAGTTATTTGCTTTAGACTACTTACAAAGGTACACCACCTATCCCTATCTTGAGCTAATGCCATCCAGCCCACCTCATTACAACTATCCCTATCTTGAGCTAATGCCATCCAGCCCATCTCATTACAACTATCCCTATCTTGAGCTAATGCCATCCAGCCCACCTCATTACAACTATCCCTATCTTGAGCTAATGCCATCCAGCCCACTTCATTATACCCTATCTCTATCTTGAGCTAGCTCTATCCTCTCCAGCTCATTACACCCTCTCTCTTTCAGGTTCATTCTAATGTAATCCTCTCATCTGCGGCAAGGTCTTCCCAATAGATCTGTCAGTCAATACCTTGACTTATTAATTAGAGACACAATCTAACTAATTTATATACACCGTTCGTCCTTATTTTTGAAATTGAGCCCGATAACTTTTTTTGATCTGCTGAGCTAAAAGTTAATAATAAACAACGTTCCCATACCGTATCGCCATTGGTACCAACATCCCGGCCATATAGCCACCACAGCAGCTCTAGGGCACAGCCTTGTGGTAGGCCGTGTACATGAATACTTATCGTGTCTGCATTGCGGGTAACATTCTCGCTACGGACCAGTCAGTCCCCATGAATAACAACGTTCATAGAAAGAGAGAGAGAGAGAGGAAAAAAAGCTAATAGTGGCAACATCACAGCATAGTCATATATTCCATAGGCTCTTCTGACCTCAGCAGGGGCTAAAATCTTTCCTCCACGCGCTCATAGCGTTGGTGTAACGTGATCTCTTATATATTTGTGTTTTATAATAATGAATATTGATTCATTATGATCAAATCTACTTAAAACTTAACTCTAAAAAACGACGTTCACCTCGGTGGTCTTGGAGTAGAGTGCTTGCCTCAGTGCCTGATGTTCGTGGATTCAAACCAGCTGGGGTCGACGATTTTTCTTGAACAATAAAAATCCGTAGCACAACTTCCTTCGGAGGGGAAGTAAAGCCGTTGGTCCCATGTCGATTGTAGCGTGTAAAAGAATGCTGGAAGGTATGTAAAAATACCTTTCTGGCAAAACTGCTATTTTTTTGCTCTCGCTCATAGAAATTCTCTTGTACTGATATAATCAGTCTGTTCAGGAAGTGCATATTTATTACCTCAAATAAAAAAAAGTAGAGTAAAGTGGGGCAAGAGGACTCAACGTTTAAACACATGTATAAGCTAAACATATATATCAAATTAGGTCAATTTTTGGGATACCCATCTTCATTTTATTGTCATAGAAGTAACAATTTTTATTAATTAAAAACATATATATTTTAGCAAATTAACTTATTTAAAAATTACAAAATTTGACAAAATTATACTTTTTCCCTCTAGGCGGGGTAATAGTACGTTCGTTGCGGGGTAAAAGTACGCATCATAAAACATTATGAAAATTAACTTATAACATAGACTTTTACATTATAAAACTTTACAAGATACAAAAAGGTGTTAGAGATATTATTGCTGATTTTAAACATAGCTCAACATTTGTATAAAATAATCTTAAGCATGTAAACTATTAAAACTATTTTTATAAATAACATAGAATCTCGTTGAAAAATTCAATTTTCTCGGCTTAATCTTGTTGAAATTTTTTTAAAAGATTATTTCGAACTTATTTAAAAAGTCACACATAAATTCACTTGACCCTTCAAAATTAGAACAAGCTTTATGACACCATTCTGCAACTTTTGCAATGAACCAGTCTTCTAGAGGTGTATCTTCATACTGTCTTCAAAATCGGGGCAGAAAATGTCTTCATTAACTTTTGACTTGGTTTTTAATTTTGTCTGGCAAAGACATAATTGGAGTATTAATTTTAGATTTGAACAATGATTTCTTAACTTGACCAATTGAATTTTTACTTTCTTCTTTCATCATCAAACTATTTTTAAATTATATCTCTGTTATGATTAGAGATTTTTTTCCCCTCTCTATTTTAATTTTCTATTCTTTTAGAGAATGGTATCAGTTCTACTGTCAGGAAAAATTATAGTGTAACCTCTTCTTTTCATATTTTTCTTGGAAAAATGGTCGCAATGAGTGATATAAAGCGATAAATACTCGTAATCGATAGTTGGAGTAAGAGTACACAGTGTGTACTTCTGCCCCGCCCCTTTGTGCGCCCCCTTGCCCCACTCATAGTTCTACAACTATCCGGGAAGTGTTGTTTCCCAGTGAGAAACTTCTTAAATAATGTAGAAACCTTGGTTTCGAAAGATAACACTACGTCTTAATTTTAACAAATATTTGATATAGATATAACGTTTGCTAATTACTGCCAAATTACATCAAAATGCTGAAAATCAAAATTCCCCGCATGGATTGAAAATGTGTTTACAAATTCTGCTCAAACTATGTAAACAACTTATTTGCCATAACACCTTCCTAAAACCAAACAGTATGGCCAACTTCTATTTCGCCAAAATATAAATAAATACTTGCGTACTCAGCCCGACGCACACTCTTAGCCCACCTTACTCTACGATGACTTTTCCTAACTGTTTCAACGCAGCGTACTTTTGCCAATATTTCTTAAAATGATCGTTTATATTAAGCCTACATTAAAATAAGGTATTATTCAGTAGTTTTTAAAATGGTGTTATCTAGAGTAAAAAAAGTTTATAATTTAATAAAAATAACTGACTAATTATTTCTAGAAAAATATTTGATATTTGTAATATTTCAATATATTTAAAAGGGGATATTATTCAACCCCCATTATACTTATCAATGCTATATTGTACTAAAAGTACTTTGCTAGTTGTATTTTTATTATCCTTCATAAATGTATTATAATTAAATTGAAATTAAACTTAAAATCAAATATGTTGAAACGACCCTTAATTCCACCTTTGTTTTGTCAGTGTTAATTATTTTAATAATATTCGTTTTGTGACTGTGGTAAGCAGATATATAACTTACTTACTATACAAGGAACGAAACAGATTGTCAACTTAACAATCTTTTTCGTTCCTTGTATAAGTAAGTTTAAGTTATGTAACGATATAGAAATCATATCAGATTACTGTTGTTTATTATGAATTCGGTAATAGAATACTATCTACCAGTTATTAAAGTTACTAGAACAACTAATATATTCATACGTGAAGTCATGTGCTATCTGCAGCTGTCACTTTTTATACTATTAATATAGTTAAATGTTATCAATATTGATTGCCAAAAGAATTTCTTTTTTTCCAAACTATCTTCTCATTTAAAAATACTCATATATTCCTATGCCTAGTCATACGTAAATGTAATAAAATGTTATTAATGCTGATCGCAATAAAAAGTTAGTATTTTATAAACTGTCCCCCTTCCTAATATTTTTTTAACGCTAGCTTGTAAATGCTTTGTTATGTGTATCCTGACGGTAAAAATGTGCCTGTGGATTCCTGCTATGTATTTGTAAAATAATTGCTATGTCAGAACTATGTTTAGTTGTTTAATTTATTATTTCGTATTTTTAAATCCAAATATTATAAGGAAGCACATACCTGGTATTCTCATTTGGATAAAGTCTTAATTATTTAAATATCCCTAATTCAAATTACGTTAAAAATATTCAGTGTGATTGTCCTAACTGTTTTGAAGCTCTAAGACCGTATTTGTACCATTTATAATTTGGTTTCTCTATTTGTCCTTTTTCGCCGATTTTATTGTCCAAATTAGATTTTGCCATGTAATTGATGTTCACAAGATTTTGGACTATATTAATTTTAGGGTCTGATTAAAAAAGCATGTAAAAGTAATCAGAGAATTTGGCTCCAATTTTTAAAGTTAAAATAGGTTTTAGACATATGAAACGATGATGGGAACATATATTGGAAAAGTAGTCTTATCCTAAGCATAGGTATAAATAAAACAGAATCCAACTTGTGGACAATCATTTCAACATTTATGTCTGGAAATGGTGTTATTTAGTGAGAAACATTTCTTTATACTAAATTTATTTTCAACTCACACATAAAAATCAACGAAAACAAAAAAAAAAAAATTATAATATACTTTATTTAACGACTTATTCTAGTATTAATAATGATTAAACCTAATTTTTATTTAGCACCGCGTATTACTAAAGTATGTTCATGATACGTCTATATAATAATGACAGTTCAAAAATCATATGTCTAGGTTTTGGGTTGCCAACACTTGTTAAAGATCACTGTTTTGTTATAAATGTGAAGTTATTTTAATTACATGTTGTATTTTACATTTAAAATAACGCAAACTTAAGTTTTCTCACACTATTTCATTATTTAATAATTTGTTTTTACCCAATTTGAAACAATATTTTAAACATAATTAAAAGTACTAATTCTTCGTTTTGGAATGTTATCTATAATGTGTAATATAGTGCATACATTAATGGATTTTAATACAGGCATCGTATTTACTTGGAAAAGAAAAATACTTGTCATTTTTTTATATACATAATAAATTATTTTATGATTATTTTATCGTATCTCGAAATATTTAACCGAATAAAATATTTCCATTCATTGCGTGGGTGTATCATTGTAAAGAACTTGTTTCCGTCATGTTCAATCACATGGTTTAAATTCGCCGGTCACCATTTTGAATCTATGTTCGTTAGAACTTTTGTGAAAGTGTTGTGAATATTTATTTTTAATTGAATAGACCGATAAATAATCTTTGTGCCCGACCTCAAATAAATATAAATAATATTGGCCTAAATTATTGTGGTTAACATCTATCACATTCATACATTACCATATGTGTTAATTACAGCTATCCAAAGTGACAAATGCCAGTTGTTGGCGTAGGGATGTATTAGGGACTATTTCTAGTAACTTTCTGAGCTGTCATCCAAGTAAACCAAGGTCGTGAATATATTATAGCTGTTCAGGCTACAGGCATATGTACTAATTACACTAATGGGCTAGGGATTAGGAAGGCTTAATTTGGAGTAAATCCACCCGCATCTGCGTGGAGGATAGTGGAAAACCATTTAGGAAAAGCCACCCTCAGTGCACCAGATTGGGATTGTGCCCCGATCTCTCCTTCTTCAGCAGTCTGATTTAACACGAGATTAGCGCGTCAGACCACGCGGTCACTGAAGCGGTTATTAAACCTTATTGAATAAGAAAAATATATTAAAAGCAATACACAAAAAACATCTGAAGAGCGAATATAAAATGACACCGCTGTAGTAGCAATGACCTATGGCATGGGGGGTGGATTAAGTTCCAGCCCTTGGGGCCTGTTTTATAGTCAGACTTAGTACGCCTCAAGTGCTACGCTGTACTAAATACGAGACGACACCTACCTTGAACAGAATGGAATGGGCCAGCTTCATATGCGATACTGGCCCAGTCCATTCGAGTTTAGGTAGTTGTGGTATAGTACCTACTTGAGGCGTGATAAGTCTGACTATTAAACCGGCCCTTAGATTCAGAGTCAGGCGCTACACCCACTCACCTAAAACTCTTGGTAGTAAACTTAAGCTTTGTAAAGGGTGGGGCTGACACAATAGAACGATTAGTAACACGAAAATTAACACTTGAATTGAAAATTTTATATTCAATAACTAAATAGAAGCAAACTACACATTACAATTTTTCACTTTTTTAAGATAATGTCACTCAGGTGAGCTCCACCGCACTTTTGTCAAAACTCAGCACGTTGTCCGCCATTTTCCTCAGTATGAATCAACTAATTGTTTCCGCCCCACTCTGTATATTATTGCTATGATATTTTGTATATTCAGAAAGTATTAATTTTGAGTGCACTCGAATTCCGGGATAAGGTATACCTGTCAGCAGACATTCATTTACGGCCCACTCCAATTAGGGAATAAAGTATACCTGCCAGCCTGTCCACATGAATTGCGGAACAGCCTGTAATCCCATTCAATTCTTAACCACTAACCTTACCCAACATAGCCTAACCTAACCTAACCTAGTTTAACCTATCCTAGTCCAACCTAACCTAGTCAAACCTAACATAACCTAGTCCAGCCTAACCTAATCTAACCTAACTTTACCTTCATTTTCCAATTTGAACAAAGTCACTAAGAATTTTAATTTTACCCCACAATTCGTGTGCACTGTTAATTTTTTTGGCCACCTTGCATTAATATCCATTTGGGTTATATTCATAATGCATTAACTACGCTAATGTGTTAGGGAAAAGGTTGAAATTAGAGAATGTGTACCTACGTTTGCGTGGAGTAAGAATAGGAAAATCCAACCTCAGTACACATGACTGGGGTTGGAATCCCCGATATCCCCATCATCGGCAATCCAGTTTATTGTGAGAGTGACGTCTTACACCATTTGTCCACCGAATCGTGTATTCAAGTAGTGATACTCACCGGCGTAGTCATACTAATTATCTACCAATCGATATTACCATAAAGTCCGACACCTTAGCTCAGTTGGTAGTAGAGATGGGAGACGGAAAAGTTTCCCTATTTTGTTTTCCCGTAAAATTGTCCAAAACGGAAAATTTTCAATTATTATTTCTTTAAAATAATTTCAACTGATTAAATGGAACTAATGTAATCGAGATATAGATATCACAAATGTCAACGTTTATACTTAAGTTTATTTTCTTATGAGGACGTTAACATCAGAAACATCAAACGAGCTTCGTTGGCCTCACGGTCTAACGCTACTCTCGCGATAGACTAGACTGTCGATGACAGGAGGAGTGGTGTTTGATCCTGGTCAGGTGCACTGAGGGCGGTTTTTCCTCAATCGTTTTCTACACTCACGGGTGCAATTCTTCTAAATTTAACCTTCCTATCCCTAACACATTAGCGTAAGTATTACATAGGCGTATAGCCCGAATGGGTAGTAAGACGTGACGTTATAAAAATGTAGTAAATAAACAAATGAATGCGAGCTTTTATTGACCCGTTATGTTTATAAATCATACTTCAAATTTTTAAGCATCAATAAGTTATTTAAATTAATGTTAAGGTTGGCCTAATATCTGTCTCCCCTCTATTTTCCTTGCTTCCAATCTATCCCACCCCCAAACCCATGTCCTTTACCCCCTTCTTATAACAAACTCGTTTCTTAACACAATGTATTTTAAAGTATTAAAGGCTCTAGGTGCCATCTCTACAATTTAACTCCGCCACCGTAAGCCGCCACTGCAGAAATTTTTTTGATACAATATTTCCTGGGAAAAAAATATATACCTGGAAGTGTATGGTTCATTCGATAGAATCAAAACTTTTTAATTATTAATTATTTGATGATTTAAATACCATACTGATGAGCGATACAATATTTTTAGTGCAACAAAGGGCAATACTTTAACAACTTCTGTACTCCCTTTATTAATAGTACTAAACTAAGGTTTCGAATTCATTAAGCTCTACTAAAAAGTTAGTTTATAGCTCAAATTACAACCAAATTAAATATAATGACATGCCACTACTAAATTGTAATTTTCCTCATTTACATAACAAAAATAATCATATACTTACTTGAAATGAGTTTTAACATATTATATAAAATAAAAGAAGATTTTGTAATTCAATTTGTAATGTAAGAGGTTTATTTCGGCTCTTCTTTAAAAAAAAATTTAAAATATAAACAGAATTTAATGGATATGTTTCACTGTCCTTGGGAATAAATGTTTGCTTTGCTGGTGCTAGGAGGGTGGTTAACATGCCAGAATAAAATAGTTTTATACTCTCTTCTTATGTATTTCCTTAAAAATTCTTCATCTTTATCCTGCCCCTTTGGACAGGCAATAAATATATTAGAATGAACTTCTCCCAAACAAATGGATCACAACTATTGCCATTAAAAATTAGTTTTTAAAATGTTCAAATCAGTTTTAATTTAGGTAAGTCGTGATTGTCAACCGGAATTACTGTTCACAAACTCGTGCTAATTAGTTTTATATTTTACCAAGACTTGAATTAATATAAATTTATGTAATATTACATATTTTCTATTATTGTTAGGTAGACTGCGTAGGATAAGTTTACCTAATTAAAGGGATTGACTATCAGTAATCAACTATCTAATTATTATTATTATTACATTTCAGTGGATTTATTTCAAAGTTAATTAATGTTATAAAGCCGCACGGGGTGAAGAGCTGAATGTTACGTAGATATATAAATATGACACCCGGCTTCCCGGAAGTGTATTTTGCAACAACAATCCACAAAAGAAATGGGTGACGACGACACCCCACGCCCCGGACTTGTTTAACTTGTTTCATACGCAACTGCGGCATCGTAAAGCAAAACTCTCTTCCTAGAAAAAAAAATATATATATTAAAAAAAATTTACGATGAGAGATAAAAAGAGTTTTCTTGAAAAGTCCTTAAAGCGAAACCTCAATTTTCTGTATCTTCATTTCTTGTGTTTGTTGCCAGCATGGCCAAATCACCACCTCATTCTACCGCCCCCCCACCCAACCCCCTCCTGTGTACCCTCCTAAGCACACTTCTAGTCTAGGATCGAAATAACCCCAAATCTCGAACCTCCCACTAAACTTTTCTACGGTACACGATCTTCACAGCCTCCTTGTTCTGTTTTCTTCTTACTTTACCTCTTCTCTCCTTTGCGTGTTTTTTCTTTTCTTTATTTCATCCTTCTTGTTTTGTTTTTTTCCTTACTTACCTCTCCTCTATTTTGCGTGGTGTTTGTTTTCTTAATTTTTACTATTAATTTTTTTTATTCGTTTATTTATATAACGCTTTCCAGAAACCTGTTCCTTAAGTTGTAGTTTTTAAACAACTCACACGAGAGTAAGAAAGATAACAGCGAGAGGAGTTATTTTTTTAATATATATAAAAAACCACTGGGCAACATATTTATACTCGCAAAAAAAAAAAAAAAAAAAGGGGCCAAGGGATAAATTTTTAGTTCCAAGCTCTTTCCTTTTCATAAATGCGTAAACGACCCACTGGATTCAAGTTATTTGTCAATGAGGGAAGATGTTTTTAACTTCCCCCTCCCTTCCTTTCACTCCACAAATATAGAGCAGGACATTTTGTTTTATTTAGATATTTAAAGTGAACGTTCAAACACACACAAACTAGCTTAACAAAAGACACACGTATGGGCATATATATTTATATTTAAAAATCTGGTAGTTAGATAATTACTAACTGGATAGCAGGACGAACCTGTAAACAAATAGTAAATATTTACGTCGACACCACTTGGAATCGAACCTTGGTCCTCAATACTTGTGGTATATCACCATAGCTACTTAAGTACGGTGACGGGATTATTATTTAATACTAAATGGTCATGTTTGTTCACTATTTAAAATAATTTAGATTAATGGTTGAGTATTTCTGTTGTGTGTTGGAATAAACTAATATTGATATATTAATCAATTATAGGCCTCTATAATCTATAGTCAGCTCCCCATAAGAATAACCTTTTCTGACTGTTCAATAAGCTTAGAATTTTACTCTTATGAATCTGCATGCTCACAGATGGTATACACTTTGATTGCTTTAAGTTAAATAGTTGATATATTGTCAAGGTTGAATATTCTAAAAAATTTTTTTTTATTTAAATTGATTTGCTTATTTCTGCATCACGTTTTAATACCCCTACCGGCTACCTATATTTAATCACATGAATAGGATTGTTAATAGTAAATGCACCTGAACTTACATGGAAAAAGAGTAGAAAATTACATGGCTAAACATATTCTCAGTATATCCAAACGGAACTTGTACCTTGAACTTCTCCTGTGATTCCCAATATTCGGTTAGTTTGTATATTTTATGTAAATATGGGCCAGTGTTTAGAAAGTGAACTTCAAACCAGCTATTTAAATTGTATTTAAGGCGTGTTAACTTTGCATACAGCTAATTACAGTATTACATATTATTACTGCCTATTTTGAAAGGATTTCCAAGAAAAAATCTTCTTCAGTGGCCGCATGACCTAAGGCGTCACTCTACTACAGACTAGACTACTATGATGGAGGATTGGGGTTCGAATACCGACTGGGTGTGCTGAGGGTGGTTTTACCTAAATTGTTTTCCACTTTTCCTCCACGAAAATGATTGGTACACTTTCTTTAAATGTTGCCTTCCTCATCCTTTAAACATTATAGTAATTAGTGCATGGGGGTAAAACCTGAACAGGTAGTAAGACGCGGGTGATAAAGAAAAAAAAGAATATGGTTTATTTTAAACAAAATATCGTTTTCTGAGACATACAAATAATAAGTAATTGTATTTATTTTCGCTCAAAATCAACTTCAACCCGCTAGTACGTCTGACGTTACGAACACATTCTTGGCAGCCACCCTTATCACCTCTCAGTTTGACTGTCACAACGCTCCTTCGAGCTACTTCCATCTAATTACAACCATCCTCTAGCTCTATTCTACCGACTCCACTTTTAATACACTCATATTTCCACCATGCATAGAGTTATGAATAAATTATACCACCTTAAAAAAAAATCCCTCCCAAACCCCTTACGCCTCTCCTAGAAACCCCATTAAAAATACTGCTACGTAGAAATTCCCTTGCGTAAATGAAGACAATAGGAGTGAGTCTAAGAAGGGCACATGTCCATATAGGGGTATACAAAGTTGAAAGAGGTGAAACAAAATCTTCCATTTTTATAGTGGGCAATGTATTTAGATGGTTGTTGTTTTGGTGACCTTGTTTTGATGTTTTTTAAGTATCTTTAAGAAGTTGGTGCTCTAGGGTTAGAGAAAAGTTGGAGAGGAAAGGGCTGGGTTACGGGAGTTAACTGGGAATATTCATGGTATAGAGGGGGGGTTTTCCAAGGTCCGGGGATACTAGTAGCATTAATAATAGAACAGGAAGGGGTGGAGTATTAAGAGCGACACAGTACGCTGTGATGTTAAACAATGTGACGTCACTATCCTGTTATGTCTCGACAGTCATCAAAGAACTGAGAAAAAGGGAAGCGACGATAAAAAAAACAACGAATTACTACTGAGTGTTATGGGTGTGTTTGCTAGAGTTTTTAAGGAGTCGATACGACTTTAAAATTGTTGCAAATAATCCACTGCCCTAATTGTCTGAACAATTATTATAAACGTAAAAAAAAGTGCTTTGTGGTAGCAGGTTTTTTTTTACACTCTCAAATAAAAATAGACTAAAAGACGTTGCCTACTTGTGACGTTCACGGCCGGTCAAGATAGTTTTTTCATTTTAGTGAATTTACGTTTTATTCAGCGAATTTTAAATATAACGTTACAAAACTATATATTCTTCAATATTTCTAAAATGAGTTCTATAGTGTCACAAAATTAATATTTATATCTTTAAAAAGTTTTTTTTTTTTTTTGTAAATGTATTTTCTATAAATCATCTACAACTATTTGGCTTGGTCATGAAAATGGCTTATAGGAGTCTTTGTACCAGGATGGAGATTAAGAAAGCCCTTGGCAGCATATGTCTATCTAGAAAAAAACAAGAAAAAGGTAAAATTAAAAAGCCAGTCAATGTTTTCAAGGCGCAAATATTAAAGTGATTGAACTCATCAAAGAAAGAGAGGCAGTGTTATCAGTAGATAAACAATAGTCATCGAAGGCTGAATTGCACATTTTATTACCTCTATTTCATACAATGGTGTCTTAAGTAATAATGCGTCAAGTAAAGTCGCAGCCCGCTTCGCAAAATAGCTTCAAGATCACCATTTAAGAAACTTCATGAATGAGTATGTGTAAAAATTATCCCCTTTCTCTATTTGTCAATCAAAATCTTACTAGAACTATTTTTGCTCTCATACACTAATGCTTTAACTAAAGAAAATATGTGTTCGAGAATAACGAATGGAGATTTTCTGCATGGCTTCAGAAACATCGTTTCGTTTAAAATCAGTCATAATATTTTAATGGTAGAGACAATTTAAATCACTGTGCTGGGGTCCAGAGTTCAATCCTCGGTCCCGGCACATATTTATCTGATTGCCAAACCCTTCCTTCACCTCTGACAAGACGTGTATTAATAACAACTTGTGAATGTGAGGAATGCCACGCCTCCACCGTGGTTCGGATTCCACATTAAACTGTAATTCCTCCATTTAATCTCACAATCACTCTACCATTACACATTAGCGTAAGCGCGTATAGCTCGAACGGGTAGTAAGACGTGGTGCTAATATAAAGATGTGTTCAATTACTGAGCTATATGAATCACGTTTCTCAACAAAAGTCATTAATTATTGTTCAATAAGTTTCTCTGTTTATTTGGGATCTCCTAGTATTTGCTATAAAATATAATACGGTTCAATATTTATTTCTTGAGTGTTTCGTGGCTGATTAATTATTTCCTGGACGGTGAGATGTTTTGAGTCAATGTGGACTTATAAATTATATAATATATAATATATATTATATATAATATATATTTTATATATTATATATATTATATATATTATATATATTATATATATTATATATTATATATATTATTATATATATATTATATATATATATATATTATATATGTAATATATATTATATATATATATATATATATTATATATATTATATATATATTATATATTATTATATATAATATATATGTATACAAAATACCGGTATGAATTAAAAGTTCGTAAATAGCCCAAACCTTTTTTTTAATATACATTAAAAAATAAATGGTACGGCACACCGCACAGACTTTCTCTCTCTTTCTATAAACTCGTAAGATTTCTGAACGGAATAATGTACATTGTATCTTCACCACTCCACATAAGAACACGCATAAAATAATATACAATGATATAGAATCAATGAGAAAAGAGGCGCATCTTTGTCCACCTAAGAACATTTCAAACAGTTTAATATCTTCCACAAGGGTCAACACTTCGTTTTAAAATTTCGATTTCTGGTTAAAATTTTAACATTTTAAAAGGTGTTGCAGATCTTCAAGTCATCGCATTGATATTTAATTATTCATTTATACATTTTGACCAATAAAAATGTAAATATTGACTATTGAGTCTAAAATGGAGATAGATCATTGCTATGCAAACATTTCTCCTAAGAGATTTAAGGAAAAATAACATACTTTTTTAGATACCTACTTATATTTAATTACTCTATGGCATTGGAGTATTATTGCGTTAAGACTTAAGTAGTATATGTTTACAACTAAAGCTCACAAAATTGTATTAATATATTTGCAAATATCTCAGAAACTGCTGTTTTTATAAAAATATATGTCAAATAAAAGTTTTTTATTTCTAATAGTCCTACAATTTTGCAATGATAAGTTGTTTAGTTTCTCCAATAGTTGTGGAGATACGGAAATTAACGCTTCTGTAATGTACCCTAAAAATCATTTTCATAGGAAAATGAAAATAGCCAGTTTATTTATAATCTTAATCAACGCCTAGATACGAATTTTAATCAAAATCGTTTAAGCAGATTTTGAGAAAACCAAATTTTTCTCTTTTCGTCCTTCAGTAAACTACCCTTAATTTTAAGTTTTTATAGACACACAGACAGACGGCATTGCAAAGACTATTTTTTAGGGTTCGGGGGGTCATGAGACGTCGACATCCATCAACATTTCAGGTTAGGTTTTTTTTACGGTCGCAATACTTAAACTTTAATGTCCAAAAAGTTAAAAAAATTCATATAATTGCGTATATATTGAAAGTTATTGATTTTATAAAAATATGTTTCGGATAAAATATCTGTATTATAAATATATATACATATTTGTAATGCTAAGTAATTTCATATCTCAAATAGTTTCGGAGCTATTTAAAAATATGTTAATTGACGCATCAGACCGGAGCCCTTAAAGCCATTTTGCCGAAATATTGAGGGTAGCCATTTTGTTTGGAATATTTATTAATGTTTATAAATGAAATTTAATCAAAATCGTTTGAGCCGATTTTGAGAAAATCGACTTTTTCTCTTTTTGCCATTCAGTAAACTACCCTTAATTTTAAGTTTTAATAGACACACAGACAGACGGCATTGCAAAGACTATTTTTAAGGGTTCGGGGGGTCATGAGACGTCGACATCCATCAACATTTCAGGTTAGTTTTTCTTACGGTCGCAATACTTAAGCTTTAATACCCAAAAAGTTAAAAATTATATATATAATTGCGTATATATTGAAAGTTATTGATTTTATAAAAATATGTTTCGAATAAAATATTTGTATTATAAATATATATACATATTTGTAATGCTAAGTAATTTTATATCTCAAATAGTTTCGGAGCTATTATAAAAAATGTTAATTTACGCGTCAGACCGGAGCCCTTAAAACGATTTTGCCGAAATATTGAGAGTAGCCATTTTGTTTGGAATATTTATTTATGTTCATAAATGAAATTTAATCAAAATCGTTAGAGCCGATTTTGAGAAAATCGACTTTTTCTCTTTTTGCCCTTCAGTAAACTACCCTTAATTTTAGGGGTAGATATCCAATTCCAAAAACCCCTCGGGGCAACCCTATGAAAACCCTAGATATCAAGTTTCAGCTCAATCGGTAAAATAGTTTAGGCTCTAGTTGGAGGTACAGACAGACAGACAGACAGACAGACAGACGGAAATTCAAAAACCACTTTTTCGGATTCAGGAAGTCATGAAACTTCAAAATTCATCAAAATCTCGAGTTCGATTTTTTTGACGATCACAATACTTTCTCTACCTGTAAGATAGAGAGAAAGTAATAAAGTTATCTCTCATAATCGATGGACTCCAGATACCGTTGCTCGTGTAAACTAGGTGAGTAAATATTTGAAGAACGTGTTTCTCCGCCAATCCGCAAACAAGAGTTTAAGAAAACATAACAACAAAACCTTTGTTTGTCCTTGGACACTTCTTGAGTAGTCTTTATTTACATTATACGTCATGTGGCCAATGAAATGTTAATATTGACACTGTTTGCGATTAGAACAGTAAACAAGTCAATTACATCTCTCTGCCACTTTTCCCCAACACTTAACAGTCGTTTTAGAAATGCTAAAAAAGAAAATAGTACACGAAATTTAACACAGTCTTACTATTTATTTTCTGAAATTTAAATGCTTTGTACATGCCCCGGTGAGCACGTGGGTTAAGGTTTGATTATTCTTTAGTCTTGGTTCGACGGTTACAAGGAGGTTGGTGTTCGAATCCTAGTCAAATGTATTGAGTTGCATATCCCTAAATGGTTTCCCTTTCTCTCTTCACACAAATGCGGGTACATACTACTTAAGTCCTGCCTTCCTTATCCTATCCTATTAGTGTAGGTATTTGGAGAGGCTGAATGGGCATTAAAATGCTTTGTGCTTGAGGGGGAGGGGGGTTGAGGGGTGAATGTAATATATTTATTTATAATCGATTTACATCAATTTGGCTAGTATGGTATAAATGAGAAAGGTATAATCTAGAGTAATTGAACCCACATTTGCGTGTAAAGAGAGTGGTAAACCATTTAGGAAAAAACTCAGTACATCCGAAATTGATTTTAGCCCCTATAGATTCATCACACAATGTTTTTCCACTCTAATTTTGACTTTCGTCTATACCTTTTATTTTTATTTCTTAAATTGATTTTAACTTAAAAAAATAATTTTATAGAAATATTTCTGTATTAATATTTATTTTTTAGAGCTTAAAACATTAAATATTTTGTAACAAATGTACTGATCACATTAACTTTTTGTTGTTAAATTTACGTAGAATTTGACGTAAAAATTGAAATATAGGATGAGTGGGTGCCCCTTTGTTGCGTGCAGTTTTGTGAAAATCGTTGCCTTCTTGCGGCTATAGCTCAAAAAGATTACATTTACGAAAAATATGACTACAACTATTTTTATAGAGAATTCTATCCGTACAGAGATGTAAAGTTATTATTTTTACCGTAAAATTAGCGTTTAGTGAGATATTCACGCGAATGCCCATTTCACCACCATCTTTCCAAGACGGCGCTGAACGCAGACCTTGTAGGAGGGAGAGAACTTAGTTTAGTCATTACATACCTTAAAAATTGCTATTAAAACAATTTTCAGATTTATTCAAATTATTCCCAAATTGGGGCTTTATCTACGCCCTGATGCCCTGGTCTGGCCTATATATTTAAAAAACTAAATGATGATTAAAGAAAACTAAGAAAGCGATATTCGTTCTTAATTAGTAAATAACGTAGTGAATAGACTAAAAAGGTACGAAGGACTTGGAGTTTCCTTTACTGGCAATCCTAGGCAATTATAACCCAATTTGCTTTGAGGTATTGTTCTAATTAATAAAACAAACACATGCTTAATAGCCGCGTGGTCTAGCGCGATACACTCGCAGTAGACTAGACTGCCGATTACGAGAAATTGAGGCACGAATCTCGCTCGAGTGTTCTGAAGGGATTTTTCCCTCTCCCTCCACGAAAATGCGAATACGTCATGTCCTATAAATGTAACTTTGCTAATTTCTAAAATAATAAGCGTAATTAGCACATGAGCGTATAACCCTAACGGGTAGTAAGATGCAATGTTAAAAAAAATTACAAGTACTATCTAAATTGTTGTCAGAATTATTTTTTTTAGCAAAGAAAGCAAAATAGCGTATCATAATAAAATGGGGTATTATTAAACATTGATTTCATATGCCTATTTTGTTCCAAGGAAAACACATTCCAACGAGGATAATTTTTTCTCTAAAAAAACACAAGAAAACGGTGAAATAGTAATAATAAAAAACTGAGAACTCCGAGTGGCCTGTTTGAATGCGAAGAAGAGAGAATGGAATGAAAATGAAAGGGGGTAAAAAAAACACACACACAAAAAAAAAAAGGTAGAATGCGAAGAAAATGTTATTTTGTCGAACGCTCTCGGAACAGTTTATTACTTGAAAAGCGTCACGACGTCGACCGACAACGCCATCTGGGACTGTTAACGTCGTTTGTTTGCAGTGACGTCACTAGATAGTGGCGCTGTCTGACGGGAGAATGGAAAAAATTAAAAATTCAAGAAAGGGGAATAGTCTCTGAAACAATAACAATGTACGAAGATGAGTCTCACGACGGAAAAAAAAAGGAAAACAAAACAGAAAAGAAACCATAAAAGAACCGAAAGGAAATTGATAATAGTAAGACCGGAGAACTTTTTTTTCCTTCTTTTCGGGGGCAATGGAGTTAGGAATGAACAGAATTGACTCACTGATATATTTATATCACAAGTTGATTACAAAACTGTTTGGGATTATAGCTATTTACATAGGGAGAGCTGAAAGCTAAAAAATTTACTAGATCTATATTAACGTATTCATAAGTAAGGTCATGTGATCTTCAGTTGTCACTTTTTATAGCTATTGTCCATATATCTAAATTAACAATATTAAAATAGACAGATGTTATCACTTTCAAACGCAATAAAAAGTTTGTTTAAATTAATGAAATCAATGAAGAGTGTGTTTGTCTGTCATGAGCATTGCACTATATCTACCACATGCAAAGGTCTGAAATTTTAAAAATTGGTAGCTTCTGTGCACAAACATGTACACCTTGAAGCTGGAATATATATATATATATTTTTTTTGTTAGATTTATTTATATTTACTAAAAACTGGGTAAGAAGAAATAAAATTAAGAGATTTTTTTTGTGTCTGTTTGAAGAAAAGAGAATCGTTGGCTGGGGTGCATTGCGTGGTTACCCGGGTAACGCTAGGTACTTTTACTAGTATCATATAAAAGGCCCTTCTTATTCAAATTGGACTGTAGGAAGACTATAGTTGGCTTCAAAACTAATACAATATTTTAAATAAGTTAAGTGGACGTCAATTACATACCAAGAGATAAAAATAGAGAATAACTGTATATAATTAAGTACACCTGGCCAGGATTCAAACCATGATCTCTCCGTTATCAACGTTCAGCCTACTGTGAGAATAGCGCCTTAAGACTATGCGGCCACTAAAGTGGGCCATTCTTCCCTTGGCAACAAATAAACCGGTGTCAATCCTAATCAATAAATACATAGAACTACATCATTTCAATATTAATATTACCCGAAGCGGGTGGCCGCATGGTCTAACGCGCTACTCTCATGTTGGACTAGACTGTCGAATACGGGGAGGTTGGAGTTCAATCCCGGTCAGGTGCAATGAGGGTGGTTTTCCCTAAATGGTTTTCCACTCCCCTTCCATGTAATTTAGGGTGCATGTCCTTTACGAATTAAGGCTTCCCTAATCCCTAAATCATTAGTGTAATTAATACATAGGCGTATAACCTGAACGCGGTGCTTTAATAAAAAACGGATTCATATTTTTTTATTTTATTGTAGACACGACTATACTACGTCTGGTTCAAGCTGTACTACCTACCTAATTTACGCGTAACGCTTGGGGGTGATAATGGGCTCATAAGGCAAATGGGCCTTTTAAAGCACCTGAGACGAAATCTATTATGAATTTTGAATCATTATTAACTCGCCAGAGCTTCAGTCTTTAACGAGACTAAATTTCGAGCCGTTTGAGATAGGTCTCAAGACAGCGTCTATCTAAATCTGAGCTCATTAACGTTCTACACCTGAGCCGAGACCAAGAAGGAATGTTGTTTGAGACAGGTCATAGTTTTCTCACGAGGGCGGTGCTGAAGACAAAATATGGAGGCTAAGGGCAAAGACTTTAAAATAATTCAAATGGAAACAATTCTCAACCTGCTTTGATTCATTATTCTGGGTAGAGCTGTTGTCTTGGAGCTAATAAGATTCTTACTGCTTCTTTGAGCTGTCCCTTTACACCAACTTATCTATGGATACGGAATAAGAAGGGCAAATTTTATGCAACCACTTGAGTTGGGAAGGTTACTGTTTCAAAGTCGAAGCAGAAATCGAAGATAAGTTTTCTTTTTGACATAATACACAACATTCAATTTTTAAATCATCCATTAGGTGCATC
Source organism: Timema podura (assembly GCA_033556935.1). NCBI lineage: Eukaryota > Metazoa > Arthropoda > Insecta > Phasmatodea > Timematidae > Timema > Timema podura. Next base: position 96,738,579 of record JAVRXN010000009.1, on the reverse strand, counting down.
TTGGTAAAAAGAAAGGCTTGGAGGAAGTAAAACCAATGACGACCTATCTTAATGTATCATGATCACATCCTACGGCATGTAATTAATGTGTTATGAAAATGTTGAAATATTGTAGAGGATACAAATTTGACCCTTTTAACCGAATCCATAATGGTCGGAATATGCTATTTTATACCCCATTCAGTCCGACACCTTAGCTCAATTGGTAGCGTGTTTGTCTACTGAGCTTAGGGTCCTGGGTTCAACTTCAGGCATGACCGAAAAATGTATCACTGGTGAAATGTGGGTTTCTATTTTCAAAGTGATGAATTAACGTTTGGAGGCTGGGTGTTGTGTCTTCTAGATTGAAGTAAGTTTATAAGTAGTGTACGGATATAATCAATCGGTTCAGAAAGTGCACGCTATACTTCAATTAAATGGGGGGGGGGGAACCATTTGACACTGGCAGTGAAATAGGATGACTACTATGAGTACTAGTACATGAAGAAAGAATATCACTATTTTTTACTGTGGGATTAACCCTAAAAGATCACATCGACTACATTTCTTATTACGCTTCTAATTAATAATTTGTTGTAAACTTTCTAGTTTTCGATGTATAAATTGTTTTATCCATACCTTTTATTATAATTATAAATTGATCTATAATAACTCAACTCTTTACAACAATATTAATTTTCTTAATGAGCCTAAATATTGGGCTATACTATGAATGTTTACAAGGAAATATGGAACGTCGTTTCTTCGTGTCTAGCAGTTGGCTGTCTACCACTTTGTCCTCTCGTGTCGGCCACTTTGTTGTCTATCACTTTGCCTGCTCCCCAAATTCAAACCTTTCATTTTTGCCTCGTGGAATCTGTGTATCTTCATCCTCTCCTCCCTCCTTACTCCTCCCCCCTCTCGTCATAACACTCCCGCCCGCCTTCTCGTCTTCCTCCGTTCTCGAGGGTCTACCGGTAAGTTTTCATTTCGCAGACTGGTATTGAACAGGTGTGTTCTCGAGGCTTGCGTGGCAGGGTTGTGAAGTGTGTCGTGAATAGGAGGGGAGCTCCAATAGATGACTTCATATCTCCCTACTCCACCCACCACCCATCAACCTTCTTTTCAATAACTTCCAAGTCAAGAGTTAACGAACGGAGGCGTTAGTGGGGCGAATGGCCTGACGGGAAATGGGGGTTAGAGGTGAAGGTGAAGTCACACGTGGGAACCAATATTTTACAAAACATGAATTACCAAAGCAGAAGAATATGTAGGCGATGCAAATATCGATATATTAAACACCCGCTACAGTGACCGCATGATCTATGACGTCAATCTCGCAGTAAGATAGACTGCCAAGGACGGGGAGATCGGGGTTTTAATCTCGTTTTGGTGTAATGAGGCTGGTTTTGGCCTAAATCGTTTTTCGCTTTTTCTATAACGCAAATGTGGGTACACTTCCTATAAATTCAACCTTCCTAGTCCTTTCCACATAAGTGTAATTCGTGCATACGCTTATGTACTAGTTATTATAATGAGTTAGGGGATGGGAAGGTTGACTTTAGAGGAAGTGTACTCGCATTTTTGTGGAGGGAAAGTGGAGAACTCTTTAGGAAAACCACCCTCAGTACACCCGATCGGGATCAAACCCGATCTCCCCATCATTCATGGTCTAGTCTATAACGAAAGAGACGCCTTAGACTATGCGGTCACTGAAGTGGGTACAAAATTATAGAGAAGTTGTATCTAGGGGTATGCGAACAAAAAATGTTCAACACCATTGCGCTAGAAAATACTACTGCCTCGTCCGCGGCAGGTGGTTGGCAGGCTTGAAGCTTGTCTTATGAATGGATTTAAGGCTGAAAAAGGTTCGTTACATGAACATTTAGTTCTATTTTTTGAAATCCCTCTTTGATCTTATCCAGACCCAGCGTTTGTGTAAAAATTGTGAAACTAAGCAAAACTTGTTCTCCGAATGCACTGTTTACTTTTCGTTTTGATATTAAGCTTCCAACTATTTAAAAAAAAAACTTTGTCATCACGTTCTAACTAAAATGTCCTTTGTACATATTTTGTCATGATTTGAAGAAAATAAAAAAAAGAAGCTTTTTATATAACTAGCAAAAGAAGGCTGACAGACGAATTTGAAGAAAGAAAAAGTGATGGTGAGATCGCAATATCCCCCCTTTCCACATCCTCCCCCCCTCCTTTACATTTTTTTTTTTCAAAAAGTCAGCTAGACTTCTATTTATTCCCTTCTTCGCTTGTGATTCAGATTTCAATCTCGTCTGCCTTATTTTTGGAAGGATGGGGGGTGAGAAGGTGGGTTAAGGAGAATTCTGGCTGGATAGAAAAAGCGGGGTGGGGGGGGGCGGAATTTTTTTCTATCATCTGGGTTCCACCCTCCCACATTTTATCCATCCCCCACCTTTTACTCCCCTTATTCCCCTTGCACCACTATCCACCCAAGCCTCCCTCCCACATGCTTCAAATCACTCTATTAGATGCTTCAATACAGCTCCTGATTCATGTGTGAGGGAGGGGAGGAAATAGGGGTAGTGAGGGAGGGCAACCAAATGGAGTTCAATTTGAGAGAACGCTGTTTACTTGGGTGACGTCAACTACCCTGGGAATTGTTTCACACCTCCTTTTAGTCTTCCATTGTTATTTGTTTTATAAAAAGACATATTAATTATGCTCTAATTAATTTTCCATCGATCTAAGAGTATGGTGATATATTCAAACGATCGAGATGAAGTATTATTTTATTTCTTGTTATTTAAGACTAGACCCAAATTACCTACTGTTTTGTGCTAGTGCCACTATTTATTTGCTTGATTGGGAATTCAGTGCTTCTGCTCACCTCTAACATTACACGCCTCAGCGTAGGTGTGCTTAATTCTCACTCATTGCCAATTAACGTCAATATAATGGAATAAACTGCCTAAATTATTATTGAAACCCACATAAAATATATATTTTCCGAAAGAACAGATAAAGATATATGTAAAATTATGTATATAGTATTTTGATTAGATTAACTTTATCTTGATTTCAAACATAAAAAGAAGTTTGTCATATGCAATTGTCCTTGGGTATGTACGAGTATGTGTGTGTGTGTGTGTGTGTGTGTGTATGTTTTACGGGCAATAGACAAAATCGGGCAGATCGCGATGTGTCTACCAGTTGTTTTTTATTTAGCACCACGTCTTACTACCCGTTCGGGCTATACGCTCCTACCAGTTTGGGGGCAATGTCCGATTTGCTGTTGCATATTGAGATATGATCGGGCCAATCGCGATATGACCATTTAATATGGGTCAAATCACGAATTGCTTATTTCTGCTCACCATTATATCAGGGATGAGTGTATTATCATATATTATTACTATGGGTATATAATATTATTATACCCAATATATTTTCTTATAAAAAAAATTACGCCATTAATATTTTTATACATACATTAACTATGAAAATGGAACTCATACGTACGTAATTTTTGTTCATTCTGGACACTAGTTGGTAGCGGAAATGTTAAGTCACAGGTTTCTATCTATGTCTTGTATTAAGAGTGAGTCAGAGTTTACGAAAAGCCGGGATGTCAGAATCCAACCATCAGTCCCTTCACCAAGCTGTCTCAAGGCCACGTCACAGGTTATACTGGCCACACACTAAAATACAACATTCTGTTTCGCGATTAGACATTTTGTTGCAAGATGCTGCAGACGTCTCGACAGCAATAACTTCCAATAAAGCGCCGCACATTGCCTGTGACAATGTTGCGAGACGCCTCGAGACGACTTGCGACAAAAGGGATGATCCTTTCATTTATGTCTCACAACAATACATTTTGATGTGCGCATGCGCAAGGTCCCGAATAGCAGGTGGATTTCGGCCATGTTATTATTACATTATTTTGAAAAATTGAGTTTCACTACAAAGCTATTAATGTCTCTTTTTTATTATTGGGTGAACCCAATTTTCCTTTTCTGGTTGACTTCAAAAATCTTGTAAACTACCATAAAAGAATGATACGTCTGCTTCCTATTAGCCATCATAGTCAACCAAATATACAAATTAACTTTTTTAAAAAAAAAAGACCCAACTAAACACTCCATTAACTCTTTGATGGGGAGCTACCTGGTGGTCTAGGGGCTAAGTGTCAGACTTCTCTGCTGAGGGTTCGGGTTCAATCCACAAATTTATCCGATTGCCAAACCCTTCCTTCAACTTTGACTAGACGTGTATTAATCACAACTTGTGAATGTGAGGAATGCCAGGCCTCCACCGTGGTTCGGATTCCACGTTAAACTGTAGGTCCTCCATTTCATCTCACAATCACCCTACCATTACACAATATCGATATTTTATTGGTCCAAATATACAACTGAAGACGTTAATTACTTAAAAATAAAATTATGAAATTTAAAACCATGAATAAAAATGTTTTACGTACGTCTAGCGCAGTTTGTTCTCGGGTTTGCTAGTGTATATTATATTACGAATTTTGAGTAAAGATCTCCATTTCTAAACAATAGAGCGAGAAAGTTCGTGCGGAGTTCCGTACCATTTACTTTCATTTGTCGACTGGTTTACAACAACAACAAAATTCTTGTCCAGTTAGAAATTTGTTCCAAAAAATTCTTAGTTAGATATATTTTTTTTTAGTATTGCAACTTACTATCCTTTCAGGTTATACGCACCTTAAATAATTACGCTAGTGAGTTAGGGATGAGTAAGATTGAATTTAGAATAAGTATACACACAATCGCGCGGAGGAGGAATGGAAAACCATTTTGTAAAAACCACCCTCAGTAAAACAGACTGAGATTCGAACCCCAAGCTTCCTGTCTAGTCTATTGCGAGAGAGACGCCTTAGACGATGCGGCCACCGAAGCAGGTGATTATATATCTTAGGAACAGTGGTTTAAACCTAATGGGTACCTAGTATAATTCATATACGTTGTATATCCCAAGACAAATGTTATATGTACGGTATTCAAGACGAAGTTTTATGTAGTAAGTGTAGTGTTGTTTTTGTGGTGATTATATATTTTTAGGAGAAGTGTGAGGTCATTTGACTGAGAAACTGTATCATATTGCGAATGGAGCTAAATTATATGGCTATGTCTGTTTATGACTTGGAAACTAATTTAACTCTAAAACAGATACAACACCCAGACCCCCAGTCGCGCCGTCAGCACATTGGTGTAAAATCAGAAACTCTAAAATCCACAACTGACCGATGCTTATAACGTGCTGTTAATCGAACCCTTAGAGAGACTTTCCACCTACGTTTCAAATTTTTCGGACTTTAATGTGCGGTCGTTCATATTAGATTACGTGGGTTTTTCAATCTTGACCTGATAATAAGACTGTGCTTCTTATAAACTCGAAGCTAGGCCCCAGACATTAAAATAATCCATCATATTGCTACCTCAACACAGTATAGTGCAAAAGGTTCCAGCTTTGTGTCAGTGAATCATCTCTTTAAGAAGAAAAATTTATTTCATTGTCTTGTGATCCGATATTTAAGATGATATTTCCGTCAATATCTTTATTGGAATTTCGGTTTCATGCCTCCTCAATGTACCTTGTGTTTCCGAAAGGGCGCTTAATTAATTGATGCCATTTTCAACAACTTATCTGTGCGAGACAACGTTCTCAGCGCCTTTTTTTAATAAAAATTAATATAGTACATTTATAAATTAATATTGTACAGTTGAAGAGTTTTAAGAATAAAGAGCTTGTGTGAGTCGGTGTATGGAAGTTATTGAAGTGAAGGAAGAATGCAAGGATAGGGAAGTGTGGAGAAAGTTAGTGAGGATGGATTAAGTACGGAGTTTTTTAGCTGTATGCACAGTTTCTTGCCTACCCCGTAGGGGAATGGGTGTGAATTAGATATGTTGTGTTGTGATGTGGTGTATGTATGTATGTATGTATGTATGTATTATATGCATGTATAGTATCATACATTTATTGCTGGAAGCTGACACCCGAAAAACGTAATCAAATATCACATAAGGTGAGTGTTTTTTTATCACCACGTCTTACCACTTGTTCAGGTTATACGCTAGTGTACTAATTACGCTAATGAGCTAGGGATTAGGAAGGTTGAACTTAGATAAAGTGCACCCACATATGCTTGGAGAAAGAGTAGAAAACCATTTTGAAATAAACTTCAATACACCCGACCGGTATTGACACCTCGATCTCCCTGTCGTTGGCAGTCCAGTATTACGCGAGAGTGACGCCTTAGACCATGTGACCACTGAATCAAGTAAGGTGAGTTTTGAATCATGTTAAATTTAATGATACAGGACTCTTGAAACCCCAATTTTACGTATAAAAATGCACATATAATTGTTATTTCTTTTATTGATATGAGGAAATGGGTTTCTTTGATTACTGTAAATGTGTTCGTAGGATTTTAATTTCACCTCGTATGGTGGGGAGCTATAGGGGGAGGGGGGAATTATCATCGGCTTCAGGGGGTGTACTATCTAGAAAAGGTTAGGAACCAATCAATGATCTTGTGTGCTACGTTTACACACGTGTATGTCCTTCTAGCAAACACGTCATGGGTTTGTATATAGCTCTTTCATCGTACTTACCATTCCCATCGACCACCCTCAACCTTCCTCGCTTCTTTCTCCCACAAACTACGATTCCTTTCCTCCTATCCGCCATTTAACGTCACCTACAACTCTTAAGGGGGCCCTGTAAGCTGACACAATAAATAGACCCTCCCCTCTCCCTTAATTCGTTGGATGCCAGTAAATATGTTGAATGCGCCCTGGAGGGCCTTCCCCTTTGGGGTGCACTGTGTTTAGGGGGCATGTGTCTCGTCGAATAGGGTGAGCAGAGCGCGACAAGGTTGTACGTCAAGTTGAATGGGACAAGGCCGGGAGAAAATGTCGGCCGTTTGTTTGGAACATTATTTCCTCTTAAGGGGTTGAAGACGAGGTTCCTTTTTTTTTTTGTGTATGTGTTTTCCTTCTCTTTCCCCCTTTGTCTCTCTATTTCACTCCTTCCCTCTTCCTCCTAAACAATTTATGTAGTTGGTTTTTTTTTATGTAGTTTCATTTGAGCTAACGACCAAAATAACTATCAAATACAAACATGTGGTTTATAGTGGACCATAAACACAAAACATTCTAGTGTAGAAAGTTATTTTGTTCTAACGGTTACTTTCTGTAGGTCATTATATATCTTTTTTAGATCTCTGATAATAACTTTAAACATAAGGATCAGTATATGAATTTTCAGTGGTAGATCACTCCCTCACTGTTGAAAACTGAATGGTAGTCTAGACTTCCGATGACTGGAAGATCAAGGTTCGAATCTCCGTCGGGTGTACCGAGGGTGATTTTTTCCCCAAGATGGTTTTACACTCTCACTCCAAGCAAATACGGATAAACTTCCTGTAAATATAATCATCTGCATCCTTAAAAACATTAGGTATTTAATACATAAGTGTATAACCTTAACGGGTAGTAAGACGCGATGCTTAAAAAAACATTGACTGCATACCCACAACTTTAAGAAATAACTTTCATGATTAAAATTTTATTATCACCGCGTCTTACCACCCTTTCAGGTTATACGCTTATGCACTTAATTATGTTAATTGTTAGGGATGAGTAAGGTTGCATCTAGATTAAATGTACCCACATTTTCGTAGGAAGAGAGAGTGGAAGAGAGAGTGGAAAATCATTTAGGAAAAACCTCCCTCACTAGACCCAAAAAAGGACTCTAACCTCGATCTCGATCTCTAATCTCGATCAGCAGGCCAGTTTTACGCTAGAGTAACGCCATAGACCATTCAGCCACTGAAGTGGGTAGCGAGAAAAATATCATGCTTGTTTCGACGATGTAGGACTAGTGTTAATTTAATCAAGGAAGGTAGAACTTAAGAGGGACTATACCCGCAGTTTGTGCGGAACTAGAAAATATCTACCTCTGTGTATCCGGACAAGATTTGAGTCTAGACCTTCTCGGTCACCGGCAAACCACACTGGACAATATTAAGACAAGCCTTTGATCACGTGCCTCTCCTGTGCGGGTCACTTTTATTCAAAAGATAAGCAAACTAAAGGTTAGTCATATACAAGGCCCGGATTTCAATGACGTGTGATATTTTCTGGGTTAATCACAGACAAGGCTCATACGTACATACACTCTGTTCGTGATCCTTTTGTAGAAATGTATGTTTTATCAGTAATTTTGTTGTCATTTTAGAATCTAAGGTCATATTTTCTTGTTTTAAGTCCTTTTTGAGTGAATTTGAGACACTTTTTAGTCATTTTATTACATTCGGTTTGAATAAGTATATTTTTTAATACTATCGATATTTTATAAATGGATGAATCTCCAGCAAAAAATGTCTTCAACACACAGTTGTCGGCATGAGAAGATAATTTAGGCAATGAACTTTGTATCCTCTTTGCTTGTTTGTTTGTAAAATACACATTCCTGGTGAGCCTGCAGCTAAGATGGAGAGGGTTGCCTTAGGAAGGCTTAGCAATTACTTATGAAGCAGATATTTAGTAATTAAATTATATTTAGCAGAATACACGAGTTTGTTTAAGGCTTGTCATTGCATTTTACATTTGTAAAGTGCGTGTTTGATTTGTCGTGTGCGTTTATTAAGAGTTGGTTTTCATATTTGTATATAATTTTTTTTTTTCAAAATTTGAAGTAATTTTATAGAATGTTTAGGTCATTTTATGGATACATTTTTGATCGTTATTAGGTCATCAAAACCCAAGCCATGGTTCTAAGGAATGCATGGCGCACACATACGAGACTTACTACATTTTCCTCATGTTGAAGAAAAAAAATTAATTTATTTGTCATGTACCGGATGATGCATTTAAATATACCGAAAATGAATCCTTTTAGAAAAAATTGTTTCGGATAGAAAGTCTTTGTTTAGAAGGTGGAAGAGAACAGCACTAGTTACTTTTGATTCTACGAACGTCTTTAAGTTTATTTCAAGAATTTTTTTTTTTTTTCAAATAAAGCCAAAAAAATATTACTGGCATTTTATTCTACACAAAATAAAAATAAAATCAATTTTCCTAAAATCCCTTTTTAATTTGAGATTAAATTTTTGAAGATAGGCTATTTTATCTCATGGCTTATTTTTTTATAACGTTTTTATTCATGAACTTTTAATTAGGCTTACATTAGGTTGGGCTTTATTACGTTAAATGAAATATTATATGCAAAACGACTTTAATAATTATTCAAAATGATGAACATTAACATGGATACACTTTTAATTTAATGCAAATTTCTTGAATAAAAACTGCTATAAATAAATGGTACAGAACTCCGCATGGACTTTCTCGCTCTATTGTTTCTAAATGGAGATATTTACTCAAAACTCATAGCACGGACTTTCTCGCTCTATTGTTTCTAAATGGAGATATTTACTCAAAACTCATAGCACGGACTTTCTCGCTCTATTGTTTCTAAATGGAGATATTTACTCAAAACTCATAGCACGGACTTTCTCGCTCTATTGTTTCTAAATGGAGATATTTACTCAAAACTAATAGCACGGACTTTCTCGCTCTATTGTTTCTAAATGGAGATATTTACTCAAAACTCATAGCACGGACTTTCTCGCTCTATTGTTTCTAAATGGAGATATTTACTCAAAACTCATAGCACGGACTTTCTCGCTCTATTGTTTCTAAATGGAGATATTTACTCAAAACTCATAGCACGGACTTTCTCGCTCTATTGTTTCTAAATGGAGATATTTACTCAAAACTCATAGCACGGACTTTCTCGCTCTATTGTTGCTAAATGGAGATATTTACTCAAAACTCATAGGAAATTTGAAAAGAAATAATATACACTAGAAAACCCAAGCATAAATTGCACTCTAATTATGTAAAACATTTTTTTAGTCCCAGTTTTAAATTTTATAATTTTAATTTTAAAGAATTAATGTCCTCGTTTGTATGTTTGGACCAATAAAAAAGATCGATATTGGGTCCATAAGGGTCAACACTTCGTATTAAAATTTCGACTTCAGGTTAAAATTTTCAACGTTTTATTAGGTGTTGCACATCCTCAGGTCATCACATTACTATTATATTCCTCATTTATAAATGTTGATGAATAAAAAATGTAAATATTGAATATTGAGTCTAAAATGGAAATATATCATTGCTGTACAAACATTTCTCCTAAGAGGCTTAAGGAAAAATCACAAACTTTTTGAGAGACTTACTTATATTTAATTACTCTATGGATGATTGCGTTAAAACTTAAGTAGTATCTCTTTTCAACTAAAGCTCCCAAAATTGTAATAAAATATTTGAAAATATCTCAGAAACTGTTAGTTTTATAAAAATATATGTCAAATACAAGTTTTTTATATTTAATAGTACTACAAATTTGCAATGATAAGTTTTTTAGTATCCCAAATAGTTGTGGAGGTACGGAAATTTCCGCTTCTGTAAGGAACCCTAAAATTCATTTTCATAGTAAAATGAAAATAGCCATTTAAATTGTGGTCTTAATTAACGCCTCGATACGAATTTTATTCAAAATCGTTAGAGCTGATTTTGATAAAATCGATTTTTTTTTCCTTTATAGTAAACTACTCTCAATTTTGGTGTTAAAAAGACACACAGACAGACGGCATTGCAAATACCACTTTTTAGGTTTCGGGGGTTCATAAGACATCGACATCCATCAACGTTTAATTTTATATTTGTTTTAAGGTCACACTACTTTAGTTTTAGTGTTCGAAAAGTTAAAAAATATATATATTTGCGTATAGCTTGAAAGTTATTGGTTTTATAAAAATATGTTTCAAATAAAATATTTTTATTATAAATATATCTACATATTTCTATGGTAAGCAATTTCATATCTCACATAGTTTCGAAGATATGATTAAAAAATATTAGAATCCACGCATCAGACTGGAGCCCTAAAGTCATTTTGCCGAAATATTGAGAGTAACCATTTTGTTGGAATATTTATAAATGTTTTGAAATGAAATTTAATTAAAATCCTTAACTCCGATTTTGATAAAATTAACTTTTTTCTTTTTTTTTCCTTCAGTAAACTACCCTTAATTTTAGGGTTATATATCCAATTCCAAAAACTCCTCTGGGCAACCCTATGAAAACCCTAGATACCAAGTTTTACCCCGAACGGTAGAATAGTTTATGCTCTAGTCGGAGGTACAGACAGACATACGGAAATTCAAAAACAACTTTTTAGGATTCGAGGGGTTATGAAACATCGATATTCATCAAAATCTCGAATTCAATTTTTTTCACGATCACAGTACTTTCTCTACCTGCAAAATATCGAGAAAGTAAAAAACACAAGTTAAAATATCTTGAAATTAATGTCAAATAAAAAACTCTTTCAATAAAGAGGTTTTTTTGGTGTAGAATTAAATGCCTTTCAAAATAATTATAGGTTTTAATTTTTTTTAAGTTGACCTTGAAACAATCTTGAATACCTACTCCAAATCAGAAATAACAAGTGGCGTTTTCTTTCGCCCTCGAAAACAAAAAACTATTCTTCTAAACAATTTTGCCTAAAATGATTGGTTTTTGGGATAATCTGGTGTCTCAACATAAATGCCTCACCCGGTATGAGTATGTAGGCCTATCTCTCGACTTCTCCAAAACTGTCTCTGCGAGCAGAAAGGGAATGAAGCTGAGTTTTCCTGTCCTTAACTCTCCTGGATCTCTAAACTTTCTGTTTTCGACACCAATTAGACATCACTTTTACCCGCACCGCGAATTCATTACTTTAATTGGAAAGAAACGAGTTCGGGTGGGGTGGGTGGGGCGTGTTTCAGGGTAAGATTGGGGGGTGAAGAAGCTATTGTTCGTGTTCGATGAGAGAAAGGGAAGAAAGCGGACAACTTTCGCTTGTGTCCTAACAACGGGAATCTTCCCTCTATTCCCATCCCTTGCACTTGATTCGCTTGAATGAAAGATGTAATATATGTTTTACACTTCTCCTCCTCCCCTGCTTCCCCACACCCTTTCCACGCATTCTCGTATCCCTTTTAAAAAGAATAAAACTACGTCTTCCTTTCATGGAGACTGTTATCTAAAAACATGAAATGCATTTTTTACTTTCTCTTGAAACCTCGGTGATAAAGTATTATGATCATTGAAAAATTCGAACTCAAGATTTTAATAAATAGCGACGTTTCATGACCTCCTGAGACCAAAAAAGTTGTTTACGCGATACCGTCTGTTTGCCTGTACCTTGGGATAGAGCTGAAACTATTTTACCGATTGGGCTAAAACTTGGTATCTAGGGTATTCGTAAGGTACCGCTGAGGGAATTAGATATCAAACCCTATATCCAAGGATAGTTTTCTGAAGGGCAAATAAAGAAAAAAATCGATTTTCTCGAAATTGGCTCAAACGATTTTTATTAAATCTCATACCTAGATACTGTTTATAATAATAGAAAATTACTTCGAATGTTCATTACAAAACAAAATGTTTCCAATTTTCATAAATTTTTCTTCAACTATTTGAGATGCGAAATAACTAATCATTGTAAATTTGTAGTACTATTAAAGATAAAATCTTTTATTTGGAATATATTTTTATAAAACGAATAATTTCGCATCTATAAGCAAATATGTGCACTTTTTAATTCAGGTCTTTGAAAATGAATTTGATTTTTATGGTGGACAAGGAGGTTTATCTTTCTCAATTTTTCTTTAACAGTATTCCTAGTTCATAATGCCATAGAGTAAATAACAGTGTACATATATTGTTTCATTTAAGATCGATCTTTGGTGTAGTGTTTATGCAACAATGTATAAGCCTACTATTTCGTTTCACGAACTTTACGAGTTTTTAGTAAATGTATATTTTAAGATAAAAGCGAGAAAATGTGCACCGTACCATTTATTTTAAAAATAGTCAGATATTCAATAAATGGGATAAAGTTGTTGTGGCATACTGGGTGCGATATCATAATATATTTCTTTTTAACCACGTCACACCACACTTTCGACTCACATGCATACATTTATATATAAATTACGCTAATTTGATTAGAATGAGGAAGGTTTAATTTTAGAGGAAAGGCATCGACATTTTAGTGCAGGAAGACTGGAAAGCATTTATGAAAAACACCATCAGAACCTCAGAAAAATATTTGAACCACGACCGCCCCGTAAACTTCAGTCTATTCTATTGTGAGCGATGTCTTAGATAATTCATTTATTATATTAGTTTATGATTTTAAACTAAGATGAACATTATGTTTTTTCGGAGAGAAAAATATGTTTAGATTTCTAGAGTTAGACCCCCTCTCTTCAGTAACAAACAATGCGTGTTTTATACAGTCCTTATTTTGCTAAACAATGTTTTATCTTATTGCTTTCTATCTATACATTTTAACGAAAAGGGTAATTTTCTTAAATTTTAGTTCCACTATGGCGTTTCCGTTTGGATTGTACTTATGTGTATACTACGCTAATGTGTTGGGGATGAGGAAGGCTTAATTCAGAGGAAGTGTTCCCACATTTGTCTGGAGGGATAGTGGAAAACCTTTAGTAAAAATAAAACTGGCAGTATACCCGAGCGGGATTTGAACCAATATCTCCCCGTCATTGGAAGTCCAGTCTACAGTATTGCCAGAGTGACGTCTTAGATACTTGACCCCGATTCAGGTGAAAGGGCTATTTAAACGGCTCATTCTCAGATTTAGGGGCTAAGAGTAAAACAGAGGAAATGCACCCTCAATAGTGTAAATATTATACGGGGAAAAATTTATCACTGCAATAATTAAATGTTTTGTATTGAAGGTTACTAATCTATACAAGAAAGTCTTCATCAAAAATCATAAAGCTAAAAATATTAAAGGTTCGGTATTGTTTTATTTTGGGATATTCTACACTTCTATTAGACTTTTTAAATTTCTCAATCTATTTTGATTTTAATTCTAGGCCCTAACACTAATTTATAGTTTCTAACTTTAGTAAAATCTAAACTAACCATTTACATTTTAGAAAAACACTTTTTTTTACATGGAAATCTTAATTTATTTAAAAATGGGCTTGTTGTAATCGTTAAACTTACCAACGTTTATCAATGTTAATATTTCAGATCTCGAGTTCCACTATGCAATAATTAATATACAATGTGTCCAGCCAAAGTACACTTTAAAATTCCCTTACTTTACCAGGTTTTACAGAGCCAATTTCTAATTTTTCCAGTCATTATATATTATATATTTATATTAAGATGGCAATTTAATTTAATATTATTTCTTGACACATACCCAATCTGAGATTATGTCTCACTATGAGGTGTTTAAATATATCAGCCTAAAGCGATGGATTGTCGTACAGTGCGATATAAGTTTGATTTCACTGAGATAATATTGAGATAAGATTGCCTTAGTAAAACTTAAAATTGTTGTAGGACACATTATTCTTTAGTTTCTTCTTCCTATAACGTAATCAATCCTCGCGCATGCGCATAACCATGACTCAACTTTGACTAAATACACGTGGTATAGGGGTGAAAAGAAAACTTGAAAATCACATGTTGACTTTGAGAAATGAGATTAGCATGCTCAAATGGGACAGCTGTGTTAAAGTAGACCCGAAGTGTTTATTCACTGAACGAAATATGTAATTTTTATTAATGAAAATAAAAGTTGGTTTTTTTTTAGCGGACATGCGAAAATTCCACAAATTTGATCAAATTCCCTGACTTTTCATTGACTAGGCGAATTCCCTGATATTTCCCTGTTTTCCGGGTCACTGTACCCCTTGTTATATTATACGGATTTACTGGGTGAAACAATGAATACAAAACATGTGGTTTTCAAAATTTGAAAGTATAATTTAACTAAGAAAAAACTATTACTCACTTTAGTTCTGTGAATAACTGCTTTGTAATTAAGCACTTATAATGACAGTATTGATCCTCTAATCAACAGGATTAATTTATAAGCCATTATAAGGGATCATTCTGGTAACTACTGTAATCATTTATGCCTTTAGATACTCAAAACCCAAATTAGAATGGCGCGAACCTTTAATTATCAAGATTTGAGGTATTTTAATTTTATTTAATCAGCTCATGCGTGAAACACACCACGCAGAATTTTTGAAATGGGGAAATAAAGTTTAATAGACTCAATAGTTTTTTGTGTTAGAATAAAATTCTGGGAATTCAAGGAGGTGGCAGAGGACAGGGCGCATTGGCGGTATAAGTTCACTGACAAAAGGAATGGATCTGTCGTAAGACAGAACACCTAATAATAGTAGTAATGGTAATAATAAAATATAATTGTTGCATGAGAATTCACCCAGTATGGATTTTAAAATATCCTCAAAGGGTAAAAACTAATCTAAGTTCGGTAAGGGTAAATTTAACCAAAATATTTCTAGATATATTTTGAATCCTACTCATCAGCTGATCCAACTGTTTTTGTTTCATATTACAAACTTTGAAATTGTGATGTTTAATTCAAGGCCACTTTAACATAGAACTTCCCCAACATATTATACATTTGTAATTATCACTTTTAACAAAGACAATTAAACACTGAAATGGAGGACCTACAGTTTAACGTGGAATCCGAACCACGGTGGAGGCCTGGCATTCCTCACATTCACAAGTTGTGTTTAATACACATCTTGTCAGAGGTGAAGGAAGGGTTTATCTGATTGCCAAACCCTTCCTTCACCTCTGACAAGATGTGAGGTGTGTATTAAACACAACTTGTGAATGTGAGGAATGCCAGGCCTCCACCGTGGTTCGGATTCCACGTTAAACTGTAGGTCCTCCATTTCATCTCACAATCACCCTACCATTACACATTAACGTAAGTGCGTATAACCCGAACGGTAGTAAGACGCGGTGCTAATAATAATAATAATAATTTGATCAATAGCACCTGTGGTTTTTAAAATAATGGTGCTGGATTCAATTCCTAAGTTGGTTGAACAATTTTTCATTGGTGAAAATTGAGTCTTCCTTTCCCACAGTGATAAATGGGGTGTTGTTTATGTCAAGTAATTTTTTTAAACTCCTTCTGGTAGCCGTATGGTCTTGGGAATCGCTCTTGTAATAGACTATACTGCTGATGAGAGGGAGATCGGGGCTTGAATCCTGGTTGGGTTTGTTTTCCCCTCTTCCTACATGCAAATTTGGGTACACTTCCTCTGAATACAACATTCCTCATCCCTATCACATTTAAAGTAACTATCATTATGTGTATAGCTTGAACAGATCGTAAGACAGGGTGATAAAATAACTATTTTTTTCGAGATAAAGTAATAACCCCCCCCCCCCTCTTAGAACAACTCACGGTATGGTAGCAGTTTTTATATTACTGACAGTATAACTGCTTAGTTTGTAGATAGATAGCAAAAGTTTTTGTTTTGCACTGCGTTATACTACCCGTTCGGGTTACACGCATATTCACTAATTACATGAATGTGTTAGGGATGATAAATGTTTAATTTAGAGGAATTGTACCCACGTTTGCGTGAATAAAGAGTGAAAAACAATAAAGGTAAAAACCACCCTCAATACACCTTATCGGGATTTGACCCCGGATTTCTCCGTCATTGTAAGTCAAGTCTATGGCGAAAGTGGTTCCTTATACCATCGACTGACCGAAGGTCTTCTTTAGCCATCATCATCTTCATATGATTAAAGCATGCGGATGGGTCAGTTTAATAAAATTCTTCCATCTTCCTATTTACTTCCACTATTCTTTTCCTCTCACTTGCAGACTTTCTGTTATCTGCTCATCAAATCTCTTACTTGGCCTCCTTTGCGCTCCTTTTCCTACACACTTCATTTCTATAATTTCCTTCGGCATCCCCTCTTTTTCCATCCTCATAACATGCCCATACCAACTCAGTCTTGCTTCCTCTACTATTTCATGTACTACCTGTACTCCTACTTTATCCCGGATAACTTCATCACTAATCTTGTTTCTACTCGTGACAGCTAACATGCTCCTCGCAGATCTAATTCCAGTGGCCTCCAATTTCTTAATCTCTTTTACATTCAATGTCCATGTTTCATTTATTATTATATTATTATTCAAAATGTAAAAAAAAAGCTTGTTTTTGGTAGAACGTGGAAATATAGTAGTTTTAGAACGACCTTTTAAGTTTTCCTTTTAAACCCCAAATTTTAGTACCTGATTTATTTAAAAAAAAACCCTTTTAACTGATGAACGGTTCTTTGCCGCAGGTCGGAGAGAATTGCCCCACCGCCACCAGGAATGGCAGCAACTGTGGTATTCCAACTTTGAGGAGTTCCAGAGATTGACTGAGCCCAGTTTCGACAACAACACGATCAGCAATATCACGGTCCAGCTTGGAGGAACAGCCTTCCTCCACTGTCGCGTCCGGAATCTCGGGGAGAGGACGGTGAGTTGAATTTCTGGCCACCTCTTTCCCGAACAGCGGTATTGTCAATTGTGATATTTTAGGAGACCATAAAACATGATTTATTTAGTATTTTTAAAAGGTAAGCTGCAATCCATCTCTTTAATACAGTATATTTCCAACTTCAAAATACTTCACTAAGGTTATAAATAAAATTTCAAGTTCATAAAACTATATTTCAAGAAACTATTCCTTTTCGATATTTCCGTATCAGGGAATTGCGCTAGTCTCATGTTTTTAAATTTTGGCTAAAATAAGGAAAAAAACTACTTATGAGAAAACAAGATAGTTATAAAAAACAAAACTAAAATAAAATATCAGATTAAAAATATTTTTATAGCCATTTAATTTTTATTGATTTTATTTGTATTATTATTTTTTCTTTTTAGTTAGGGGGGGCCTAATCAACCCCCTTGTTTCCTCATGAGTCGTTTCCCCCTCCCCATTTTAATGAAATCTTTTAAGAACCTTCCAAGGGGGCCTTTTGCAACATACGTTTTTATTAACATTCATTATTATTTTGAGCCATAGAATGCGTTAGTGAAATCTAACATTTGAAGTTGGAGATAATCTTTATTTATTGCAGTGGTACCAGAAAACTTGATAGTGAGTTCTTTCAAAAACACTTCTTGAAATTGTGAACTAATTTCGTGTTTACGATCTTAGGCCACTAATTGACAAATTAAAACAATTTTTTTTTGTACTAATGAGGTTGGTCTCTTTCTGGTCTTGAATATTATATATATAATTTTTATTTATATGTTGATATTTTTTCATATGGATTATAAATTACTTTTAGGATAAAAATGAGTAGGGTCGAGGTTAAATACATGCGCCAGCATTAACTTGACTAGAGGATTGTAAACCAAATTATAGAAAACAACTCCACGCGCCCCCCTTTCCCATTGCACCTAGATAGATTGAACTATAGTTCCTCACATCAGAGCAAACATGTTTCTAATGAGATAGTTCTTCTCGATAATTTAAATTAAAAACTCTCTTAATCTTCCACCTCCTCAGATAGATCCCGATTATATTTTATTCTGTTGAATCGTTTGACGGATAAAATTATATTTGTATAAAATGTAGTATTTGGCTGACATTTGAATGTAGAGATTGAATATCTCTTAAAAAAAATAGTAACCTAAAAAAATTTTCAAATTCTTTTTCTATTAAGCTATTCAAAATATTATCTCTGGTCAATGTGTGTGTATTATGTTTTGAGCTTGACTCTATAAATATGATTAAGTCTTAAAAAATTTGTATGCTATTGAGTTAAACAGAAAATGCCTTAAATCCTAATAAAAGTGGAAAAATTAGATTTTTTTTCTTTTGAGAATTTGTACTCTGCCTTTTAGATAATAAAACTTTTGAAATATCTTACAATAGGAACGTTCTAGAACGGCTTTACAACTAAAGCCAACTTGATGAGTTTTGCGGATAAATATTTTAACATATTTTTTAATGAATATTGATCATTTCTTAATTAGTTTTTTTAAAGCTTTGAAACAGACCATTCTGTTCAATAAAAAAATGATTGTCAAGCTACAACGCTATATTTACATAAGTTAATTAAGATTTTGTTATTTTAACCTCAGATTTTTTTGTTAAATGTTTTTTTTTGTTTGATTTGAAAATCCCTGGCCTTAGGGATTCTTCCTAACCTTGATTCTCTTCTAGGAAGTAAAAAATGCATTTAAAATTTAATAAGATGGGAAGGGATAAAATAACAGACTTAATGTTAATAGGCCTATACTTAATATCATGGCACGGATTTCAAACATTTAAAGGTCTTCGTCCTGCAAAATAAATTAGATCCAAATTGGATTGATGTCGAGTATTTTTCTCTTAAATTAATACTATATATTTAACTTGTATTATTTTTCTCAGCATATAAGTTATGCTTATTCATGCATATTTCAATCTACCCACTTCGGTAACCTCATGGTCTAACACGCCACTCTCGCGGTAGAATAGACCATCGATGACGGGGAGATCGAGGTTCGAATATCAGCCGGGTGTACTGAGGGCTGTTTTTCCGAAATGGTTTTATACTCTCTTTCCACTCAAATTTGGGTACACTTCCACTAATAATAATCTTCCAAATCCCTAAAAGCAGAAGCGTAATTAGCACATTAGCGTAAATCCCGAACGGGTAATAATAAAACGCTGTGCTAAAAATATATATAAGTTATGTCTCAATATAAACGAAAAATATATATTTTGATATTTTTTATTTTTTCACTTTTCTCTAAGGTGTTACAACAAAACTCTTAATATTTTATCATAAATTGGGAAGGATATATTAAATTTTAATAAAATCTGGCCAGAACATTTTGGAGGTACGTTAAAAACTCCTTACATGGTTATCTTAGATTACACGTCGAGGAATGAAAAACTTTCACTTTTATATTTACTAATAATCCTCTCTGGAAAAACTATTTAAATTTACACTTTTTACCATTTTTTGTTTGATTAGTTAGTGTAAGCTTTGGAATGCATAAAGTGACACTAAGACACATAGCATTAAGAAAAACTTTTATCATCGAGAATGATTTCTTAAAACTCGACTATAGAAAAGTTATCTTAAAAAATATACAAGAATATAAAATATAATCATTAATTTAGTTAATTAGATTATTTCAAAGAAGGTTTCATTTAGCATAGGTTCAAACAAACCTCTTAGTTAAAGATATCAGTAAATAAAAAAAATAAAACATATATTATTTAGAAAGCTAGTTCATTTATAGCAATTTACATTTTATTAAGAGTTTTTTAATGTAACATTGTTTTTTGTACTTTTTACCTATGCCATTTAAATTCAACCTTTATGTTCCCTTCTCCATTCGAGTAAGTATTAGACTATACTCGATGGGTAGCAAGAACCGTCACCCTTAAAAATAAATGGTACGGCGCACCGCACAGACTTTCTCTCTCTTTCTATAAACTCGTAAGATTTCTGAACGGAATAATGTACATTGTATCATCACCACTCCACATAAGAACACGCATAAAATAATATACAATGATATATAATCAATAAGAAAAGAGGCGCATCTTTGTCCATCTAAGAGCATTTCAAACAGTTTAATGTCTTCCACAAGGGTCAACACTTCGTATTAAAATTTCAATTTCTGGTTAAAATTTTAACATTTTAAAAGGTGTTGCAGATCTTCAAGTCATCGCATTGATATTTAATTATTCATTTATACATTTTGACCAATAAAAAATGTAAATATTGACTATTGAGTCTAAAATGGAGATAGATAATTGCTATGCAAACATTTCTCCTAAGAGATTTAAGGAAAAATAACATACTTTTTTTAGATACTTACTTATACTTAATTACTTTATGGCATTGGAGTATTATTGCGTTAAGACTTAAGTAGTATATGTTTACAACTAAAGCACACAAAATCGTATTAATATATTTGCAAATATCTCAGAAACTGCTGTTTTTATAAAAATATATGTCAAATAAAAGTTTTTTATTTCTAATAGTCCTACAATTTTGCAATGATAAGTTGTTTAGTTTCTCCAATAGTTGTGGAGATACGGAAATTAACGCTTCTGTAATGTACCCTAAAAATCATTTTCATAGGAAAATGAAAATAGCCAGTTTATTTATAATCTTAATCAACGCCTAGATACGAATTTTAATCAAAATCGTTTAAGCAGATTTTGAGAAAACCAAATTTTTCTCTTTTCGTCCTTCAGTAAACTACCCTTAATTTTAAGTTTTTATAGACACACAGACAGACGGCATTGCAAAGACTATTTTTTAGGGTTCGGGGGGTCATGAGACGTCGACATCCATCAACATTTCAGGTTAGGTTTTTTTTTTACGGTCGCAATACTTAAACTTTAATGTCCAAAAAGTTAAAAAAATTCATATAATTGCGTATATATTGAAAGTTATTGATTTTATAAAAATATGTTTCGGATAAAATATCTGTATTATAAATATATATACATATTTTTAATGCTAAGTAATTTCATATCTCAAATAGTTTCGGAGCTATTTAAAAAAATGTTAATTGACGCATCAGACCGGAGCCCTTAAAGCCATTTTGCCGAAATATTGAGGGTAGCCATTTTGTTTGGAATATTTATTAATGTTTATAAATGAAATTTAATCAAAATCGTTTGAGCCGATTTTGAGAAAATCGACTTTTTCTCTTTTTGCCATTCAGTAAACTACCCTTAATTTTAAGTTTTAATAGACACACAGACAGACGGCATTGCAAAGACTATTTTTAAGGGTTCGGGGGGTCATGAGACGTCGACATCCATCAACATTTCAGGTTAGTTTTTCTTACGGTCGAAATACTTAAGCTTTAATGCCCAAAAAGTTAAAAATATATATATAATTGCGTATATATTGAAAGTTATTGATTTTATAAAAATATGCTTCGAATAAAATATTTGTATTATAAATATATATACATATTTGTAATTCTAAGTAATTTCATATCTCAAATAGTTTCGGAGCTATTATAAAAAATGTTAATTTACGCATCAGACCGGAGCCCTTAAAACGATTTTGCCGAAATATTGAGAGTAGCCATTTTGTTTGGAATATTTATTTATGTTCATAAATGAAATTTAATCAAAATCGTTAGAGCCGATTTTGAGAAAATCGACTTTTTCTCTTTTTGCCCTTCAGTAAACTACCCTTAATTTTTAGGGGTAGATATCCAATTCCAAAAACCCCTCGGGGCAACCCTATGAAAACCCTAGATATCAAGTTTCAGCTCAATCGGTAAAATAGTTTAGGCTCTTGTTGGAGGTACAGACAGACAGACAGACAGACAGACAGACAGACAGACGGAAATTCAAAAACCACTTTTTCGGATTCAGGAAGTCATGAAACGTCAAAATTCATCAAAATCTCGAGTTCGATTATTTTGACGATCACAATACTTTCTCTACCTGTAAGATAGAGAGAAAGTAAAAATACTAGTAACTTAGTATATTTTAGAGACCATGGCTACATTTCTTGCGCATTTGACGACATTTATATGTTAATATACACATTCACTCTATATAAATACGCAGAAAATAATGATTATATATTCTAATTCCTCTTATAATGCAGTTTTTAATTTCTCGCGGCCTCTCATAAAGAGGTAATATCGTACTCTTAAATATAGTCATTAAATTTTAGATTTTGATTGATGTAGACGTTTCATGATCTCATGAACCCAAAAAAGGTAATCACCGCTATGCCATTGTTTTGTCTGTTTTTTATATCTCGGCTTAGAGCCAAATTAATTTTTACCTATCCAGCTAAGACTTTATATCTAAGATTTTAATTGTGTTCCCCAGATTGATTTTTGGAATTAAATATCCAACCATAAAATTAAAGGTAGTTTATTTAAGGGTTAATAATGGGAAAAAAAATCACAATTGGCTGAAACAATCTTGATTAAAAATCATATCCAGGTACTTTTCAAGATTGCAAACCAAAATACTATACCTCATTTTCCCATGAAAATGACTTTTTGGGGTTAGTTTACATAGGAAGAAACTTCTATTTTTGGTGATATATCCACCACTTTTTAAGACACTATTTTTTTCTATAAAACTAATAGTTTAATATATATATTAAGGGTGGGGGTAAAGGGGTAGGATCACATTTTACACATTTACAAAAAAAAATTGTTATATGTCGAACCTCCTAAAGACCCCTAAAAATTATTTTTAAAAACTGATTAAAATATGACAGAGACCTCTTTTAATCATAATCTAAAGTGCATTAGAAAGATATCATGATTTTCTAACAGATGGGAGCACTAATACGATTTGAATTTAAATTGGACTTTCCTCCTTTTCCCTTGTATCCTTAATATATTTTAGAGGAACTCTGTAAAATGGGTGAGTTTATTTTTAAGATCTCTGGTGGGCTGAAAGGTGCCTATTTTTGCATTGTTTCTGTAACAGTGTATATTATTTAATGTATCCTCTTTGGTGGAATATCATGCTCTTTTTTCCATGATGGTTCTGCAAAAAATGAATATTATTTCGTTTCACATCTCTTAGGTGGAGGGGTGAGAAAGTATGTGTGGTGCATAATACCATTGATTTTTTAGTAAGATATCTGCAGTAAAATGTAAAATTAGAATGATTGTATAAGCTTTACTGAAATCTAGAAATAATGAATATTTTACAAACGAGACGGAAATAAATAAAATGACGTTTCCGTTTCCGTTCTAACCCCCCAATGTAAAGGAAAGTAAGATGAACTTTATGTGAAGCAAACAAGGATTCGTCCAACAGAATCAGGAATGATTCCAAAAAATATTAAATAAATAAATAAATGATTAGAAAAAAAAGGAGAAAATGTTTTTAATGGAAATTCGAGTTTGTTTGTATAGACATTCGTGCAGATAAAAATATTTCTGGAGCTGCGTGTTTGCCTCCACGGTAAAACAAACTACCTCAAGTCAAATAGAACATAGTTACCTTTAAAAGGTCACTTTATCGTCAAGAAGATGTAGGATGAACACGCAAATATTATTTAGAGAGCGTGGTGAAATTATTTCGATTTTATTTCCTTCTTGATTTTGATTGCTAGTATCATCATTTTTTTTCAAACACTATGTAGCTTAAGGGTACGTGATGAATAGGGTGCAACTTAAGGCAGCGATTTTTAATCGGGGAGACCGCAAAAGGTTTTTTATGAGACCTCAGAACAAAAATTTAAAACCTTATTTGCTTATGACTGAAGTCAATTATCTTAAATTCTACGTTTTGGAAGCTAAATTTCTATGATCGTTAGCATGTAGGTACAGTAGAACCTCGATTTTCCAGGGTATTAGAGGGATGGGGAAGCACAGATAATATAAATCAATGACAGTACAATTATTCCCCATCTGTTTACCATCGCCATTCAAAATTTACTGCCCTTTATTTCTACTTATTTATGTGTAAATAGATTTCCCACAATGGTAAATATTAAAACGAAGCAGCTAAATTGACCCCGAATCGACTCCTGCATGTGAATATCACTAAGTAATACAATTGAAACAAGAATATAAAAATTAGTGAAAAGTGTTCAACAAACAACAGAGGTCCCAATAAATACATTTAGGTAAGTTAATTTCTGTTTTTTATTTATTTTTTACTATGATAAGTATTTAAAGTCACTATTTTAGAATAAATCTCAATGATTAATATGTTAATAAAAACTAGGGGCCGCAAAAATATATTAGGATATTTAGGGGGTCGCAAGTGATAAAAGGTTAAGAACCACTGCCTTAAGAAACTAAACAAGAGTTTGTCTGGAAACTAAAGGGGATTGAAAAATCACATAGTGGATAAAATATTTTTTGTGTGACCGATCCAGAGAAAACTTCTGACTTCTAATTCAAAGTCAAACATGGACGACCTCTTGGTCTAGTGGTAAGCATTCCTTGTTACTAGTCTAAAGGTCCCGGGTTTGATAACCGGTTGAACAATAGGTATTTTTCCAGAAGAGGAATTGTCCCTATCGTTGATATTTTCTGGTTAATTATGTTTAAGTTAGGGCTAATACATCTAATGGCAACACATAATCCTCATCATTATTATCACATCATCTCATCATAAATGTCTAGCAAACAAACTCTAATAGCCTAAGCTAAACAACAATGGTCGGGAATGTTAATCATTCGTCTGTACCTGCCAGTGCGTGGAATACTTGACATAGTCAACCTATCACTTATTGGTTCTTAACTAACGTCTTTCAAAGTTACTAGAACTTATTTCGTGTGACCAGAGTTCTGCTTTTAAACGGCCGCTTTAGACATATGGTGTCAATTTTGACAGGCTATAAATTATAATTAATATTCTATAGGTTTAGACGTGCTGACATTAAGAATTAGTCACTGTACATACATATTTTTAGGTAGGGTCTTTTAGAAAATAGATTCTTTTTGTGCCTGGTCTTTTTTTATTATTAGTGTTGTTTAATAGGTACTGATAATATATGCAGTGTCTTTCATAAACTTAAGGATACCACTATAAACCATGACTGGTCTATACATTTCTTCAAACATTTTAAATGTTTCACCACCTTGTGATAGAACTTTTAAAATTTAGTCTTTAAAAAATCACAGCTCTGTATCTTTTTTGGTTCTGACTTTATAGGAAATTTTTAGCTTTAATATACTTGTGAAAATTGCCTATTTTTTTGAGGAAATTTTTATTTGTCTTCTAAACTACTTTAAGTAGACCAAAAAATTAGGGGATATGAACAGTTCTACATTTGATTATTCTGAAAAGGTAGCTCAAACAATTCAATGTAAATTGCTTGGGGGTTTGTTGATTTTTTTAATTTTCCGCTAAATTTAACCAAAAAACGGAAGTTAAAAAAATAGATTTGAAAATTGCGCCAGATTTTTTCTGATCGTCAATCTTACCAACAGAATTTTAGAAATGAGCGTTGGCACTACTGGAATTTATATCTCCCCTCTTTTTTTTATCGGCTGCTTTTAATGTTCATTGTTTTTAGAGGTAAAAATTTTCATTGTCTTGATTTGTGAAAATGGGAAGTAAAAATGTTAATTTTGATGTGAAATGGCAAGGTTTGGAATGTGGAACAATGGAAAAACCTATCGTGACATTTCTGAAGCATTGAACATTTATAAAACGTGTGTGGGGTAGGCTGGGGCCAAGTTTAAGAACATTGAAACTGTCATTGACAAGCCTCGGTCTGGGAGACCCAAGAAGACATCACCACGGCAGGACAGAATGGTTATTCATAAATCCAAGCTGAATCTTAATACCAGCCTGCCAGATCTGGTCACAGACTTGAACATTAATCTCGGTCTTAAGGTGAGTCCTTCTACAGTTTCACGACGCCTAACACAAGTGGGCATACATTCTCACTATGGTCTCTGAAAGCCTCTCTTTAACTATGGTCATAAACGCAAACGCCGTCAATGGAGTTATGAAAGGTAGAAATGGATGAAAGAAACATGGAGAAGCGCAGTCTTCTCACAGTAGATTTGAACTCTTTCCAAGCAGAAAAATTCTAGTTCACCAAACCAAAACTGGGTGATTCCTCGTGGCACGTGTCACTCCCGCAGAGTGGGGTTGCATAACCTCAGAGAGACTCGGGGAGCTGAGAAAGATTGATGGCTATATGACTAGTGAATAGCACATTAAGAGCTTGGGGAATTCATGCTGCCGAGTGTAAGGAACCTTCTTGGAGAAAATTATATTTTCCAACAAGACAATGCGCTGTGCCACAAGCCACGTGCATCTACAGAATGGTTTGCAGCAAACGATGTTGAGGTTTTGGTATTGGTTAGCCCGTAGCCCAGACTTAAAACCTCTGGAAAATCTTTGGAACTGGATGGGCGTGGAAATTGCCAAGGAAAAAACCCAAAGAACAAGCAAGAACTCAGACTTCATATTGCGAAGCTGTGGCAGCAGATTACAAAAGAAAAGTGCACTTTGTTGATAGACTCGTTGCCGAAAAGAGGGTGAATGAATTGATTTTTTTGTAGTTTAAAAAAAATTTATGTCTTGAGATTTTGGTGTCCTTAAACTTATGAGAGGTACTGTATATCAAAACTGGCAGCTGCATATCCCATGCCTTGACGAATGAATACGTGAAAGAATATACCCCTACAGAATCCACTTGAGTGGCCGCATGGTTTAAGGCGCTACTCTCACACTAGACTAGGATGCCGATGACGGGTATATCATTGTTCGATATCCGGTTGGGTTTACTGAGGGCGCTCGTTCTTAAATAGTTTGCCACTCTTTCTTCACGCAAATGTGAGTACAATTCCTATAGATTCAACATTCCTAATCCCTAACCCGTTAGCGTAATTAGTATATAAGCTTAACGGTAAGTAAGATTCAGTGCTTTTATGTATATACTTTCCTACAGTGGCCTTCTAACTGTCAGATAAGGCCTTTCCTATAACAATTAGACCTTTTAAGGTTGTTTTAGATATTTCATGTGGAATTTCTGAATCGACTGATTATATCAGTACAAGACTTATGAACTAACTTAATTCTAGAACAGAACACAACACCCAGCTTCCAGGACATTAATTCATCATTGTGAAAATGGGTAACCTACAGTTAACCAATGAAAGGTTTTTTTTGAGGCCATGCCTGGAATCGAACCTTAAATCCTTGATTAAGTAGGCTGACACGATATCGACTGAGCTAAAGTATCGGACGATTGTATTATTATAATCTTTATTTTTCACAACATATAAGTCAAGAAAAAACATCCTAGCTAAAACTGTAACATAGTATATTATATTTATCTTGATTGCTTATGATACAGCTGTTCAGCACACGTGTATTTCCACGCTTATAAGAGAACGAGTGAAATACACTTCACTTCTTTTAACTTCACTTACTTCCCGCGCGCACTTTAGTTTCCAACTTTCGTAATTAAAACGTCATAACGTCACGCAAAACGATTAAAAAGAAAAGGCAAACAATTAATTAGCTCGACGTGTGACCCTTTTCTTAGATGAGAGAAAATTAGTCTTATTCATGAGATTACAGTTCGTACACGTTGACCTTTTTTTTTATTCCCTTTTTTTTTTGAAAGGGTTGAGGGAAGGGGTTTCTATGTGTTGTCTTGAAGGGTGAGACATAATTTCATGCACGTACAAGTGATCCTTTGTTACCTCTATGTATAATAAGGTTCACCTCAAACCTCAGTTTCGTATTATGCGTGCAAACAAAAACTCTTATCACAAAAACAATGTCGGATATTTAACTAACTTCATAAACTGAACTAAATAAATTCTATCACATTGCTTAAAGTAGAAAACTCCTTAAGGTGTTACTGTAGATAGATTACAAGTTTAGCATATTAATTTCAAATATTAAATTAACTTTAATCGTACCACTCTGTCGAAGGTAACCCATTATAATAAGTGTAATTTCACAAGCAAGTATCAAGTATCAAAAGTATTCAAATATCTGATAAATAAACGCATTTTTAAGGGAATTCCCAATATAAAGTAAAAAAATAATATAAACCAACAAATTACATATTGTATGACAGAGATAAGAGCCATGTTATACACCCCTGAGAGTGAAAGTTAGGGCTCCAGTGAAACCTTCCTCTAAGTCTGACAGAGATAAGAGCTATGTTATACACCCCTGAGAGTGAAAGTTAGGGCTCCAGTGAAACCTTCCTTTAAGTCTGACAGAGATAAGAGCCATGTTATACACCCCTGAGAGTGAAAGTTAGGGCTCCAGTGAAACCTTCCTTTAAGTCTGACAGAGATAAGAGCCATGTTATACACCCCTGAGAGTGAAAGTTAGGGCTCCAGTGAAACCTTCCTTTAAGTCTGACAGAGATAAGAGCTATGTTATACACCCCTGAGAGTGAAAGTTAGGGCTCCAGTGAAACCTTCCTCTAAGTCTGACAGAGGTAAGAGCTATGTTATACACCCCTGAGAGTGAAAGTTTGGGCTCCAGTGAAACCTTCCTCTAAGTCTGACAGAGATAAGAGCTATGTTATACACCCCTGAGAGTGAAAGTTAGGGCTCCAGTGAAACCTTCCTCTAAGTCTGACAGAGATAAGAGCTATGTTATACACCCCTGAGAGTGAAAGTTTGGGCTCCAGTGAAACCTTCCTCTAAGTCTGACAGAGATAAGAGCTATGTTATACACCCCTGAGAGTGAAAGTTTGGGCTCCAGTGAAACCTTCCTCTAAGTCTGACAGAGATAAGAGCTATGTTATACACCCCTGAGAGTGAAAGTTTGGGCTCCAGTGAAACCTTCCTTTAAGTCTGACAGAGATAAGAGCTATGTTATACACCCCTGAGAGTGAAAGTTTGGGCTCCAGTGAAACCTTCCTCTAAGTCTGACAGAGATAAGAGCTATGTTATACACCCCTGAGAGTGAAAGTTAGGGCTCCAGTGAAACCTTCCTTTAAGTCTGACAGAGATAAGAGCCATGTTATACACACCCCTGAGAGTGAAAGTTAGGGCTCCAGTGAAACCTTCCTCTAAGTCTGACAGAGATAAGAGCCATGTTATACACCCCTGAGAGTGAAAGTTAGGGCTCCAGTGAAACCTTCCTCTAAGTCTGACAGAGATAAGAGCCATGTTATACACCCCTGAGAGTGAAAGTTAGGGCTCCAGTGAAACCTTCCTTTAAGTCTGGCAGAGATAAGAGCCATGTTATACACCCCTGAGATTGAAAGTTAGGGCTCCAGTGAAACCTTCCTTTAAGTCTGACAGAGATAAGAGCCATGTTATACACCCCTGAGAGTGAAAGTTAGGGCTCCAGTGAAACCTTCCTCTAAGTCTGACAGAGATAAGATTATTATTATTATTATTATTATTATTATTATTAGCACCGCGTCTTACTACCCGTTCGGGTTATACGCACTTACGCTAATGTGTAATGGTAGGGTGATTGTGAGATGAAATGGAGGACCTACAGCTTAACGTGGAATCCGAACCACGGTGGAGGCCTGGCATTCCTCACATTCACAAGTTGTGATTAATACACATCTTGTCAGAGGTGAAGGAAGGGTTTGGCAATCAGATAAATCTGTGCCGGGACCGAGGTTTGAACCCCGGACCCTCAGCACAGAAGTCTGACACCTTACCCCTAGACCACCAGGTCACCTATAACAGACAGAGATAAGAGCTATGTTATACACCCCTGAGAGTGAAAGTTAGGGCTCCAGTGAACCCTTCCTTTAAGTCTCACAGAGATAAGAGCCATGTTATACACACCCCTGAGAGTGAAAGTTAGGGCTCCAGTGAAACCTTCCTCTAAGTCTGACAGAGATCAGGAAGAATGTGACGGACAAGAACAAGGGATTTAGTCGAAATGAAATAAGGAGCAAGGGAGGTTGGGAAGAATGTAGAGGATTGGGGCAAGGGTGCCAGTTGACGATAAGGAAAGGAAGAAAGGCAAGATGAAAGGCTAGGAAGGAATTCGGTATTGGTTTCCTTGTGCAGCTAATATTGGTCCTATCACCTCCGTAGAAAGGGGGACAGGTAGGATTGAATCTTTGCAGACACAAGGTAGGTCCTTGCACTGATTTTCAAGTGCACACTATAGTAAAACACACAATGTATATTGTAGGGACGGTAACATTTATAAAACATAAATAATATTATTAGAGGGGGAAATATTATCATTCAACAATAAGTACTTAAACTTTTGTTATTCATTTAAGGTATCGATAGTGATATTTAATCGCTTGTCTAGTTTGACATATTATGTTAATTTTAATCGTGATATTTACTATAGGTTGAACAGATTTGATACGTATCTGTAAAACAAAATAAACTAGGAAAAGTGACGGATATTTTAAATGATAATTGGAATTTTCAAATATTTTTTCGATAATTTCCCAGTGTCGTGATATTTCTATACCCCTTTTTAATTTTAAATATAATATATATTACTGTCACGTCTTTTACTTTTGTATTTTATGTATATCCTTTTTTTTTAATATTTGGCCACTTTGGCCAGCATTGAAAAGAACACAAGTACCTATATAAAAATCTAGTTACATAAGAAAAATATAAGAAATTAAAGCTTAGTAATGATACGAATAAATAGTTACTATAAGATGAGAAAAATAGTAATAGTAATAATTACTACATTAATAAAGATAAGCAAAGAAAATCAAACAGCAATGATATTGATTATAAGAACACACATAAAACCAGTAAGCAGAGTAATGCAAATTTATATATATTTCTAGCACCACGTCTTACTACCCGATCAGTTTATACGCCTAAGTACTAATCACATTAATGGGTTAGGGATTAATAAGATATAATTTATATGAAATGCACCCATATTTGCTTGGAGGGAGTGTGTAAAACGATTTAGGGATAAACACCCTCAGTGCACCCGACCAGAATCGAACCCCGATTTCCCCATCGTTAGCAGTCAAGTCCGAGATGAGGGTAGCGTGTTAGACCACGTGGCCACAGACGCGAGTATTTAAATAGTATAGATAAAAAATTTACTGATTAAATTAATGATAATGAGAGTTCATTAAATAACTCTATGAGTAATAATAATAATAATATATAATAATATATAATTTAATAATAATTAATAATAATATATAATAATAATATTATTATTATTATTATATTTATAATAATAATAATAATAATAATTATTATTATATTATATTATAATAATAATAATAATAATTATTATTATTATTATTTTAATAATAATAATAATAATAATTATATTATTATATATAATAATAATTATTATTATTATATTATTATTATTATATTATTATTATTATTATATTATAATAATAATTATTATTATATATATTATTATTATGTATATTATTATTATTATATATAATTATTATATAATATATTAAATATATAATTATATATATATAATTATTTATAATTATATATTATTATTATTATTATGTATATTATTATTATTATTATATATATTATTATATAATTATTATATATATATAATTATTATTATATAATTATATATTATTATTATTATTATTATTATTATTATTATTATTATTATTATTATTATTATTATTATTATTATTATTATTATTATTATATTATTATGGTAACATTCTGGTGCTCTATTAGTAATAAAGTCAGACAACCAAATATGTTTAACACTACATCGTGTGCATCACAGACATGAAATGTATTTAAATTGCAAAATTGACAAAAGTTATGATGGGGGAAATATTTCATCTGTTTGTAAACTCTATCTTGATTATTTATAGCACATGCCCTTTTTTATTATGATGAAGGAAGATATCATGCAACTGCCGTGTGTGTGTGCGTGTGTGTGTGTGTGCGTGTGTGTGTGTGTGTGTGTGTGCGTGCGTGAGTGCGTGCACGTATTACATAGTCAAATTGAGATACTTATACAGTAAACAACCACCGGGATACCACTTAATTCAGTTTTTTATCTTGTACCAGTTTATCATTTTAATATTAGTATGTTAAGTCTGTGGCCTAGTGGTCAGAGCTTCTGGCTACAAATTCAGAGCTCTCAGGTTAGATCTCTGGCTAATTGGCTTGGTCACGAAAATGGCCTGTAGGATTCGTCCTGCCAGGATGTAAATTAAAAAAGTCCATGGAAGCATATGTCTCTCTAGAATAGGTAAATAAGGAAAAGGTGATTTTAAAAAGCAAGTAAATGTTTTCAGGGCTCAAATAGTTTAGTGAGTGTGTAAACTCGTTGGAGGAAGAGGGAAAGTGCAATCAGTATACAAACAAGAGGCCTCACAGGATGAACTGCTCGTTTTCTTCTCTCGCTTTTTATTTCGTATATTAGCGTCTAAATGTGATAGTGGTTAGCAAGGCCGTAGGCAGCCAATATTTTCGGGGCGGGGGGGGGGAGAATTTGGGGGGCACGTCCCCCAATTGCCGAAGGCTAGAAAACTCTTTTAAACTATAACAGTTCTAGAAGCTCTCTGAAGTGTTTTTTATGACAACACATACCCCTAACTGTCGTAGGCTAGGACAAATTATGGATATGAAACACCTCTAGAAGCCCTCTAAAGTGCTTTTTATGGTAACACAGCCCCCCTATTTTGTACTTGTACCTTAATTTGTATATTTTTTTGAACCATAAGTAAAGCTAT
This sequence comes from Timema podura, assembly GCA_033556935.1. Classification (NCBI taxonomy): domain Eukaryota; kingdom Metazoa; phylum Arthropoda; class Insecta; order Phasmatodea; family Timematidae; genus Timema; species Timema podura. The sequence goes on along the minus strand of JAVRXN010000009.1, from coordinate 96,705,556 downwards.
ATTACTTTGTTCATAAAATTTCAGGGGGGGTTTGAACCCTCAAAACTCCCCCTTGACTACAGCCTTGGTGGTTAGTGTGTTTAAGGTGCGTCAAGTAAAGATGCAACCCGCTTCTCAATATATCTCTGAAATAGGTAGTGTCGTTAGGTAAAACCCTGATGGTGTCAAATAGTGTCGAGATAGTAGGTGACCTGGTGGTCTAGGGGTAAGGTGTCAGACTTCTGGCTGGTGTGCCGGGGTTCAATCCTCGGTCCCGGCACAGATTTATCTGATTGCCAAACCCTTCCATCATCTCTGACAAGATGTGTTTTAATCACAACTTGTGAATGTGTGGAATGACAGGCCTCCACCGTGGTTCGGATTCCACGTTAAACTGTAGGTCCTCCATTTCATTTCATGATCATCCTACCACTACACACTTGCATAAGTTCGTATAACCCGAACGGTTAGTAAGACGCGGTGCTAATAATAATAATAATAGTATCGAGGTTTTTCCCCAAATTGAACGGCAGAGTTCATGACGAACTGTTTCGCCTCTTTAATAACTCTTGCAGCCGAGGCCGGTAGGAGAAAAGAGGAGGGTGCAGGGAGGGGTGTTTAGGAAATCTCCTCCTCTTTTGCGAGGACCGGAAGTCAACTCACCTGCGCTCGTGACTGGAGAGTCGAACAAGCGTAGGGGCCGGATCCGGAAGTGGGTTCCTCTTTCGCCGGAACTTATCTCTCTCCCTTCTCTCTTTCTCTATTTCCCGCGCCAAAAGCCGCTCGAGAAACAAAGTTTCATTTCTCATAGAAAGAGAACTATGTCGAGAAAAAGGGAATGTTTCTTCAAGTTTTGAAATGAGCAGGAAAGTGCTCCTGGAATTACATTCTTTTCTTTCGTCCCCGTTGTGTGCTGGGAATAAAGAAGAGAACAGTGTTGCCAACTTGGTGCTTTCCATGCAGAGGGGTTTATGCTAAGAGTTTGTATTTTGATAAACTCGCTCTTCGGCTCTGGGTCCCCTATGGGATGGAGACAAAAATCCAAGTAATAAAAATAAATGTTGTTCCAAAAAGGTATAGGTACTTCTTTTTTTTTAGTCTCAAAGAGAACGTTGTCTTCAAAATGTAAGCTCAGCCCACATTATAATGAATACGATTACTTAATCTCATTTCAAAATATGAATAAAATGTGAGTTTAAAGTAAATGCTTTTTTTTTCAACGCGTTTCACTACGGATTAATTAATTTACGTAAATTATGCTGATGTAGGGCGAAGAAGGATTACATTATCTAGAGGAAATGTACCCGCATTTGCGTGGAACAATATTGGCATATCATTTAGGGGAAACCACCTTCATCACACCGGACCTTAATTCAAACCCCAATCTTCTTGTAATTAGCAATCCAGTCTATTTTGAGAGTAATTCTTTCGACCATTGAAGTGAATTAAAATAATTGCTGAATTTGTAAAAAGGTCTTACTATTTAGTCAAACACCTTATCTCAGTCAGTATAGGTTCGGTCTATTGAGCTAAGGCTCCCGGGTTCAAGTCCCATTAAAGCCGAAAAAATGTATCACTGGTGAAATGTGGGTTTCCCCTCTCACAGTGATAAATTAATCGCTGGAAGCTGGGTGTTGTGCTTGTTATAAATTTAAGTTATTTAAAAGTAATATGCTGATATAACCATCAGTCAGTTCACAAAGTGCATTTTAAATACCTTGAATAAATAAATATTAATAATTAGAGTGCTTTTTTATGTTTTGATAGGATTCTCATTAAAATAAGCGATCAGAAATAGTTTTTAAAATTCTGTTTTTGCAAATAATCCCTCGTTGTCGACAATACCACCTTGCAACTGACACCCCATAGGCATCTTGTCTGGTTTAACCTCAACAACCCCTCTTCATCGCCCTCATTAATATTTCACCGGCATCCTCTCTACCCGATCAAAATATCAAGCGCCACCGGCCGTCGTGAAGGATCCTCGTGGTTCGTATCCAGGCAGTAATTGAATTATAACCCCTCTCTCTCTTCTACTCTTCCCCCCCCCCTAGTCCACCCACAGCACCCCTCAAATTCATGAATACCACTTTTCAACCTTTTAAAACACTTCAGCCACGACCAACTTTTGCGGATAGGTTTTCTCAAAACCATAGGCCGCATGCAATATCCGGCTCGCGATGTCATGACGTCATAAAAATTGTAATCACTGACAAAAGTCAATTTTTATTTTTAGATCATTCCCTATCCTCTGATAATATAATTCTGTGAAAAATCCCATTTTGGAAAACCCCCTTCAATATATCAGGCCGAGATTCCAACCTTTTCTTTCCCCGTCACTAGCAATCCAGTAAAATGTAAGCCTGACGCCTCATACCGTGTAAACACCGGTGGGAAGTTCCACACATGCCCAAGAATTATTATTGTTTGTCAGATCCACTACCCACATAAAAATGAAAATAGAAATTAGAGATTATATAATGAATAAAACAAATTTAAAAAGTATTATATCATGAAATACGACCATCATATTTGATAATATTTAGGGCTAAAAGCTTTGAACCGCTTAAGGACTTTGGTTCTAATCCCGACGGTGTTAAAACTTAGTATTAACGTTTTGGGAGAGCATAAGTACAACTGATTCTAAATTTTAGTTTTGGTTTTTCACTGCATCTTATTGCCTGTTTGGATTATACGCTAATGTACCTACATTTTCTTAAAAGGAGAGTGGGGAACCATTTAAGAAAAAACATCCTCGGTACACCAGGCCGGTATTAGATGCCAGACCTCCTCATCACCAGAAATTGAGAATAAATGAGCTTTACATTTAGACCTCGTGTCCATCAATGTTGATCTGATTTGGAATTTCTTTAACGGCGTGTTTTACTTTCCTTTCAGATTATACGCTTATGTACTAATTACGATAATCATTTTAGGAATTAGGAGAGTTATATTCATAGGAAATGTTCCTACATTTTCGTGGAGTGAAAGTGAAAAAAAAATTTCGGAAAAAATAACCCTAGCACACCCAACTGAGATTCGAACCTTGACCTCCCGTCACCGGTAGTCTAGTCTACTGCGAGATTAGTGCCTTAGACCATGCGGCAACCAAAGCGGGTTGATTTGGAGCTCATTATTAGAATGGTTTGAAGGGGTCATTAACCTCAATTAAATATACGTTTAACTATCGTAAAAATTAATTATTATTTGTATCAGCATACCGTTTAGTAAGTGTACTTTAATTATAGCCATCACGTTAAATTATTTTAAAAGTTTACTGCAAATATGTTTATAATTTAATAAATCAAGTTAAGACTGTCAATTTGTGAATTAGTAATTTTAGAACAGTTTATAAATGTTAAATATCCTTTGTTAAAGTTTGTTTTAATTGATGTTAAAATATAATTTAATGAATAATTAAATTACTCAATTCTCGAATACGAACCCCGAACCTTTTTGAATACAGTATACTCTCAATTATACGGTCTAATTGGTATAGTAGAATACACAGATAATTGAAAAAACATGAATAATATAAGAACACACTAATCTTTCTTTCATGTTGACATATGAGCTGTAGATGATTTATAGCATGGATAAGCATTTCTATAACATGGTTTTAAATACCTACGTATTCATAAAAATACAGTGCAGCTTGTATAATGTTGTTTCCTCCTACATCTGTTTTGTGAACGTATTAATAATGTATTGAGTTTTTTTCATGTGATTGGGATGAAAGTGTGTTAAACTATGTTCACAGTATAACGTTTACTGCAGAGTAACTTATTTTATTGAAAAATAAGAGGGCTACCGTATGCTGTAAGATTTTTAAGGACTGTGCACGGATAGTCCGTAAACTGGAGAACCCAAGTACGGATAGCAGGGTGTTGCCTGTAATTGTTTTTTTTCTCACACAAATAGATAGAGGGGAGTGTACCGTGAAAATGTCTACTAAAATAAGTCCCCCTCTTCCTCCTCCTCAATCCCACCCCTCTGCCAATCCAATAGATTGATTCCTAGTGTTTCTATCTCGTTGATCAAGAAACTCGAACAAATCCCGTCCATACAAAAGCCCTAGCAAATCTCTTCTTATATCGACACATCACAGTCAAGTAAGGGTCCCGGTGCGCGTTCTATCCTCGGATTAATGAAGTTGGGGGCTGACTCAACCCTTCTTTATCTTTTACACTCCCCCATTACCCGTTGATACCAACCAAAACCACCCTCCTGGTTGTTAATACTCTCTACTCACGTCTTCGAGAACCACCGAACCGACGCATCACCGTCGACCCATCGTCAAATTAAATTTCCCACTTTTTGTCAGTTTTAGTTCTCCGACAATAGAGAGTGAAAATTAGAGAAGGGGTGGTATGTAAGGGGGTGATGGAATCATCCCCCGTATTTTCAGTTGTGTCCTTAAGTTCTGTTTTGTTTTGTGTGTGTTTTTTTTGTCGCAGGGTTTATTTTAAGCTTCGAGTATTAGTATGATGCGTGGGTTTGATTAATTAATATTTTGTTCTTAGTTGAGATAACACCCCCCTTACCCCCACAACCTTGGTGTGCTGTATATTCAGAGAGGGTGGAGTTTAATTTGTTAGGCCAGTTTTAATCAGGTGAGATAGGAATGGGGGGTGTAGCCGGAGTCTGTTGTCATTTCTTTGCAAGAAATTGTGCCTAACGTTTGTCCCATTCGGTGAATGGCAAAATTATGCGACAGAGAAATTATAGAGGAAATTGTCTTTGGTTTGTTTGGTCCTAGACTTGAAGTGGTTGAGCATCAGAAGAAGTGACGCCGCCATATTGTTTTGGGGACACAGTACAAGTCCTTTATTAACGCAGTTAATTTAGTGCCGGAGGCTTCCACGCAAGTTGGAAAGCCACTTAAGGTGAATAGTGTTCGAATACCATGTATTTTTGAAAACAGGTTATGTTGGTGAAAAGAAAAATTTTAGCAAACGCAACTTCCTCTTTAGGTCAGAAACAAACAAAACAGCGATGGCTTTGTGCGTCAGCTGACTAGGAACACCATCTAATAAGTTTAAAAGGTCACCCAACCCACTTTGTTTGTAGAATGGTCGCTCTTTTGTTAGACTTGATTGACGATGACTGGGAGGTTGTGTTTCGAATTTCAGTTGAGTGTACTGAGGATGTTTTGACTAAATGGTTTTCTACTCTCCCACCACGCAAATATGGGTACACTTCCTCTGAATTCAGCTTGCCTCATATCCAACCTTCTGGCCTAATTAACTCATATATGTAAGCCTATAGCCCGAATGGGTAGTAAGACGTGGGGACAAATAATAAAGAGCGCTTTATAGATGAATTTGCCAGTCGTTAGGTCAAAGTACTGCAACCACGTGCCTACGAATCCACGTAACTCTAATCTAACTTTTCCTTTTTAGGATATATATTTATTCGATCATCACTACTGTTTCTAATAGAGGCTGCTTAAGTAGCTAATATTTGGTCAATAAGATATTGCGATTAGGTTAAATTTGGTGTTTACTAGAATGAATACAAAGATTTTTGATAAGACCGTAGAAACGTAATAGACACACTATGTTACTGGCGTTTTTAGATGTATTCTTTTGTCTATTCTAGCGCCTTGATATAAATTGGATTGTGAGTAAAACATCATTTGTGTCACACAATCCTTTCTTCTTTTAGAGCTATATGAATAATACATTTCGATACTGTCTGGATTTGAAGACTAGGCTCTTGTGGTTTTTAATCGCGTGCTAGAAGCTCATGGTCATTGGTTAACAATTCATGTACAATTCATGTACGCTGACTATTATTCTATCCGGTATCTTAGCTCAGTCTTAAGTGGATCTATCTAAGAAATTAACGTAGAATGGAAGGGGAAGCAAAAATAAATGGTACGGCGCACCGCACAGACTTTCTCTCTCTTTCTATAAACTCGTAAGATTTCTGAACGTAATAATGTACATTGTATCATCACCACTCCACATAAGAACACGCATAAAATAATATACAATGATATAGAATCAATGAGAAAAGAGGCGCATCTTTGTCCACCTAAGAACATTTCAAACAGTTTAATGTCTTCCACAAGGGTTAACACTTCGTATTAAAATTTCAATTTCTGGTTAAAGTTTTAACATTTTATAAGGTGTTGCCGATCTTCAAGTCATCGCATTGATATTTAATTATTTATACATTTTGACCAATAAAAAATGTAAATATTAATTACTCTATGGCATTGGAGAATTATTGCGTTAAGACTTAAGTAGTATATGTTTACAACTAAAGCTCACAAAATTGTATTAATATATTTGCAAATATCTCAGAAACTGTTGCTTTTATAAAAATATATGTCAAATAAAAGTTTTTTATTTCTAATAGTCCTACAATTTTGCAATGATAAGTTGTTTAGTTTCTCAAATAGTTGTGGAGATACGGAAATTAACGCTTCTGTAAAGTACCCTAAAAATCATTTTCATAGGAAAATGAAAATAGCCAGTTTATTTATAATCTTAATCAACGTCTAGATACTAATTTTAATCAAAATCGTTTGAGCAGACTTTGAGAAAACCAATTTTTTCTCTTTTCGCCCTTCAGTAAACTACCCTTATTTTAAGTTTTTATAGACACACAGACAGACGGCATTGCAAAGACCATTTTTTAGGGTTGTGGGGGTCATGAAACGTCGACATCCATCAACATTTCAGGTTAGTTTTTTTTTACGGTCGCAATACTTAAACTTTAATGTCCAAAAAGTTAAAAAATTCATATAATTGCATATAGATTGAAAGTTATTGATTTTATAAAAATATGTTTCGAATAAAATATCTGTATTATAAATATATATACATATTTGTAATGCTAAGTAATTTCATATCTTAAATAGTTTCGGAGCTATTATAAAAAATGTTAATTAACGCGTCAGACCGGAGCCCTTAAAGCGATTTTGCCGAGATATTGAGAGTAGCCATTTTGTTTGTAATATTTATTAATGTTTATAAATGAAATTTAATCAAAATCGTTAGAGCCGATTTTGAGAAAATCGACTTTTTCTCTTTTTGCCCTTCAGTAAACTACCCTTAATTTTAAGTTTTTATAGACACACAGACAGACGGCATTGCAAAGACTATTTTTTAGGGTTCGGGGGGTCATGAGACGTCGACATCCATCAACATTTCAGGTTAGTTTTTTTTTACGGTCACAATACTTAAACTTTAATGTCCAAAAAGTTAAAAAAATTCATATAATTGCGTATAGATTGAAAGTTATTAATTTTATAAAAATATGTTTCGGATAAAATATTTGTATTATAAATATATATACATATATGTAATGCTAAGTAATTTCATATCTCAAATATTTTCGGAGATATTATAAAAAATGTTAATTAACGCGTCAGACCGGAGCCCTTAAAGCCATTTTGCCAAAATATTGAGAGTAGCCATTTTGTTTGTAATATTTATTAATGTTTATAATTGAAATTTAATAAAAATCGTTAGAGCCGATTTTGAGAAAATCGACTTTTTCTCTTTTTGCCCTTCAGTAAACTACCCTTAATTTTAAGTTTTAATATACACACAGATAGACGGCATTACAAAGACTATTTTTTTAGGGTTCGGGGGGTCATGAGACGTTGACATCCATCAACATTTCAGGTTAGTTTTTTTTACGGTCGCAATACTTAAACTTTAATGTCCAAAAAGTTAAATATATATATATATATAATTGCGTATATATTGAAAATTATTGATTTTATAATAATATGTTTCGAATAAAATATTTGTATTATAATTATATATACATATTTGTAATGCTAAGTAATTTCATATCTCAAATAGTTTCGGAGCTATTATAAAAAATGTTAATTTACGCATCAGACCGGAGCCCTTAAAACGATTTTGCCGAAATATTGAGAGTAGCCATTTTGTTTGGAATATTTATTTATGTTCATAAATGAAATTTAATCAAAATCGTTAGAGCCGATTTTGAGAAAATCGACTTTTTCTCTTTTTTTCCCTTCAGTAAACTACCCTTAATTTTAGGGGTAGATATCCAATTTCAAAAACCCCTCGGGGCAACCCTATGAAAACCCTAGATATCAAGTTTCAGCTCAATCGGTAAAATAGTTTAGGCTCTAGTTGGAGGTACAGACAGACAGACAGACAGACGGAAATTCAAAAACCACTTTTTCGGATTCAGGAAGTTATGAAACGTCAAAATTCATCAAAATCTCGAGTTCAATTTTTTTGACGATCACCATACTTTCTCTACCTGTAAGATAGAGAGAAAGTAAAAAGGACAGTGTTTTTTTTTCTTTCAGTTTTAATGGCAAAACTTTTTGGTCTAAAATAAATCAAATTTTGCTACAACACAAACATGGAGTTTAATTTTCTTCATATGCTGATATCAACAGTTCTTGAATATCTGCCATCAACACAGCGGCATTAGCTGAGAAACTTTTTAAATAAAGAGAAAAAGTTGTCATTAAATTCCAGGATTCCCTTGACAGATATTATAAAACTGTTGATATCACCATGTGAATAAAATTAATTTACATGTTTGTACTGGAGCAATATATTATTTATGTTTGCCGAAAAAAAATGTTTGCCATAAAAACTGCAAAAAACACTGGTTTTACCTCGCATCCCCTTTCGTCCTAGTTTTTAAGGGCACCAATTTTACTCTCGGCATAGCAACAAAATGTATGATTGGTGAAGTTGGGGACTACCGGTTCACAAGGATAAAATAGCGTAACGGTCTTAAGTTTGAATGCCATTGTCAGTTCTAGAATTAAAATAGTATATAACATGGTTTCCCTAAATCTGGAGAGTCAGGAAAATACAATGATTTTTGTATGTCTGGGGAAAAAATGAGAAACACAGGAAATTTTGCAAAATCTAGTAAAAATACTGGAATATTAGTTAATTTGGGACATTTAACTGAAAGCTTAAAATAGTGGGTCTTGGGATGGTCAAAACATTGAACTAAATAATTTCCCTGATTTAAACATGTATTATTTCCCCCTTAAATAAGGGTTCTATAGCGTGCGACAAAAGATGTATTTCCCCATCAATATTAAATCATCCGGTTTTAAAAATACGTTACATGACTTCACACCTATCAGGTTGATGAAAAATTAAATTTTATTACTCTATTCTTCAATCTAAGCTGCTTGTAAAAATGGTAATTTCATCTTAAGAACCTGGTAACACGCAGGAAATTTGATAGTAAAAAATAGAGGCAAACCGGATTCAGGACGTGTGCTGCTTCCCCTTAATTAATTTATAAAATGTACGTTAAATACGCCTTAATGAAAAATAATGCAATATGGTAAAATGTTTTAATTTACCAGTTTGCAGTCACATTCTAATTTGTTAATTTTTTAAAAATTTTGTATACTTATTTTTGCAACTTTTTTTATTAGCACTGCATCATAGTACTTACTACCCGTTCGGTTTATACGCTTAAGTACTAATTACGCTAATGCATTAGGGATTGGTATGGTTGAATTTAGAGGAAGTGAACCCGCATTTACATGAAGGGAGAGTGGAAAACCATTTAGAAAACACCCCCTCCAGTTCACCCAACCGAGATTTGAACCTCGATCTCCCCGTCCTTGGCAGTTTAGCTCAACACGACTAGCGCGTTAGGCAACTACGCCACCGAGGCGGGTGCAAATGAATTAAATGTAATGATGGTCTGTATAGTACGTTTAGAACAAGGATCATTACCATTTATTTAATCCAAGCGATAGAGATGAGGATGGTTGTTTGAAGGAGGTCCACATTATCATAGAGAAAGGTGAGATCACCACAGCAATAAATAACGTGCGAAAAACCATATATACCCTTTTGAGATTTGAACCCAGACCTCTCAGTCAACGGTGACCCAGTATAAAGTTAATAAAAGGCCTCAGGTCACTCAAGCATATTAACCATTATTTAAGATATACAATATTGAAATTCTATTAAAATAAAACCCACATCGATGGGCTCAAGGAAAAAAGTCAAGCTAACCTGGTATGGCATGCTGTTGATGAGAGATCTGAGTTTGAATCCCTGCTGGGTGTACTGACAGAGATTTTTCATTAATGTCTTCACATTCACCTTCCACCACAAAATTTGAGCACATTTTCTTTGAATTTTACCTTCCTTGTTGCAACCCCTTTAGTGTGATTTTATGTATATATATTATATATATCTTAATATATATAATTCTTCTGTACGTGTGTATGTCACTGAGCTCCTCCTAAACGGCTGGACCGATTTTATGAAATTTTTTGTGTGTGTTTGAGTGGGTCCGTGGATGGTTTAGATTCACAATTGGACCCGGTAGGTGGCGCTGCAGTCGGGTTTTAGGATTTTATTTTTATTTTTTAGAGAATTTTTTTGGGGGATTTTTTTTTTAGATTTTTTGCATATCAGAACATGTAACCTCCAAATTTCAACCCCGCACCACCACCCCCAATATTTATAATAATGAATATATAATTAATAATTGACCGTTAAAAAAATTGATAATTGACCGTTAAAACCTTCTGAAAGTTCATGAATAATTGAACTTCTGAGAATAATTCATAGTTATGTTTGTTTATCGATACAGCTGATATTTGTGGAGCTGTGGGTGAAATGCCAAAAATGAAAAATTGTTTTAATTTGTATGTTGTCTTGACAAACACTGAATTTGTATTATTTGTCTTACTCACTAATTGGAGTTCATTGTGAATTTGTAATTGGGATGATCACATAGTATTTGTTTTATTATCGAAATCAATTATACCACCCTAACGAAAAGCCAACGTTCGGGCAGGACAGCGTCTGTCGTCCCGCTAGTATATATATGTATATATATATATTCCTACGGTAGTAAGACGTGGTGAAAATAATTAAATCAAAAGAGCATTTCTAAGATTTTGGTAAAAATCAGTTCAAGGAAAGAGGACCGCTTCAGTGGCCGAATGGTCTTGTGTTAGGCTGGCAACCTAATGACGGGGAATCGGGGTTCGATTCCCAGTAGGTTCTACTGAGGGTGGTTTCTCCTACATGGTTTCCCATTCTCCCACCCACGCAAATACGGGTAGATTACCTCTAAAATGCTTCCTTCCTTATTTATACCCCATGAGGGTAGTTATCTTTATATGCGTATAACCTGGTGATACAAACATGGATATATTGATCGACTTTTAGAGCCAAAATTAAATATTTTTGACGTTAACGAAATAAAGAAGTCATTATTTACGCACCACACAACAACACAGCAACGCTCAATATCTACAAACGACGCTCTTTGAACGCAGATATGAACTTTCCTCATCTACTTCCCCTCTTCACCTTTTCTAGAAATTACTCCAGCTGGTCGTTAATAACGCCCCACTCTTTGTGGCTACCACCCTTACCGTGTACCCGATACCCTCCTCTCCGTTTGACGGCGTACCCCTCTGACGATGACGTTGATTGTTCGTCACGATGCGAGTGGGGGGCAGGTGACGGACATCGTTAATATAAAAAAAAAACTGCTCCCTGTCGTGTTACCTCCGCTAGGACGCTGCTATCAATATATTAAAGGGGCTGTTGCCGAAGGGATGGCTGCTTGTCAGAAAGGGAGCATCGAATTTCAAGGTTGGAGAGAGGTAGGGTTTCATAGTAGGTAGGACCTTTTTACGTCAATCATCGACAAATATTTTCCCGGCACAGAATATTCTCACTTTTATTATCAAGAGATCAAAACAAAGCCCGCTGATTGAGGGACCATCCGATCAACTTTGTAGTTGAACAAATTTAAGAAATGAATCATTTAAAACACGCTTCGTTGGCCACATGGTCTTTAAGGCGTCACTCTCGCAATATACTTGACTGCCAATGACGGGGAGATTGGTGTTTGAAACCTGCCCGGGTGTACTGAAGGGGTTTTTCCCTAAATGGTTATCCATTCTCCTTCCATGAAAATGCAGGTACACTCCATTTAAATTCAACCTTTTATTATTTAACACCACGTCTTACTACCCATTCGGATTATACGCTTAAGTAGTAGTTACTCTACTGAGCTAGGACTTGGTAAAGTTGAATCTAGAGGAAGTGAACCCGCATTTGCGTGGAAGTAGAGTGGAAAATCACGCCCAGTTCACTCAAGTTAAATTCGAACCTCGACCTCCCCGTCCTCGGCAGTTTAGCTCAACACGAAACTATCACGTTTGCTAACTACGCCACCGAGACGGGTTTTAACCTTCTTCATCCCTTATATATTAGCATAAGTACGCCGGCGTTTAACCCAAACGGCTGTTAAGAAGTGAGGCTAAAAAATATTAAAAAGCTATTCTTAATATTTAAAGTTGGAAAAATATTTTGTTTAAATCTGGTGACTAGAAAATATAAGCTAAATTTATTCGTTATATCTTACACCTTAGTGAAAACAAAATTACATAACTTTGCTTTATCAAAATCAAAGATTTGAAACTTTGGTTTTTAAGATTTCATAGATTTAAATCTTCTATGTAGATATGTAACAGTTTGACCCATAGTTGTGTTAGCTTAGAATTTTTTTAAATTAATTTAAATTGGTATCTTTCATACTCAGTGGGTCTCTTAGTAAAATAATATGGTTTAGTATTATAAGACGCGTTTCAATGGTCGAATGGTCGAAGGCATCACTCTTGTGTTAAGCTGCCCTACTGATGACGGGTAGATTGGGGTTATAATCCCAGTCAGGTCAACTGAAAGTTTTCTTTCCCAAAATAGTTTCCTCTTCTCCCTTCATGCAAATGTGGGTGGATTACCTCTAAAATGCCTCTTTCCTCATCCCTACCACATTATAGTAATTATCATATTTGTATAAAACTTGAACAGGTAGTAAGACGTGGTGATAAAAACAAACTATTTTAAGTTGAAAGCTCAGTATTGAGGGTAAATGCCTATGGGTAAGATTATAATGGTTAGTGGCCCAATTAATAATAATAATAATAATATTTAGCACCGCGTCTTACTACCCGTTCGGGTTATACGCTTAAGTACTAATTACTCTAATGGATTAGGAATTGGTAAGGTTGAATTTAGAGGAAGTGAACCCGCATTTGCGTGGAGGGAGAGTGGAAAACCATTTAGGAAAAACCACCCCCAGTTCACCCGACCGAGATTCGAACCTCGATCTCCCCGTCCTCGGTGGTCGAGCTCAACACGACTAGCGCGTTAGCCAACTACGCCACCGAGGCGGGTAGTGGCCCAATTAAAATGTATGCGAGTTACATATATCATTTACCCTATCATTTTTAAACAAACTTAAAGTTAAAACACGTTAAATTTTATATTCATATCTATATCTTACCCTTCCACGACCAGCGTTATTTATAGTGATAAGGTGTGATCATGTGTGTTCCCAGATATCCTGGGTTCGACGCCGGGACTGGCACATCCTCACGTCGGGGATGTTCACCTACACGAACGACGAGAGGTTCCAGGTGTTGCACGCAGAGGGCTCTGATGATTGGACGCTGCAGATCAAGTACGTGCAGAAGAGGGACAATGGGACGTACGAATGTCAGGTAAGTTGATACTAGACACTCTATTGGTTTGTTAGGCTGTATCCTGGTCTGTCATTGGTTGATTAGAACCTGCAGATCAAGTACGATCAGAAGAGGGACAATGGGAAGTAGGAGTGTCAGGTAAGTTGATACTAGACACGCTATTGGTTTGTTAGGCTGTATCCTGGTCTGTCATTGGTTGATTAGAACCTTCAGATCAAGTACGATCAGAAGAGGGACAATGGGACTTATGAATGTCAGGTAAGTTGATACTAGACACGCTATTGGTTTGTTAGGCTGTATCCTGGTCTGTCATTGGTTGATTAGAACCTTCAGATCAAGTACGTGCAGAAGAGGGACAATGGGACGTATTAATGTCAGGTAAGTTGATACTAGACACGCTATTGGTTTGTTAGGCTGTATCCTGGTCTGTCATTGGTTGATTAGAACCTGCAGATCAAGTACGAGCAGAAGAAGAACAAAGGACGTATGAATTTCAAGTGACTATAAGTTATTTTCTCACCACATCTTAATTAATCACCATTCGTAATATTAGCATGTAATGTACAAATAATTAGCACCACATCTCTCTATTACGGCTATACGTATGTGTGCCGGCTAAGCTAAATTTATTAGGGGTGAGTAAGGTTGAATTTATAGGAAGTGTACCAGCATTTTAGTGAAAAGACAGTGGTAAACCATTTAAGGAAACATCACTTTCAGTACACCCGACCGGAATTTTAACTAAGATCTTCCCGTCATTGGTAGTCCAATATAATATGAGAATGACGCCTTAGACAATTTGGTCACCGAATAAGGTCACATGTATATTGATGACGCTAGTAGTACAGGGAAGAGGATGGTAGTATTTAAAGAAAACATACCCACATTTGGGTGAGAAAAACTACCATAAGTAAACCCGGTCGAGATTTGAAACCCGACCTCCCAATCTTCAGAAAACCATTATAGCTGAGCCTGGCATTTATAATGCGTGACTACTGCTGGGATTTTACGAGTATTTAACCTTGCTGGTACAAGAAAATATTATAAAAACGGATGGTGACCTGGCGGTCTAAGGGTGAGGTGTCGAACTTCTGTGCTGGGGGTCCGGGCTTCAATCTTTTGTCCTGGCACACATTTATCTGATTGCCAATCACTTCCTTCACCTCTAAAAAGACGTATATTAATCACAACTTGTGAATGTGTGGAATGCCAGGCCTCCACCGTGGTTCGGATTCCTCGTTAAACTGTAGGTCCTCCATTTCATCTCACAATCACCCTACCAATACACATTAGCGCAAGTGCGTATAACCTGAACGGATAGTAAGACGTGGTGCTAATAGTAATAATATGAAAACGGATGGGATAAAATAAAAATATAAAATGTTATTTAGGAGCTATTTGAAAGAAATTTCACATATATGGGACGAATATTGGTGACGTTCTGATTGTAAAATTATGAACTCTTCTTTCATTCAAGTTATAAATGAACTAGTAAAACAGTACACATGTGTAAGGTGAATAAATTATTATATTTAAGAGGCTGTTCACAAACTGCCTCACTTTAATTTTGACTTTTTTTTTACGTTCTTTTATCACTCTTGGGCATTTTCACAATTTTGTATAAACCCCCCCCCTTATATTATTACGTCATATCATGAATCCCCCATTTAAATAGTATTTTTAATTGTAGACCTATATAACCTTTTTATTGAACTGTGTTCATACGTGTTCGTCGTGCTCGACAATCGAGGTCGATGAATCCATCGTTGCTTCTTGTTTCTACGTGCGCGCAGCCAGTTTTATTGACATAGAACGCTGTGTGATACGCTTAATTGTAATGTAACGTCATGCATTATCTGACTACTCTTCCCTCCACCTGCCCCCTCATCATGTTAAGCACTACTATCTCTCTCTCTCTCTCTCTCTCTCTCTCTCTCTCTCTCTCTCTCTCTCCCTTTCCCCTTAATATGCGTACGTTGTTCACTGAAATCTCCTTAGAAAAAGGTGAAAAAAATCAAAAATTGGATATAGGCCTATCCTGATTTTAACAGTAAGCCCATTTTATAAAACATAAACAAAATTTTTTACATACAGCTAGTATTGATCATATATTTTGTAAATTAATATAGATTTTTTTTTATTGTGTGAGCCGCCTTAGTGGCGTAGTTAGCTAATGCGCTAGATTCGTGTTGAGCTAGACTGCCGAGGACGGGGAGATCGAGGTTCGAATTTCACTCGGGTGAACTAGAGGTGATTTTTCCTAAATGGTTTCACACTCTCCCTTCACGTAAATGTGGGTTCACTTCCTCTATATTCAGCCTTCCCAATTCCTAACCCATTAGCGCAATTAGTACTTAAGCGTATAGCCCAAACAGGTGTTAAGACGTGGTGCTAAGTATTTTATATTATTTTATTTCTTGCTTGTATGGTTTATTTGAACGAGAGAGAAAAAGTATCTTGTTTTGTCACCTGTGTGTGTATGTTGACTTTTATCCGCCCAGATGGCACAGAACGTTGCCTAGGGTACACCTTTGAAGATTTGTCTACACGTCGTACCCGCATTAAGATGATGTATTATTATTATTATTATTATTATTATTATTATTATTATTATTATTATTATTATTATTATTATTATTATTATTATTATTATTATTATTATTATTATTATTATTATTAGCACCGCGTCTTAATACCCATTCGGGTTATACGCACTTACGCTAATGTGCAATGGTAGGGTGATTATGAGATAAAATGGAGGACCTACAGTTTTAGTGGAATCCGAACCACGGTGGAGACCTGGCATTCCTAAGATGATGTAATGATGATAGTGATTACGAAGGTGTGTAGCCAGTAATATCTTTAACCTAACTTAAGCTTAACTAAACAAACCCTGTGACTCTTGGGATAGTTCCACATTAGGAAAAAGTACCCATGATACCAGCCTAAAATCGAACCTGGGACCCTAGGTTCGTAGCCAGGTGCCGTGACCACTATTACCACGGGATGTTTATTTCATAGGTAATGATTATTTATATCAAAAATGATAGCTATAGATCCCATGAATGGACGTATGAACAAGTCAAAGTAGATCTAGTAACTTCTCTAACTGTCGAACAAGGGCTTCCTGTGAAAAATCAGGGTATATTAAACGCTATCATTGTTTTAGTTTATTTTAAGTCTTTAGCTCTAAGCTATAACGTAGGATATATATTATTTCAGTTGAACCGCTTTTTTTTTATATAAAATCTAGATATCACGCAGATTCACGAGTTATCTCATTTCTTGAAATTGAGCTATGAAAATAACAAACGTATCCCTCTCCTCTCTCGCTCTCAAAAGCCTATTATCATATTAAGAAATGTTATGCGTCTAAAGACACATGGCTCTGAGTCATTACTTTGCTTCCTTCACCCCTTTCTCCCCCTCATAAAAACACTCTCCTATCTGCAATTTGTCAAAAACAAAAGGTGACTTTTAATGACTTCTCCCCCTCTTTCTTCTTTTCATTACTTCTTTCGCGACCTTCCACTCTCCCCTCCTCCAACTCCTCTTTCTGCACCGGGTGAATAATTTCACCTTTCATCCTATCTCATTTCTCTTTTTTCCCCTTTATTTTCCCTTAGAATTTATTCATCCCCTTGTGTGACTTGCTTTAACCCGATCTTCCCTCTCCACCCATTTCCCTTTCCCCCCATTTTTTTTTCTAATGGAAGACAAAATGTTAATCAATAGCATGCAGAGAGTGTACCTAATTAAAGGAATTACTGCTTTCGCCTTTATTTCATTGGCAACGAAACTGCTTTGCGGAGGAGCGAAGCTACTGCTCCCAACGGAGGTATTGGGACCCGTTGATACGAAAACAACCCAACTAGTAAGAACCGGTGGTCCTGGCTGGAGCTAAGAACACTAAGGGCAAGAAGGACATAAGTTTGCTTTACCTTTCAAAATTTTAAGGTGGGGATGTAGGAGACGCGAGAAAAGGTCTGTTTTTTTTCAGTTTTTATAGAAAACATTTTTTTTTTGTTCTAAATAAATAAAAGATTGCTCCAGTAGAAACATAGAGTTTAATTATCTTCCTGCGGTGATATCAACAGTTGATGAATGAATATCTGTCATGAACACAGTGGCATCAGATGAGAAACTTTTTAAACGAAGATAAAAAATTGTCATTAAATTACAGGACACCTTTGACAGATATTCAAGGACTGTTTATATCACCATGTGCAGAAAATTAATAGAAGCAATAATTTATTTATTAAGGCCAAAAAAAGCTTTGTTATAAAAACTGCAAAAAACACTTATCTTTTCCTGCATCCCCCTACATCCCCAACTTAATCTGGAAATATCATCCAAAACAAATTAAAAAATCAACTCAAAACTGATATAGTTCAGGCTTATAGAAAGAGATTATCTGAATTAGAATATTATTCTTTTTTTCTACCAAGTCTTAGTTACCTGTCCGGGTTATACACATATACAGAATGCCCCAGATAAAAACAGCCCCAGACGGACAGTATTTCTAAGTCGGTGTTTGAAATGTGCGCCACAAGCTGCTATGAATAGTTTCAATAAACAAACGTTTATTATTTGGCGAGTGAAACTATCCATAATAGCGACTGGTGGCACACATTTCAAACAAGGACTTTGAAATATTGTTAGTTTGGAACCGGTTTTATTCGGGATATCCTGTATTAAATACGTAAAAGGAATAGGGATGGATATGGTTTAATTTAAGAGTAAATTGACCTGCATTTGTATAGAGGGAGAAATTTAAACTATTTAGTAATAAACACCCTTAGTACACCCAAATGAGATTCAAACTCTGGTACACCCACCACCGGCAAACCAGTATTAAGATGATAGTGGCATGTTAGACCATGCACCACCGACGTGGGTAAATATATATAAATATTTATCACTGCTTCTAACTACATTTTAAGGCTATACGGATATATTATAATTACTCTAATCTCTAATGGGTAGGAATGAGGAAGGAAACATTTTAGAGATAATCTTCCCGCATTTGCTTGGAAGGAGAGTGGAAATTTTTTTATGAAAAATCACCCTCAGTAGACCCAACCGGTATTTGAAATCAATTTATTTGTTTCAAGTATATCGCTCCCATTTAAATTTAATGACCTTAAGTTAAAATTGTAACAATTTTGACTTGTATAAATCATAAATATAAAATTTTGATAACAAGCATGATATTAAAACAAATCATTATGCTAATCAGTTGGCAAAGAAAACTTTTTAAATTGGAGAAACTACCACAAATATGAAGACATAGATTGTTACTATAGCAATATTTATAAAAGGGAAGCCAGATAATTTATTTCAAAATTAGCTGTTTTGTCCTATTTTTGTGAGATAACTTAAATTTCAACCCAACTTTGTAGTGTGCCACTCGTATAATTATCTAGTGTGACATTTATTATAACTTTTACAGTTCTTAATAAAGTATTTTATCTCTCACATGTCCCGGCACAGATTTATCTGATTACCAAACTCTTCCTTCACCTCTGACAAGATGTGTATTAATCACAACTTGTGAATGTGAGGAATGCCAGGCCTCCACCGTGGTTCGGATTCCACGTTAAACTGTAGGTCCTCCATTTCATATCACAATCACCCTACCATTACACATTAGCGTAAGTGCGTATAACCCGAACGGGTAGTAAGACGCGGTGCTAATAATAATAATAATATCTCTCACACACACATATATTCTCTATCCGGCGTTGTGACTCCCATTTACCTCTGTGCCTGTGTTGCGTATTTTCACTCCCTCGTACCACCGTACATACGTACATTCATCAATTGTTTAAGGAATAAGACTCTAAGGCTGTTTGTTTCAACTTGTTCCCCAAGATTCATTATTCATTGATTCACTCTCTGTTTCACTCACATAGATATCTCACTAGAATATTATCTTTTAATTTATTTAGCGGTTCCCTTTTCTTAAATCTTCATTGTGAGGTAATTGTGAAAATATAAGTAGAAATGTAATCGTTATTCATATTTTTTATAGTTACGTTTTATTGTTTAAATTATTCCTATATATTTATTTTGTTGTGTTTATCTCTCTCTCTCTCTCTCTCTTACTTTGTTTTGTCAATGTCCATTTTCCTCCTTCTTTTTTCTTCTTTATTTTCTCTGAAACACAACTGTTTTTAAATTCACATTTTAAAAGTATTTGTTCTCTTTTTAAAGCGCATAGAAAAGTTTTGTGCTTAAAATGCAAAATAGTTCAAAAAGCCGTTGCTATTTATTTCGTGTTGCCTGCATTTGCCCTTACATACATTGTAAATTTTCTCTCACAAACTAATAACAAAAAGTGGTTATTTTCTATTCAAAACCGTGCAATTGTATACAGGGATAATTAGTGGAGTAAACTTTTTTCGTTGTGTTAACACATGGAGAATAAAACCTCGAATAAAAGCCCCCCAAAAAAATGCGTTCCAGTTGACGTTTTTCAAATCACAGTGGGTTGTTTCTACAGCCTGAGCTAATGAACTGTGTCGTAATAATACATGAATTATTCACAGCAGTGAACATAGTTTGGCAGCTAATTCGGTCCAGGGAGAGTCGCGGGGGATTGGGGGGGAGGGGTTTTAACATTCATTGGATCCACGCAGATTTACTGTTTGGCGTTTCAAAAAATGTAACCATCATTTCAAGTTACATAGACAATTATAAATTAAAAAGTGAATATTTTAGCGCTCTGATATTTTCATCTACTTTTAACTGAACCGCTATATTTTTTTACTAAGATATAACAAATACCTCAATATTTAAAACAAAATCATTTGTTATTCTACTAATGAATTGTTTATATCATGACTACATTGTTTGTAAGTTTCCAGGGATGTCATGCATCCAGAAAACCAGAAAAACAAAGAGAATTTTTTTTCGGAAAAAACAGCAATTTTTGCAAAATTTAATAAAAATACTGGAATATTTATTGATTTTGGACTTTTTTCCTAGTATATTGCGAGAGTGACGCCTTTCATCATGTGGCCACCGAAATGAGTAACTTTTATAGCTCTTTGATAAAGTTCTTCCTTTGAAAATTTGACTGTACTTGATATAGGTTGACAGCAATAAACTTTACTAAAACACGCCATAGCTTAGCAAAAAAATAAAAAAAATAATGTTTTACGACCTGCACGTTTTGTTGACCCTAAGATTTTGCCCAGACATATTATGGGTGTTTAATCTGAGGTCATTTGTCATGACCCCTCCACTTGCCACCCCTTCCCTCGCAGTGAAGGGCGCTCAGCAGGTGGCTGACCGGAATATACCAATAGATCAGTGGGCGGTGCAAAGTCTCCACAAAAGAACAGCGGGGACGAGATAATATCATTTCCTTTTGATTCGTCCTGGAACGATACACCGACACACTAAGAACGCTTCTCTTTCTAAAAAGCACGCATTTTTTTTTGTCATTTTGTTATGACAATGAATTAATCCACTGGTCCTATCTTGCGACTTTGTAATGGTAATTAGATCCAAGCGCTGCCGTCAAAGATAAATGAACGTCGACTTGTTCGAACGCTGTAGTAGGCTTATCAATTAAAACATTGTTGTTGAGGAAATTTAATTTGCTGTATCAACGCAGATCCCACACAAAAGGTTGCTTTTTGCTTTCCTAAATTTAAGTTTTATTTCTCAGTTTGGTTCTGTAAAATTGTTTTGCAAAAATACATTATTTTATAAATTATGTTGTTATGTCAATAATAATAAATATATGATATTATATAAATTAAGTATTATTTTCTTGAAGGTATTCTTATGTTTCATTTTTGAATTTAAGTTATTTAACTCAAAATATATAAAACATAATCGAGGACTGAAAGGTCGATTGCATTTGTGTTAAGTAATAGAAAAATACAATATATTTTTTAACTATCTATAAAGTTTTTTAATACCGCGCCTTACTTTACGTTCGGGTTATAATAAACTTATCTAATAATTAAGCTAATGGCTTTATAAATGAATAAGATTACATCCATAGGAAGTGTACCCTCATTTGCAGGGAGGGAGACCTGTCGATCTTGTGTCAAATTTTAGTCGATCACGTAAGAAACCTAAAGGCTACAATGTCATTAAAGTCGATCTTTTGATTCTTCTACTCTCGCAAATAATATTATAGTGTGATCAAAAAATCTTGCTCGGCCATAAATTTGTATTGTTGAAAGAAAATGATTTTTTAAAATTTTAAAATATACATTTTATCTATTCTATATTTACATCTTGAAGGATGGAGACACAAGTATTTGAGGAAGATTGATTTTAGGAAATAAAACAAATTCTGTAGGCCTACAGGAAAAAAGTTAAATTGGAGTGGAAAAACTAGACCGAAATGGTTGCCAACCTCTAGTCTAAGGCGTTATTCTCGTGTTAGACTGATCTTCTGATGATGACGGGTAGATCGGCGTTGGAATCCCGGTCGGATATACTGAGGGTGTTTTTTTTCTAAACTATTCTCCACTCTCCTTCCATGCAAATGCTGGTAGATTATCTCTAGATGGATTCCTTTCTAATTCCTACCCCATTAGAGTAATTATCTATTTGCGTGTAGCGTGAACGCGTAGTAAGACGTGATGATAAAAATAATTGTCTTGAAATGTACTTAATGTATACATTTAATAACTCACGATTGATACTATGTTTATTAATTAATAAATCTACGTTATAGAGGTGAGAGGTATTTGATTGGAAATGCACTAGTATTAGCCTGAAGAAGAAATATAAAATATGACAATAATATATATCACCTGTTTGCGGTAAATACACTCACTGTATCAGAACAAGATTCAAACCCCGGAATCATCGCCGCCAACAATCCAGTGTATTGGCATCTTATACCGTGTGACCGTTGTAGTGGGTTTTATCTACTGTAATGTATTCATAACGCCAAGGGGTGTATTATGCCTCTATCAATATATAAAGCCCTGAAATAAATATATGATAGAGTTAGCTGCTTGATTTGTTTATTTCATAGCTTCTTATTTATTTAATCTATGTCATTAGGAACTAGAATTTTCATTGCCACACTTAACCAAAGTGCGCCATCTATCCCTATCTTGAGCTAGTTATGTTCAGTTCACCTCAATAGATCCTATCCCTATCTTGAGCTAGTTCTATCCATTTCACCTCATTACATGCTATCCCTATATTGAGCTAGTTCTATTCATTCCACCTCATTACATTTTATCCCTATATTAACCTAGTTCTATCCATTCCAACCTCATTACACCCTATCTCTTTCAGGTCTATTCTAAAGTTATCCTCTTATCTGCGTCTAGGTCTTCCCAATGGTCTCTTCCTATTGGTTTTACCAGTCAATATCTTGAACATGGTTCTAGATTCTCCCACTCACACTTCATATCCTGCCCATCGTAATCTACGAGACTTGATTATACTAACAATGTCTTGTGATGAGTACAGGGTAATTTAATCATCATTATGTAACCTCCTTCACTATCCATCATATTAATATATTTTTGGACCAAATATTTTAATAAATACTTCAGTCTAGTTTCTAAAAATTAAATTATAATCCAAACATTATGCAGCTAACATAATTAAATTATATTTACCCAGTTCGGTGATCGCATGGTCTAAAGCGTCACTCTCACAATAAACTGGACTGCCGATGATGGGAAGATCAAGGTTCGATTCTGGTTAGCTATGCTGAGAGTGACTCTTCCTAAATATTTTTCCACCCTCCACCCACGTAAATGCGGATTCAACCTTCCTCTTGCTTAAAACAGAGTAATTAGCACATAGGCGTACAACCTGAATGGATAATGAGATGCGTTTCTAAAAAAATAATCCTTTTATAAGTAAATTAACTATTATATTATTAATAATTACTTTATTCAGCTCGTTCTTGAGTAAAATTTCTTTATTTAATGTTAATATTGCTCAAAAGTTTTTAGACTCCATGCTTGACATAAAACTCTTTTGTAAAAAAATTACTCAAAATAATCTTCAAATCGTGTTACTCTATTATATTCCAAACACGATTTTTAATAATTAAATTAGTAAAAAAATGGATGTGTCTGGTAGAAAAAAATATCTCTAACCAAAATATATAAAACAATTCTATAACTAAGTTACATAACACAATTTGTCAAGACACTCTAATATATAGCAATAGTAATTGTCAATTCAATAACTTTCAAAGGCGAATTTTCTATAAGCTATCAAGTTTTAAGAAATAATTTTACAACTTTCTCAATAAGATTTTAAATCATATTATTCATGTTTACTTTGGGGAAAACTCATTTTATACGTCCATACGTGCTCCCGAACGAAAGTTACAAAACGCTTCTCTTTAATTTATCTTTAATTGCATTAAACATAATTTAATTAGCTTTGATGACGTGCCAATTCCCTGCCTTCTTCCGTGACCTTTTTTTTTATATAGAGAACTTTCAATGTCACCGTTTTTACTCAGATAGAAAAACGACGCAAAGTTTCTCCCTAATTATGCTGCTGCTTTAGAAAACAACACGCCAGTCACGTCAAATATTTACTTGCAAATTTATCAACTTAAGTTCTGCTTCTGCCTTTGAAGTTCGCTTTCGGGACTTTCATAAAGATCTAAGACAGCTCAGGAGCTATCTTCAATTGATGGAAATTAAATAAAGTGTAGTAATATAACATTGCAAGCTAATGTTTTTTTAATCACTGCCTGTTCAGGCTATACGCATATATGATAATTACTCTAGTGGGTTAGGACTAAGGAATTAAAACTTCCCTCAGTATATCTGACCGGGATTCAAATCCCGATTTCCATGTCATCGGCAGCCAGTATAACACGAGAGTGACCGTTCGGCCATTAAATCAGATTTTTAGGTTGTTAATACATATTTTTGCAACAACTTAGTTACACTCGAACCAATGGTCACGCTGTCAGAAGGGTCAGACTCATAGTATAATGTACTGCTCGTGACGGGGGAAGTCAAGGTTCGAACATATTCAGGTTTGATTAAGGGTAATTATCCACGTGTTATTTATTATTGTAGTTTATCCCGTGTAATTTATTATTGTAATTTTCCACGGTCAATTTATCATTTTAGTTTTTCACTTTCAATTTATCATTTTAATTTTCCATGATTGATCTATCAGTAGTTTTTCCACGTTCAATTAATCCTTGTGGTTTTCAACGCGTTATTTATTAAAAAATTTCCCCCGTATCTTCTTCACGCTAATGCAGATGCATTTATTATAAGGTATTCTCTTAAATAATATCCAGTAATCCACTTCGGTGGCCACGCGCTACTCTCGTAATGGACTAGATTAACAATGACGGGGGATTAAGGTTCGAATCTTGGTCGGGGTGCACTGAGTATTTTTTTAAATTATTCCAATCTTCCTCCACGCAAATGAGGGCACACTTCATCTAAATATAACCTTTCTTATCCATGATACCATTTGCGTAATTAGTATATAGACGTATAGCACGAACGGTTAGTAAGACGCGGTGCTAAAAAATAAATATAGAAGTCGTTTTTAAACTTAGTGTTGTTACGTTTTGTTAACTGATTCGTTCTGATTTCCATTTAGTTTTAGAAGGTGTGTATGTATAGTAATAATAATAATAATGATGACTTAGCTTGGATTGGTTTTATATTAATGTTCCAACTATGATGAAGTGAACGCCTTCTCATGACGTCATTTTTCTCTACTATACATTCGTCGGTGACTTGGGGTCTAGGGGGTAAGGTGTCAGACTTTTGTGCTGGGGGTCCGAGGTTCAATCCTCGGTCCTGGCACAGATTTATCTGATTGCCAAGCCCTTCCATCACCTCTGACAAGACGTGTATTAATCAAAACTTGTGAATGTGGGGAATGCTAGGCATCCTCCATGGTTCGGATCCCACGTTAAATTGTAGGTCCTCCATTTCATCTCACAATCACCCTACATTACACATTACACAATTTACATCACTTGTTTTATTGTTATCTTTTGACAACAGCTTCTTACTACCCATTCGGGGTACACCCATATAGCCTATATGTACTAGCTACGCTAATTAATTAGTATATATGATGGTTGAATTTATAGGAAGTGTACCCACATTTGTTTGGAGGAAGAGTGTAAAACCATTTAGGAAAAAAACATACTCAATACACGTGACCTAGATTCGAACCTCAAGCTCCTCGTATTCGGTAGTCTAGTCTACGGCGAGAGTAGTGCCTCAGGATACGCGGCCAACGAAGGGGGTCACTTGTTTAAGTGACAAAACGTATTTGCGAAGCTTGTTAAATATTAAACTGTTTATTTAGTGCATTCTCAACTGTCGATTTGAAAAATATAAAAAATCGGCATGTGTGGACAATATAAACCATTGTATTTAGTGCATGTCCCCATTTGTTGAATGCTCCCCATTTAATCCGCTACGAAGATAATCGTGATTAATCATGTAAATATATTATATGCTTGTATGTGCAGCGATTACATAAAAGGATCAATGGTTCTTACGCTTACATAATTCAACGGGCCTGACCGGACATTGATTAAAATATGGGTGTGTCTCCTACGCGTCCAGATAAAACAACAGTTGCCGTCTTGGAAATAAGGGACCACTAAACTGTTGACGGGCCTCGACGAAAGTTACTCTTCAGAATATGACCAACCCCTCCTCTTCTGAAAGGACTTTATTATAAATAACGTGTGGATCGGAGTCTTACAAGTTTGTGGTTATAGCGCCATTTTGACGGAAAGGTCTGCGTTCACATCTCTGCCGGTTATGCTAAAGGCTATTTTTGCTCAATACCATTCTATTACAATAGTTCTACCACTCTCTCTCTCTCTCTCTTATCGCAGCTCTTTTGAAATACAGGTAACCTGGTGGTCTAGTGGTAAGGTGTCAGACTTCTGTGCTAAGGATCCGGGGTTCAAAACTTGGTCCCGGCACAGATTTATCTGATTGCCGAACCCTTTCTCCACCTTTGACAAGATATAATTATATTAATTACAACTTGTGAATGTGAGGAATGCCAGGCCTCCACCGTGGTTCGGATCCCACGTTAAATTGTAGGTCCTCCATTTCATCTCACACTCACCCTACCATTCCACATTAGCGTAAGAACGTATAAACCGAACGGGTAGTAGGACATGGTGCTAGTAATAATAATTATTATTATTTTGAAATACGTTTGAATAATCGAGATGTATATGCTTGACTGTGGTATTGATTACATTTGATTAAATACGAACTAAAACTAAGACTTCATTTGTTGCATCGCACAAATTCAAGCAATCAATCAATGTTTATGTAACTCCTTTTCACACCAGCATCCAGGTTACACTCATTTAAAAACGCTAATTTTAAAAGTATGAACAAGATAGTATCTAAGAAGAAATATTCTAGTGTTTGAATTCAGAGATTATGAAAACATTTAGGGAAACCCACTCTCAATACACCCTGGCCGGGGATTGAATCCATGGACCTTTCCGTTGCTGGAAATTCATACTAGACGATCTAAACGTTTGAATCCGCGTCCCCACCGATGTAATCATGATGTAGCTCTAATGCCACATTATATAAATCTGCAGTGTTTCTCAGATTACAGTAAGTTCTGAAACCTTTATTTCTCTTTTGCCAAATCATCTGGAAAAAATATTTATTATACAGCCCCGGACGTAGATTTTTAAATAATTTGGAGCATCACACACACACACACACACACACACACACACACACACATACACACACACAAATAAAAACCGGGGAAAGTTGAATTCGGCCCCAACAATCGTCTAGCAGTACTATTTCATCCCCAGCCATATTATTAATTCGGCCCCATAGGCCGTATGAATTAGGTCCCATGAACCAACCAAAAAAATCTCATTTTGCAAAAACTCAAGATCGTGTTTCTGAGTATTAGGTTAGGCTAGTTTAGGTTATGATTGTGTTTTGCCATAGTTTAGGCTACGATTGTATTATTATACTATTTATCACTTGCTGTATTTCGTTCACCTTGAGAAAACATTTACATGCATTCTTAATACAACGCCACAACAGCATGTCACTATCGCAATAGATTCGACTGCCGATGACAGGGAGATTGGGGCTCGAATCCCGGTACGGCTGTAATAAGAGTGTTTTACTTGAATGGTTTTTCACTCTCCCTCCACCAAAATTCAGTGTACACTTTCTATAAACTCAATATTTCTTATCCCAACTTGTTAGACTAATTATTACGTATACGTATAACCTTAAAAGCAGCTGGGGCTGAGCTAGTGCAATGAAATGGGGCTTAACTCCGACAACCCGTCCTCCCAACCACTTTCAATGGGGCTGAGCTAGTGCACTGACATTGGCCTGAACTCCGACAACCCATCTTCCCAACCACTCGTAACGGGGCTGAGTTAGTGCAGCGACATTGGGCTGAACTCCGACAACCCGTCCTCCCAACCACTTTCAATGGGGCTGAGCTAGTGCACTGACATTGGCCTGAACTCCGACAACCCATCTTCCCAACCACTCGTAACGGGGCTGAGTTAGTGCAGCGACATTGGGCTGAACTCCAACACCCTGTCTTCCCAACCACTTGTAACGGGGCTGAGCTAGTGCACTGACATTGGCCTGAATTCCGACAACCCATCTTCCCAACCACTCGTAACGGGGCTGAGCTAGTGCAGCGACATTGGGCTGAACTCCGACACCCTGTCTTCCCAACCACTTGTAACGGGGCTGAGCTAGTGCAGCGACATTGGGCTGAACTCCGACACCCTGTCTTCCCAACCACTTGTAACGGGGCTGAGCTAGTGCAGCGACATTGGCTGAACTCCGACACCCTGTCTTCCCAACCACTCTTAACGGGGTGAAGCTAGTGCAACCAACATTGGCTGAACTCCGACACCCTGTCTTCCCAACCACTTTAACAGGACGAAGCTAGTGCAACCAACATTGGCTGAAATCCGACACCCTGTCTTCCCAACCACTCGTAACGGGGCTGAGCTAGTGCAGCGACATTGGGCTGAACTCCGACAACCCTGTCTTCCCAACCACTCTTAAAGGGGCGAAGCTAGTGCAACCAACATTGGCTGAACTCCGACACCATGTCTTCCCAACCACTCTTAACAGGACGAAGCTAGTGCAACCAACATTGGCTAAACTCCGACCCCCTGTCTTCCCAACCACTCTTAACAGGACGAAGCTAGTGCAACCAACATTGGCTAAACTCCGACCCCTGTCTTCCCAACCACTCTTAACAGGACGAAGCTAGTGCAACCAACATTGGCTGAACTCCGACCCCTGTCTTCCCAACCACTCTTAACAAGGCGAAGCTAGGGCAACCAACATTGGCAGAACTCCGACACCATGTTTTCCCAACAATTCTTAACGTGGCTGAAATCGTATGTACCCAAAATGTTAACACGTTTTTAACACTTGTTAAAAAAAAAGTCATACAAAATATAACAAAGTAATACGGTTCTGTCTGCTTATTTACGATAATTGCTTAGGAATGAAAATGGTAAAATTAAAAAGATATGTACTTGAATTAATGCAGAGGGTGATTGAGAAAGTGTTTCTTTCAAAAACACCTTAGTACACGCACCTATCATCCTAGCCTCATTCTCTTCGTCACCGGCAAACCAGACAAAATGAGACTGTTACCTTTGTCCACGTACTTACATTAATACATTAATGAGGTTTGAAACGTTCACGCCCAATTTTACAAGGAGCTAACTTGATATCTCCCCCCCACCCCCAACTTTTCATCGGGTGTTTTGAGGGAGTAGAGTTGGACGGGGTTTATAGGGGGTTGAATGAAAGAAGGGGGAAGGGGGGCTTTTCGTTTCTGTTTTCACCCCGACGTGAAGCCTACGTGTGGTTATTCGTGTAATTGTGTTTCATTAGTCATGATAATACAGTTTATATACGCCATGTACATGGCGTTTATATATACAACACTCGTAGAGACACACACAAACGCGCGCGTGCGCGCACATACGAATAGTGGGATGAAAGGTACATCCAGGACTCGTTTAAAATTGATCCCTAGGGCGGTGTTTCCATACAGCGAGTTCAACTAGGTGTAGAAGCTCCCAAGGTCGAAATGGAAATCGGGCTAGGTTTAGACATGTAGTGTTTGAATATTATGGCGATGGGTGCGTGAGAGATTCCCTAAAGACATGTTAGTAGCACTCTAAATTGTGTGATACATCCGGGCAATAACACAGGGGGTCACACAACCCAATCCTATTATTTCAGCCGCTGGCGCTGTATAATGAGTTCAAATAGCGGGGTATATTGATAAAATAATTTACAAGGCTGAAACGGAGATAAGAATTTTTATTTCCTACGCTTGAATTGTTGGACGAGCTTAGTTTGCAATATATGCTTTCATGTTAGCCCATCATTCGTACCGATAGTGTGAGATCAAAGCTGACAATACTTATGATAAGGTTTGGATTATATTAGGGCTATTTAAATATGATTTCGTATTACCTATAGTTCATTGCATCGTGTTTATACAAAATTATGTGGGTTTACTTCGTTTATCCTGTTAGGTAAACTTGATATCACCTCTGAGGAAACTGCATCATTACTACTGGAAAACAGCGTTGCAATTTTATTGTTTCGTGTGATTAAACTTCTTTTAATTATAAGACAAACTTTGCAAAGCTAGTACGTCGATGTTGCAAGTAGCTCCTTTTACCTCAATGCACAGCCTTCTGACATAACTGAAGGCGAGGAGATTTGGCAATAGTTGACAGATGAAGAGTGGAGATAAATATTTTCTCCATAAGATTTGTAGCTCCCGCGGCGATGATATTGGGTGTAGAGAGCTTACCTTTTTAGTCCAACTATGGCACAGCTTCAAAATACTTCCATAATGTGAATAGTCAAGTGAAGACTGCTAACTTTCAAATATAAATGGTGGGCTCTCACCTCTCGGTGGAGCCGAATGGTCTAACGCGTCACTTTCGTAATAGATTAGATTGTCGGTAACTTTTTTTGTGTTATTCCTCAAAACGTTACCAAAATTTATCTTAGAAAGGCAAGTTCTCTAACTTAAAGAAATTTTTTAAATTATTTTTTTGCACCACGTCTTACTACCTCTTCAGGTTATATGCATATCTACTTAGTACACTAATGAGTTAAGGATAAGGAATATTTTAATTTAAAGGAAGTGTACCCGCGTTTGTGTGGGTGGAGAGTAGAAAACTATTTAGAAAAAAACAAACACCCTCAGTACACCCGACTGGGATTTAAACTCCGATCTTCTATCATTGGCAGTCCAGTCAAACACGAAAGTGACGCCATAGACCATGCGTCCACCGAAGCAGGTGCCTTACAGAGTTAAAGGAATGTACAAAATAGGCGGAAAAGTTATACTTTTTTTTTATAAAAGCTGGTAAAATAAAATCTTTCATAATATTCTAAATACATTACCTTCTAATATTATATTATAATGTGGCTAATTCATTTTAATTTTCAGTGTTTAAATAAATATTAAAATACACATTCAGTGCAAAATTTGAATTATTTTTAATACTTGATTTAAAAAAATGTTTCTCCGAATAAAATTTTGCTACCTATACCTGCTGTTATAGATAATTTTTTTGCCACTTTTAACTATTAGAATATTGATACTTTTCTTCAAATACCATCTCTCTAGTTGTATTCATCCTCTCCTGATCTAAAAACTAATTAGATGCGTTATTTCTGAGTAGTCCCCTCTACCCTTAAGTTGCGGGAGAAAGGAACACGAGAAAGGATCAGTGTTTTTGCAATTTGCATAGCAAAAAATGTGTTTCGGCAAAATAAATAAAATATTAATCCAGTAGAATCATAAGAGTTTAATTTTCTACACATGATGATCCAAGCCAAAGTTTCCCAAACATTTTAGATCGAAGAAGCCCTAGAACCAGAAAATATAGATACTGGAACGCTCATAAAAAATGTTACGTTAGTATTATGAACCTTCAATAAAGACAGTTAAATTTTACTAGTACGAAACATGTGGAGAATATCACATGTTCTGTCCTCGCCTTTGGCCTATGTCCATTATTCATATTTGAAAGAATAGGCAATCCTAATTACTAATACTATTTTACTATAGGAAAACATATAATGAATATTCTAAAAGTGTATCATGGAGCCTGGGGCAACTATAAAGGAGCACTTTGAAAAAAATGTTGATCCAAACAGCTCTTGAATATTTTACATGAGCAGAACTGGGATTTTTATGAACTAAATATTATCCAAAATAAGGGTTTATTCAAAAAACGACACTTGTCAAAATTACAACTTTTTCAAGAAACACAAATATGTTTGTCCCTTTCTGTGGGTGCGGTCAATTGACCTTATTTTTTTTTCTTTAAAAGGGCTTACCTAAAATGGTATTTTTTTTGTTGCATTTCAGGTCAATACATTTAATATTGACTCAGAAACATTTTTTATTTTTTATTTGACAAGTGTTGTTCTTGTAGGAATACTATAGTAAAAAGCACATATTTTGATTGCTTGTAAGCTATTTTTACTATACAAAAACATACATTTAACTTAAAATGGCTCAGATGACTTTAAAATCAATTGATCAAATCATATCACAATTCACATTTATAAAACATATTTGATACTGTCTAAGAAAACGGAGAATTTTTCTGCAAAAAACAACACTTGTTATTGACAAATGAGATTTTTTTTTAGGAACTCTCCATGACAAGTGTTGTTTTTGTGTAATCACTGATCTAAGCCCTAGCCATTCTTATATGACAAAAGCTATTTTAGTGAGAAATGTTTGTTCTAAACTGTAGTCAAGACTATAAAGAACATGTATACAAATAAATCTCATTTTGACCAAAAATTGACAAGTGTCGTTTTTGGAATAAACCCTTCCTATAAAATAACCTAAAAATTATCAATAATTACTTCAAATCTACAAACAAAAAAAACTTATGAAAAGTATAAGCAAAAACTCGAAATGAATGCACATCACTAAATCAAACAAGCACTTTAAATGGAAACTAAAAATGTACATGCATTTTAGGACATTGGCTATCTGTTACGTCACGGCAGGTCAAGATAGCATTTCCCATTTTAGTGAATTTACGTTTTATTCAGAGATTTTAAAGATATAACGTTGAAACAAAAACCAAAGATTCTTAAATAATTATAGAAATTTACATTGTCACAAAATTATTTTTGTATCTTAAAGTAGTTTTTATAGATGTATTTTTTATAAATCATATATAACTTTGGCTATTTGACTTGGTCATGAAAATTGTCTGTAGGAATCTTCCTGCTAGTATATAGAATAAAAAACGTCAGTGGTAGTAAATGTATATATACAGTAGGAAACAAGAAAAATGTAATTTTAAAAAGCCAAGTCAATGTTTTCAAGATGCAAATATTACAGTGAGTGTGAAAACTCGTCAGACAAAGAATGGAAGTAATATCAGCAGATAAACAAGAGCCCTCTCAGGGTGCACTAGGCCTACTTGCTCATTTCCTCCATCTCCTTCTATTTCTTACATTGCCGAGGATGGGGTGATCAAGGCTCGAATCTCACTTCGGTGAACTGGCATATTATCAATTTAGCACCGCGTCTTACTACCCGTTCGGGTTATACGCTTAAGTACTAATTACGCTAATGGATTAGGAATTGGGAGGGTTGGATTTAGAGGAAGTGAACCCGCATTTGCGTGGAGGAAGAGTGGAAAACCATTTAGGAAAAACCACCCCCAGTTCACCCGACCGAGATTCGAACCTCGATCTCCCGTCCTCGGCGGTCGAGCTCAACACGACTAGCGCGTTAGCCAACTACGCCACCGAGGCGGGTTATTATCAATTGATGAGAAAATTTGTAAATGAAAATAAAGTGGCAATACATTTCAGGATATCCTTGTCAGATATTAAAGAACTGTTGCTATCACCATGTGAAGAAAATTAAACTCTAGGTCTCTACTGGAGAAATATTTTATTTATTTTTCCAAAAAATATATTTTTTTAATAAAAAAATATGACAAAAATACCGACCTTAACTCGTGTTCTCTACCATCTCACTCTCACCTTTAGCTAGGTCTCTTATAAAAGTAGTGCTAAACGAATAAATTAATATAAAAGCTAGTCTTAACATATCCGGTTTTACAGCTACAACTCTGAATACCGACATAGACTAAAGTGTGCAAAACTTGGGCCAGTAATTGATTGTATTTTGTTTGTGGGACTTGCAGTGCCAGATCAGGCCTTTCAAAGAACGGAAAGGAGGGGCAAGGATGGGAAAAGGATGAGGAGACATAATAAAAAAAAACTACGGGAGGTTACACAGACAAAATATGTGTGATCCAATGTTCTACATGCGCATTTGAATATGGGTTGGAATAAGCGAGGTAGTAGAGTAAAAAGAATAAATCAAAGAAAGTAAAACGAAAAAAAGGAAGGTGTATAGAGAAATATTAGAAATGGTGTTCTGTGTGTGTTCTCAATATACACCTATTTTTAAAACAAACTTAAGCTCGTTCTTGATAAATCTTATAAATACAAAGGTTAGTCGGATTTATATTTTAATATTGAACACTGCTATATTTTTCTTTTAATGGGTATAATTTAGGGCAAAACAAAATAAGGTTTTAAAGTATTGCATATTTTCAACTCAATGTTTTTATATACAGGGTGGGGTGGAAACGACGATATAATTATGCTGTGGAAAGTTATGGAAAACGTGCTGAGGTTTAACTGACGTCACCTGAGTGAAATTTTCTTCCAAAAGTGTTTATTATCATGTTACTAATCATCTAACTGTTTCGACCCCATCCTGTATATTAATCGTTTCATCATACTTGTCTGACCATCTAAAAGATTCAACAACCACTTAAATCACCAATATGACTACCCTATCTACGATAGAAGAGATTGCTGGAAAACCAGCAGTAACAAGGGGGGGTTGATTACGTCATACAAATCGTATTCGGTTGTGCCCATGCGCTGTTTACAACATAAAAAAGGTTTATTTTCATTTTTTTTTCAACTAATATCTTGTATTTCTCTTTCATTAAGTTATAAAAATATATTTATATATTTTGATGGCCAGTTATAACACGATACAAGTGTGGACATAATACTTTTTTAATTTAATATTACACACACTCTAATATATCTTGTCACAGCTGATGTTTACTAACATATTTTGTTACTTACATGAGTTAAGGACGTTGTCTAACTGTGACGTCACGGCCGGTCAAGATAGGATTTCCCATGTTTAAGAATTTACGTTTTACTCGGCGAGTTTTAAAGATACAACGTGGAAATAAAAACCATAAATACTTATATAATTCTGAAAATAGTCCTACAATTTCACAAAATTATTATTTTTATCTTTAAGTAGTTTAATCGTAAACTTTTTTTATATAGAATCTACAACGTAGGCTCTTTGGCTTGGTCATGAAAATAGCCTGTAGGAATCTTCCTGCCAGGATGTAGATTAAAAGTACATAACAGCATATGTCTATCTAAAATAGAAAACAATATATAATATATAATATAATAATATATATATAATATATAAAAAAGGTAAAATTAAAAAACAATTCAATGTTTTCAAGGCTCAAATATTAAAATGACTGCTTAAACTCGTCAGATGAAGAGGGGAAGGGCTATCACCACATAGAAAAGAGCCCTCTCAAGGTGAAATTATATTTTTTTTCCCTCACTTTATTTTTTGTACATTGGTGTGTGTGATAGTACTTAGACTGCTTAGGTGCGTTACGTTAAGATGCAACCCGCTTCGCAAAATAACTTCGAAATCCAATCTTAGATAGGGTATAGCTATATTTATTTATCACCACTTCTCACTCTCTCCGTCCGGAATATCCACATTAAGTTGCGCTATCGCTGTAGGAATGAGGACAGTAGAAACTTAAAGGGAAAAAAAACCACTCATTTGCGTTAAGGAATAGTTTTGCAGATCAATTTAAGAAAAAAAAAATACCCTCAGTCCATTCAGCAGGGTTTCGAACCGCAACCTCCTATCTCCTGTAAACTCAACTAGATGGAAATGATGTTTAGTCCACGTGCCTATTTATGTGGATACATCAATAGTAATTTTAATTCTCCAAGTCGTTCATATTTTAAATCCTCGGCTACTTTTGTATCTCTATGATGTAACTCTGATATCTATTATTCAGTACGGCCATTAGCTTCCCGTGTGTTTCTAAAGAGGCCATGTTTGAAGAAAATCATCTCAACCTTAAACTTTGTCTGTTTCGACCGCAGCTATAACCGAACTGTTTAAGGTAGAAGTGTAGGGAATGCGAGTTAAGGACAGTGTTTTAAAGTTTTTATATCAAAACTTTGTTTTTGTCCAAAATAAATCAAATATTTCTCCAGTAGAAACATAGAGTTTAATGTTCCTCACATGGTGGTATCAACAGTTGTTGAATATCTGTCAAGGAATGTCCTGGAATTTAATGACAATTTTTTCTCTTCATTTTAAAGGTCTCTCTACCTGATGCCACTATGATCGTGACGGATATTCAACAACTGAAGAAAAATAAACTTTATGTTTTTACTGGGGCAATACATATATGCATATTTAAAAAAATATCGCTATAAAAACTGCATAAATACCTCCTATACTCTCGTTCTCTACACTCTCATTAAGGACCGCTAGAGGTCACATATAAGAAAAAACCTTCCGATTGACAAACTCTAATAGATTTAATGGTAATATTTTATTTATATTAGTTCCTTGGCAAATTCTTACATTTCAGTTTGGTATTAAAATAAATAAACATATTTATTTATTTATTTAAATCTGTGATGCTTAAATAATAATATTTGTTTCACTCTCTTAAATTATTCTTAACATTAAAGCGAAATTGAATCTACCAGCAAATTAACGCTCACAGATCAATCATATAAAATATAAATATATTTAACACATAAAGAAAAAGAAAAATATATCAACAAGTTAATATAAATATAAAATGACTAAGTAATCAAGTATACATAATAGTTATGATATTTTAAGAATTGAGTCATAACATATTCACACCTCTTAGCACGTGGATGAGGGCGTGAATTTAGTTTTATTCGGTCCGACATCAAAATGGTTATCTAAGTTCAAAACCCGGATGGATGTACTCAGGTTATTTTTTTTTTCTTTATGTCTCCCTAAATTCCTTCTAAACAAATTTGGCTAAACATCTCCTTACTCTTCCTTTCTTGACTTAAGTTACAAAAAGAGGATATTCCGGACGGGTAGTAAGACGTGAAACATATTTCGGAAAGGGGAACGCGAAGTGTCTTGACTGCCAGAACAAACTTTTTTGTTCTAAGGTGCAGGCGTAAAATCTTGATAAGCTGTAAATACGACTAAACTCAGTTTTATAGTGTTACACAAATGTTTATATAATATCGCTTTTTGTCCGTCATTAGGCTTAGTCCATAACTAGAGGCGACCCCTTCTGGATTCGGCAACACACACACATTTCATTTACCAGTCGACGAACAGGTGAAGGGGAGAACCAAGGCGAAGACCCCCCCCCCCCTTCCCGCACTACCCCTCTATACGTTGATTAATGACTAGCATTTGTTCCTTTATGCTCCCGGCCGTGGCCTAGGAGGTTAAGTTAAAGTAACTCCTGCCTTCCATGCGAATCAATTAGCGTCGCGTGAGCCTCTAGGAGTTCTTCCATCAGATAAAACTCTCATTAGTTCAAGTCGGTTGTATGTATGTGAGTGAGAGTTTCTGTTTCGCCTGTCTTTCTTTGTTCTGGTTGACTTTGAATGGCGGAACGGGGAATTTTATGCGCTCTTATTATTTCGTAGAGATGCTCAACAAAAGCTACTGTTATTGTTTTATTATTTGTTGCAGCATTTGTAGATAGTCTACAGATGAAATATACTCCATTCACGGTAGGAATTACTCTCTGAAAGGTCTTTTTTCCTACCAATATCCTACCATATAATAAGCTTTCTGGTAGGGAAAAAGGCCTTTCAGAAAACAATTCCTACGGTGAACGGACTTTATGTTATTTTAGTTTATAAACTTTATAAATTTTAGTTTAGTTTAGTTTGTCATTTTGGTATTCAGGTAGGTGGGAGGTATATTCAAGGGACGCAAGAAAAGGTTAGTGTCTCGCACTTTTTTTATCGCAATATAGTTTTTTACCCCAAATAAATTAAATATTTCTTCAGTAGAAACATAGAATTTAATTTTATTCACAAGGTTGATATTAACAGTTCTTGAATATCTTACCCGCCTCGGGGACGTAGTTAGCTAACGTGCTGGTTTCGTGTTGAGCTATACTGCCAAAGACGGGGAGATCGAGGTTCGAATCTCGGTCAGGTGAACTGGGGTAGTTTTCCTAAATGGTTTTCCACTCTCCCTCGACGCAAATGTGGATTCACTTCCCCTAAATTTAACCTTTCCAATTCCTAGCCCATTAGCGCAATTAATACTTTAGCGTATAACCCGAACGGGTAGTAAGACGCTGTGCTAAAACCTTTTTAATTATTAGAAAAGTTTGTCTTTAATTTCCAGAACACCCTTGACAGATATTCAACAACTGTTAAAATCACCTTGGGAAGACAACTAGACTTCTGGAGCGATATTTGGTTTCTTTTGAATAAAAAAAAAGTTTTGGT
This sequence comes from Timema podura, assembly GCA_033556935.1. NCBI lineage: Eukaryota > Metazoa > Arthropoda > Insecta > Phasmatodea > Timematidae > Timema > Timema podura. The sequence goes on along the minus strand of JAVRXN010000009.1, from coordinate 96,667,447 downwards.
AAAAATGGGAAACACGCTGAACTTTTATCGCTTCCTCTACACCCCCACCTAAAAAAATATAGATTTGTAACATTATTTATGGTTACAAAATTTTAACTTGTTATATTTTTATTTTAACAAATAGGTTTTTGAAGATGAAATCATCTCTATTTTAAAATTATTATAATTCGTGGTCTATAGTTCTAATTTTGGCTATCGACAATTTTATTATCCCTACTCCAAAGGGATGGTTTTAAAAAGGGGTGTTTCAAGAAACTACATCCAAGATAACGTGTGCCAGATAGATAAAGGCACTGCTCTCGTCGTGTTTAGTTCACTTGTTGATGAAGAGGTCTTTGTTCGAATGCCGGCTGGGTGTACCTAGGTGGTTTTTTCCAAAATAATGTTGCTCTCTTCCGCAAATAAGAGTATTCACTCTCTCAATTCTACTTTATAATTATTTTTTTAAATATTTTTAGCAGGTTGATTTAAAATCATTAATTGCATATTCTTCTGTAGCTCACATAGGAATTGCTTTAGGGGGTTTAACATTAATATTTTAATATTAGCTCATGGTTTATGTTCTTCTGGTCTTTTTTGTTTATCTAATATTGTTTATGAACGATTAGGTAGATGTAGTTGTGGTTAAACGCATAATAATTATTTTTTATTTTATTTAGCACCGCGTCTTACTACCCGTTCGGGTTATACGCTTAAGTACTAATTACCCTAATGGATTAGGAATTGGGAGGGTTGAATTTAGAGGAAGTGAACCCGCATTTGCGTGGAGGGAGAGTGGAAAACCATTTAGGAAAAACCACCCCCAGTTCACCCGACCGAGATTCGAACCTCGATCTCCCCGTCCTCGGCGGTCGAGCTCAACACGACTAACGCGTTAGCCAACTACGCCACCGAGGCGGGTCATAATAATTAATCAAGATAATGTGTTATGTGTTAGTAAGGTTAAATATAGAGGAAGACTATGCACATTTGCGTGGAGGGAGAATAGAAAACCATACATGAAAAACAGCCCTCAGAACACCTGACTGGGATTAAAACCCCGATCATCCTCTCATTTCCAGTCCAGTATTTTGCACCAACCTAATCCTCCCCCAATAATCTAAACATAAGGATAACTCTGAAAGGTAGTAAGTCAGCGAGAACATAAAAATAAAATAATTATCTAATTCAGAAGAACGGGTTTATATTCCAGAAACCTGTTCAAAATAATATTTTTAGTGTGATTATTCACAAGGAAAGGAATGCCTAAGATGTTTATTAAAATTAATGGCTATTCAACACATTTATTTAATACTTATTGAGAGTTATAGCTATACAAAATGTATACTTGCCTAGTTATTCACCTTTCTTTATCTAGAATCAAGAAATAAAGATCACGCACATGTGTACTCATTTCCACATTAGGTCCCTGAATAAAAAAAAGAAGCTTGACGTGATTTAGTTTATTGTGACGTTTTATGTGGGTTAAGGTCGACCACACATCACTGAAAGTATTGATCCCGTGTCAAGGCTTGAAACATCAATGAAACCATGAATAAGTTGCGAGAACACGCATAGCATAATAGGGTCACGTCTATCCCAGCCATTTTAGGGTAACATCGGATACCTATGGTCAAATGGGGTGGATTAATTGTTAAAGTCATCATATCATGTATATTTTTAACACCACGTCTTGGTTTATTATTATTATTATTATTATTATTATTATTTATTATTATTATTATTATTATTATTATTAATATTCCAGGTATTTAACGTGCACTTTCTTTACTTATTGATTAAATCAGTACACGAGAATTTCTATGAGCGAGAGTGAAAGGGCCAATCAATTTTGCCATTAAAGGTATTTTCTCATGCCTTCCAGGTTTCTTTTACAAGCCACAATCGACATGGAACCGACGGCTTTACTCCCCCTCCGAAGGAAGTTGTGCTACTGATTTTTATCGCTCAAGAAAAATCATCCGTTGACACCGGCTAAGTTTGAACCCATGAACATTGGGTCCTGAGGCGATCACTTAATCCCAAGACCACTGAGGTCAACCGCGTTTAAGTTCCCTATTAGGTTAAACACGTATGTAAAATTGCACTAGTGTTGAGTTAGGTTGTATTTATAGGAATTGGACCAGCACTTGTCAGGAGGGAGATTGGAAAATCACTTAAATAGCCACTTTCAGTAGGCCCGACCGGGATTCAAACATCGATCTTCCCGTCATCAGCAGGTTATTTTAGAACGAGAGTCACGCCTTAGACCATTCGGTCCCTCAAGTGGCTGCTAGAGAGAGGAAGTTAGGTTGTGTCATTTGTAAGTTTTGATCCATGTCAGTAGTCAAGTGGTATTTTTGACGTCAGTCTTGCAATAGACTGAATTGTCTTTGACGAGAAAGATCACAGACTTTTGGTCGGATGCGTTGTGAAGAGTTATTCTCAAAATATTTAATATATATGTTTTTTATTATTTATCACCGCGTCTTACTACCCGTTCGGGCTATAACGCCTATGTACTAATTACACGAATTGTCTAGGGATTACAAAGTCATGAAGTATAGGAAATGCACCTGCATTTGCTTGGAAAGAGAGAGTGGAAAACCAAATAGGAAAACCCCTCTCAGTGAACCCAACTGGGATCGAACCTCTATGACAATCTAGTCCAACATGAGAGTAGCGCGTTAGACCACGCGGTCACCAAAGCTGTTTTTATTATATTGATTTTCTCATACTCTTTTCACGTGTATGTAGGTACTCCTTTTTTATTTTATAAAATCTATTAGCTCCACTCTCTATCTCAGATTAAGCTGTGAAATAAACCTTGAACTGAGAGGTTTAAATCAAAATAATAATGGGTAATTCAAATAGAAGCAATATTAATATTAATAATACTAATGCTTGGCCAAAAATAAAGCTAGTCCTCATTTTGCTGCTTTTTTTCCACATATTTAGTTTATTCTAGACTCTTTTATATAAAAAAGCTCTATTAATTTTATAAAAAAATACAATTTTTTTGCCAAATTATATATTTTTTCTATTGTTTATAAGTTTATGTAAAAAAAGATTTTTTTTTAAATTTGATTAGGAAAAACATTTTTTAGGGGGGTTAAAACCAGCCAAAAGAGGATAGACAACTAGATCGACCCTAAATTGACATTTTTTGGTAAACAAATTTACCAAACAAATGTCACATCAAAGACAAATTATGAAATACTAAACTTCTTTAAGGAACTAACTGGATTTAAACCAGCGGCTTCGCATTGATATAACTTATTATGTGCATTCGTTTAGACCGTTTTATCAAGTTTTTTTTGGTGGTTTTTAATATAAGTTAAAGCTATTTGCTTAAATTAATAAATGTTTTTAGTATGGAAGGTACCTTTATACTTAAAAAAATGTTTCAGATCCCAGTCCTCGGGATAGTTTATGTAGTAAAATTAACCACTTTGGTGGTCAAATGATTTAAGACGTCACTCTCACAATAAACCGAAATACACGTGACAGGAATATTGGAGTTTGAATACCTGTCGGGTGTAGCCTACTGATGGTGGTTTTACTCAATGAATTTACCACTCTACCACCAATCAAATGTGGGCACACTTCCTCTAAACTCAACCAATAAAAACTTTCATTATATAAAATTATATTATTTTAGTTTTTAAAATACATATAACGTTATTTAGTGCAAGTTTGCATTTTATTTAAATTTTACCTCAGAGTCTTAGAAACGACTGAGGAAAGTCAGGGAAAGTTCTAGTGAAAGCCGTCGGTAATAAGCGAGCAAAGATAATTAGGAACTTTCTCCCTCAATCTCGCATTCATTCATCCACTCATCTTTCCCAGTCGATGAAATCTCGGTCCTTCGTAACAAAAACAAGAAAAAACGACGACTATACTAAATAGAAAGGGATTACCTTTCCTTACCACTCTAGAGAGATACTTCAGTCTCGTATTAATACACCAGATTCCGCCATCTTGTCGTAAAGCCTCTATTCCCTTTTCCTATCCCTATTTACCTTCTCCGCCTTTTCCCCCACTTTCTTGCCATCGGTGGTACCAGCTTCTATCCTTCCTCGTGGCATCCTCCACCCCCCTCAACCCCCATCATAAGAACTGAAAATCCAATTGCGACAGCCTTAATCCGACCTGGAATCATCTCTCGCGATGTGTAGGCTACTAAATAATCATGTAGCCGTAATTTGTTGGAAAAGGGGGTTGGAGAGGAGTTATATATATAGTTAGTGAACGTCTGTGTTATGGCGATACCGCACTAAGAAGGATTCACTGGGTAGTGAATATCATATAGTTAGACAAGAGAAATTCAGTATTTTACTAAGTTGTTGCTCTCCTGAAAATTACTTTGAAATAGAGAAATATCTCCGATTAATATTTGTATAAGACCACTGTACATTATTATAGAGTCTACAAATTTTAAAATTAATTGTATCCCTTGTTCGGACATACATTTATATCAATGTCGATACTTAGATTAAAATCCAAAATTTATTTTAAAAATCCTTCAAACAAATAAAATGCCAATATTTGGCTTATATCTGATTACAACCGCAAATTAAATATTACCTTTGATTAGGCTTAATGAGAATAAGGCGTCCGTGAAAACATCATTAATTTAAAAACATGCGTTTTCTTTAGTTTGTTTATTTTTTAAAATTTCCCCATTACGACTTGGCCAATAATTCTTACATTTTGTACACTAAAAACAAAACAACTAAAAATGAATAAAAACGCAATTGTGAGAATACGGACTAGACATTGGTCTCATCTAGTCCGGTTGAATGTCAACTGGGATACCGAGGTTTGAATCTCAGATAAATGTACATAACAGTTTTTCTTTAATGGTTCCTCATTTCTCTCCACGCAAATGTTGGTACATTTCCTCCTATTTACATCATTTTAATCTCTATCTCACTAATCTATTGAGTTTGTGCCCATTTTTCAAAACTTACAAGTTTTATGGTTTAAGAAGATAACATTTTAAACTTAAATTTTGGTAAGAAGAAAGGCAGTTAAAAAGTTTAAAAATTTGGCAACTTGATGTGGCCCAGAAATTAAACTAAAGTTTAGTTACTATATTACCCACCAAAATGGCATAGTTAGCTAACGCACTGGTATCGTGTTGAGCTAGACTGCCAAGGACGGGAAGATCAAGGTTCGAATCTAGGTCGCGTGAATTGGGGTGGGTTTCATAAATGGTTTCCCACTCTCCCTCCACGCAAATATGGGTTCACTTTCTCTAAATTAAACCTCCCTATTCCTAGCCTATTAGCTTAATTAGTACTTAAGCGTATAACCAGAACGGGTAGTAAGACGTGGGACTAAATAATAATAATAATTACCATTACTATCCAATCATTTACAAGTTTAAGTATATAAGCTCAGCTAAGAATTCAAGTTTACTGCATTATATACATTTAAATCGTAATTTTAAAGGGATTCTGATGAAGCTAGGTACCTCAAGTAATATTGTGATTCCAAGCTAAATCCCAGAAGGGGTTGGGGCGAAGCACCACGGATGAAGTGTACTCGAGGGACCCTCTGCGGTGATCTTCCTTCTCATTACCAGCCTGCACCCCATTCCCTTCCCCCTTCCACGTAAATAAAATATATCACGGTCTAGCCTTTCATTACGATTCTCTCATTATTGGTCGTATTTCTCTCGCACCCTCCCAACACAACCCTTTTGGGGCACCTTGCAACCCTCTGTGTGTAAACTGAAAATATCGCGCGACCAACCCTTGTGTTTAACACCCCTCGTGTACATCTGCCCCGACAATCCCTTCTCCCCCCCTCCCCCTCACGAACAACTGCAGCCAAGCGTACAATAATTTCTAATTAGACTAGAGGATTCCCGCTGGTAGGAGACAATAAAAGAAATGACGGTGTTAAATTGTGGAGGGGATGTCATCTGCACTAGATGATGAGTTAAAACAGATCACCCCCCCCCCCTACGACGACTCTTTTGTAATATAAACGATGCTGACGTGACATTTGTTCAAGACAAATTAGAATGTTTTATCAGAATATGTATTATGAGGAGTCATTAATATATTTATATTTAGATTGATGTTCTCTAATTTATTGCTTTCTATCTGTATGACCTGGCTTTGAGGAATTTTTATCATAAAGGCATTTATTTGCAATATCATTAATCCCTCAAAGGCATATCCAGGGGCTGTTGTCACGGGGGAGGGGGGGGGGTGCTGTTTTTCATAAGGTTCTTTCAAGTATAAATTTAATAATTTTAATTCACTGAAAGGTTTTTAAATAAAACTATTAATATTTTGAGTTTATGAACATAAATTTAATTATTTATATAACGTGTATGTTTACTGAGTTATTGGTCCAATTCGTGGCATGACTGAAAAGGGTTTCATTGGTGAAATGTGAGGTTTCTGTTTCACAATGATAAATTAACGGTCGGGGGATGGATGTTGTGTCTGTTATAGATTTAAGTTAGTTTATGGCCCTCTTCGGTGACCGCATGGTCTAAGGTGCTACTCTCACAATAGACTCTACCGTCGATGACAGGAAGATAAGGATTCGAACCCCGGTCGGGTGTATTGAGGGTGATTTTACCTACATGGTTTTGCACTCTCCCTTCACCCAAATGTGTGTACACCTTATCTAAATTCAACCTTAATCATCCTTAACTAGCGTAATTATTACATATACAGAACAGTGAGTAAGACATGCTGCTAAAAAAAATTACTAATAAAAATACGATTTGTAAGGAGAAAAGCACAATTTTGATTAACTGATTTGTAATTTTAGTAAAAACAAAAGTCACTGTCACAATAAACGTAATAAAAATGTACATAGGCCTTAAGTGTTTAGGTATTAATATAAAAAAATATGTATTTTAGTACAAATACTTGGTTGTCATACTAAACTTAGTAATCTAATTATTGGGAAATGTTAGTTTTAGGCCAATTGCTTTACTGCATGTTTGAAGTAAAAGAGTTATCGTTTGAGTTATATTGGAGATGGGGCAAAGCAGATGCTAGTCAGTTATTCTCTAATACATTAAGGTAATGGTTTCAATATTGTCGCTCATTTTGTTATCAATCTATAATACACAATAATATGATAAAGATTGTATGATTGTGTCACCTTAACGCTAGAATGTCAAGTGATCCATTACATATTTATTAATATAGGCTTGTTCTGCAGGATCTACAAATATATATCCACTATATAAAAATATATATATATTCACTTTTTATATCCTGCAGAACAAGCCTATATTAATAATATGTTATATATATATATATATATATATATATATTATATAAAAACAAATCAGTAACCAACATCGTTGAACACGTGGACTATACATCAAACTAAACAAATCTGGTTTGCCATTGATGGGAAGTTTGGGGTTCGAATCCCATCCGAGTGTACTCAATTTTTAAATTGATGTCAACTCTACATCCAGGAAAATGCAAGAACATTTAATCTAAATTCTAACCTTCAACATTCCATCGCAAATCATCATAATCATCATCATCATATCATTGCATTGTTTCCTGCAATTGGCAGGGCCTGTCTCTAAGATAAGCCTCTCCATTTACTCTTGTCCTTCCACCAACTTTCTCCCTCCATACCGGCCCAATCCACCCCTCTACTCTTCACAAGTCTCCGCGCTCCCTTTGTTAACTTGTCCCTGGGTCCTTCTATTGGCCTCTTGTCCCCTCTTTCATCCTCTTCACATGTCCATACTACCTCAATATCGCCTTCTTTATCCTCTCCTGTGGGGGTTCTTCCTTTACTCTCTCTCCTCTTTCATTCCTCACCTTGTCCATCCTTGTTAATTACATCCTTCTCCTTCACCATTTATGTATTTAAATGTAGATATCCCGGAGGGTTAGTAATCATGCGATACAAAAAAATTAATCGTTACTAAAGGTTTCTATCAATTTTCTAATGGAACAAAGTTGGTTTCTATTGATTTTAGGATAATTATTTTCGTAAGGTAATATAATATGACCGCCTATTTGGTCCAGTGGGCATAATTCCTGTCTAGAGATCCAGAGGTCCTGGGTTCGAGTCCCGGCTAGTCCAGATCCTCTGTGAAGCAATGGATCAACTCAGCCTCGCGAGGGTAAATGAGAAGCTACTTGAATGAAAAGTAGTGGCTCCCGGTCTAGAGAACTGAGATTAACAGCCGGGGGAGAGAGTGTTCGTTGTGCTGACCACATGACACACTCTTATTTGCACAAGTTGACACTAACTTCACCAACAGACGATGGCTGCTCTATCAGTATGGTTCGATTGCAGGCTGAAGACATGGAGGTATTATTAATAAACAAATATTATTGATTTCCTCGCAAAATCCTGCTGTTTTGTTTTTGGAAATGGCTGTACTAGAAAGGAGAACGTCTTAAAATCAAGCAACCCTCACCCTTCAATGTCTCCCTCTTCCAACCCCGCTAATTCAATAATGAAGAGCTAAGCATTTAAGAGTGGAAAGAGTGAGGGTGGAATAAGGGTGTGTTTTAGGGTGGAATGATGAACACATCTCCATCAACTGACACACCTCTTCTCTCTCTCTCTCCAACCCCCTAGGTTCTTATTGACTTAGCTCGTGGAGCAGTGAGCACTCTGTAATGAGGGTGGTAGGAGGAAAAGGAGGAGGAAGGTGTGGGTGGGGGGAGTAGTGTGCGGTATGGTAAAGGTGACAGGATAATGTGATTTCCTCATACCTGAAACCACAACGGAGTAAATACATTCCCTACGTGACATCTCCCCCCCCCCTCCCTTTTGACTCTAGATAAGAGTCTTCAGAAGGCAAGGGCTTGGATGGGAAAAGGGTTGAAGACCTCAAAAGACATAACCTATATAAAAAATAAAAAATTTGTAGCTCGTATCTCCGTATAAGCAGTGCATATACCTTGTGAGAAAAATAAATTATGTCCAACATTAAACTTTCTTGCTAATACGTGTTTAACCCCAATCCAGCTTGTGTGGATGAATGAACGGTTCCAACTTGGGGATCTGAGTTTTGAACTCCGAGGAAAGTAATGTTTTTTTTCATCTACAAAGTCATTTTCAATATTCATTATTGACTCCAGGCAAATGCTTGCAAAATCCCTTGAAATGCATTCTTAGAATTCTGATCACTTGGCTGATATAGTTTAAATCACCGACAGTCAGTTTCAGCGTTAGAGAAAAGTTCTTCAAGTACCACTTCTACTGTTGTTATTATTCATACTACTTCTACTACTACTATTAATAATAATAATTTTGGAAAATATTTGCCCAATTGTAATTATTAATTTAAGCAAATTATTAAAGCTCAATTAACTTTTTTCAATAGCAATTTTTTAAGTTCCAATGGGGGTTGGTTTTTCCATAGTACAATTTTTCCGCCTTCTCTTCAGCTGAATGCTAATGCATTTTCTCTTATCTACCCTTTTTTAATATACACTTGAATAGAGTCGTTAAAACTGGCGTCCCATGTTAAACATTTCACTAGTAAAAATGATACCAAGATCACTATTATCTAACTCTTAACACGTCCATCACAGACTCTGCCTTAAAATATGATTGAAGATTGACCTCGGGAATGGGACGCTTCCTGGATAGCTCAGTGGTTAAGAACATTAGCCTACTAAGCCAAGGATCGGCCAGTGTTTTTGAAGCTTTTATGACGAAATTTTTTTGGCCAAAATAAATAAAATATTGCTCCACTAGAAATATAAAGTTTAATTTTCTTCACATGTTGCTATCAACAGTTCCTGAATATCTGTAATGGGCATGTTGGCATTATCTAACAAACTTTTTAAACGCAGAGAAAAAGCTGTCATTAAATTCCAGAACAGTATTGACAGATATTGAAAATATGTTGAAGTCACCATGTGAAGAAAATTATATTCTATATTTGTAATGAAGCAATAATTTTATTTTGTCCAAAAAAAAGTGTTTTGCCATAAAAACTGTAAAAACACTGGCTTTTTCCTCACATCCCCTTTCAGTTCACCTTAATGTAAGTAAAGAATAATAGCCCAGATGGGTGGTAAGACGCTGTTCAAAAAATAATAATGTTTTGTTCTATTTTATACTTACGCTCCTAAAATCTTCAACCCATCTATGAGTGATTAGAACAAACTTCACATCAAAGTATACTTAATTATTCAGTAGTTGCGCCTCACCTAATCGTTTTGTCTGGTGTCGTGCCAATACCACATCAAAGCAAAATGTAAAAAAAAAAAAAAGTAGTAAAGGGGAAAGGGGGGTAATGGAGCAACAGAAACCTGTAGCAACCCACCCCGTCGTTTGACGGCTGAGAAAGAAAAAAAAAATTCAAGGGATGTAATCTCGTAAGGGATTTTTTTTTCCAACGCTCTACTCTCATATAGAGATTATATTTGCAGATTTAGGAGGGAGAATATGGTGGAGGGGTGATTCAACACGAATCGGTTGATCACCCTTGAATTTGATTGGGTATTTCACACGTTGAAGTGGATTGTTGTCGCTGAGGCGAGGGTAATGGAAGATTTTGAAATAAATATGATGGAAGACTGAATAAAAAAGGTCGAACTATTATAAATGTTTCAAAGTTAAATAATTTGTTGTAAAAGATAACAAAAGTTTGTAATTTGAATTTAACGTTTCTTCCCTGTTGTACAAGTCCTACTACTCGTTCAGGGTATCCTAATTTTTATATCAACGGGGTATATATGCATAAGATGGGATTGATATTAAGTGTATCCATATATGTATGGAAATGGAGTGAGGAAACAATTTATAAATCACCACCTCAGTATGGTTGACTAGATTCGATCCCGGACATCCTCGTCACCAGAAAATCAAGGTCTAAAAAGTGAGGTGATGTCCCCTCACTCCACCATGACAAAATAAATGCCAGACTTTACTTAAAACTAACAGCAATCTCTAATTAAGTAACATAGTTCACTTCTCTCTCTAATGCAGGCAGCACAAACTACCAACTATGGCCTCGAGTACAGATCCAACTCTCTATAAACAGAATAGGTCTGGACATGAATATTTACTCTGTGCCCTGACCAATATAACGAACCTTGTTTGATATTCGGAACGTGTGGCATATCCACAACAGTGACAAAAGAAAAACGACTATATCAGAGCGGCTATGGTTCCGGAAAACTGGGAATTAGGTTTGAATTTTGAGCATCAGAAAAAAAAAAAATTAAAAGTTCTTGAATATTACGATCTGATCGGAATTTTAAAATATTAAGAGCTTTTATTAAAATTTGTTACCAAGCTACGTGATTTTCCATACCACTCGTATTAAATTTTCAAAAAAATTACACTAATTGGCGTTTTTATCATTAACGCGGCTGTCAAAATAAATTGTACAGTTAATTAAATGGTGAGGTGTATGCACACGACATATGGTCAGTGCAATAAATATATGGAGTAATTACATACTTTGACCTTAAATATATATATTTTTAACGGGGTAGTAATATTTCCTAACTGAGATGGTGCGTGGCCGTCTCCAAACAGGAGTTGTTAAAGTGGGAATGTAGGGAACGGGAGAAAAGGTTAGTGTCCTTGCAGTTTTAATAGTAAAACATTTTTTGGCCAAAATAAATAAAATATTGCTTCAGTACAAACAAGGTTTCGTTTTCTTCACATGGTGATATCAACAGTGTTGTTGAATATCTTTCATGTGTATAGCAGCTTTAGATGTCAAAATTTTAACTTAAGAGATTAAAGTCCTGGACACCCTTGACAAATATTCAAGAACTGCTGAGATCACCAAGAAAATAAAATTAAAACTCTATTTGTATTTAAGCAATATTTGATTTATTTTGATTGAAAAAATGTTTTTATATAAAATATGCAAAAAGACTGGATTTTTCTAGCGATTTTAACAACATCCCTACCTTAAGGACATGAGTTTAACAAAGACCCATCTTTAAGTAATTTAAAGTGTTTTGAAGCACAATTGAGTTTTAAGAGCAATGAATTGTATAAAACTCCAATAATCTACTTACCAAGGAATTAAGTAGAAATACTAGCAATAATCTACTTACCAAGGAATTAAGTAGAAATACTAGCTAATAATACTTGCCCAATCACGATAATTTGGCTATTTACATTTTACATAAAATTTCCATTATTAATTATTTGTTCAAATTCTCACAAGTGGAGGAAAAGTCCTTTTTAAAAAATATGAAAATAATTTAGTTTTTTTGCCAGGAAAACTGGGAGCTATGCTTCAATTTTATTCTAGAATTTGATTGGTATTTTTGTATAGAAACAATTTTTGGATGGAAGCAAAATCTTTTGGTGAGGTTTGGAACTATTAACTAACGGTACATTAATCGTTGCCATAAACTTGTTATATTCTGAAAATTGAAAAATGACATCTGGTCACGGGAATCGAACCCGGGACCTTTGGCTTAGTACGCATATGCGCTAAACACTGAGTTATACAGGAATCATCCAGTGCTCAGGGTCATTCTTCACTTATATTTTATGGCAGAGTCCATGATGGACGTGCGGAAATCGTCGGCTACAACTGTATGATTTTATTAAGATCACCCGTTATCAGATAACGCAGCCACCTTCTACTCGGTAGTTGGCTTAATGCTGCCTCTTGTATAGTTATTATAATTGTAAGGGATTGCATGTTTAAGAATCAAATAGCCCAAGCTATTATTAATGCTTTCTAGTGAATAATTCTCAATCTAGATATCTTATTCTGAAAATTGAAAAATGAAACCTGAACACGGGAATTGAACCCGCGACCTTTGGCATACAATCCCTATAGAGGAGGTGTGTATATAAAAAGTATAACGTAATCAACATGCTTCTACTCTTGAACAAACCGTTTCCGAAAAGAAAATTGCAAAACCATAAAAATTCTTAAAGATGTTCCCATGGCTCTTGATTTCCACGCCAAATGAAAAGGGCCAATCACCTTAAGGTTGAACGGGGGATGCTGATTTGTTTGTTTTTTCCATTGGTTTTTGCTCTTATGTGCCAGAAAATATGAATTTTTGCTTTAAAATTAGATCTTTAGAGAACATTAAATATGTTTGGCAAACTTAAATTCAAGCTAGCCTTCTACATTTTAGAAAATGGAACGAAACAGAATTCAGTTTGGTTCATTCAAATATGCTCCGTTTGTGCTTATATGTACCCGAGCATAAACTTTTTTTTTCTTTGAGACTAGGCATTCAAGATAATATTAATAAAGTGGTGGGATAACTTGAGGTTTCAATATTCCTTAACATGTTGAAAACGTGAGTTAAATGTTCATGTTCGGGCACAAATGATTACAAACGGAATACAACTGAAAGATCCAAACAGTAATGAGTTACGTTGTTTTTTAATCTGTGGTGAGCTAGCTTGAACATAAGTCAACCTACCACATTAAATGTTATCTATAAGGACTTATTTTACAGCACAAATTAGCTTTTTATTTTTCAAATAAAATCACAAACTGATGGTAAAGAAAATTCGATAATGTGGTGGGCCAACGTGTGCGCGTATTTAATGATTACTTTTGGTAGTGCTGGTTGGTTTACTAAAGTAATTTATCAACAAAGTTTTTAGTTTTAATCCATCTTCTTCTTAAGTCAACAACTCGAAGTTTGGTTTGATTTCGATCCATCCAGATCTGGGCATACACTCAGCCCTATCGCTGGTTAGTGCTGACCGCACCATCTGGTAGAATTCCAATGTACTTGGGGAGTTCAGGAAGTGTGATGGTTTTCCGGTTGCATTCCTCACTGAATTTCAATGAGCTAGCGTGAAAGAGCTTACCAATTTTGCCAGAAAGGTACTTTCAAAAACTCTTCAGGGTTCTCATACATGCCACAATCGAGATGGGACTAACGGCTTTACTTTCCCTCCAAAAGAGGTTGTGCTCCGAGTTTTTATCACTAAAGAAAAAACCGTCAACCTCGGCTGGTCCTAGGGCGAGCACCTTACCCCCCCCTGAGGTTGACTTATAACTTATAATAATAGTTTAATGATAATTTATGATTTAAAGTTTCAAAACAAATTAAAGTAGAAAAAAAGCTACAAATTGTTCGCAATGGATGCCAAGTAAACGTATATACAGTTTCTTTTATAAAATATCAGCTTAGTATTTTTAAAACAAAATAATGTAGTCCCTTTGATGGTATCAAAATGAAGAAATATGAATTAAATGTCTGGATTAAACACAAACTTTGCGAGAATTTGTGAGCCAGAGTTCTCTGGGGATATTTCCATGAATTTTCATTGGAATAGACAAGGTAAATATTACGTTTTACAAACACAAGTAGGTTTGAGGCTTTGGTCAATAAAACTGTTTAAATATATCCCCATAGGGTTGATTTTCATTTGATACAAAGCTACATTCTATTAATTTAGTGCTAGTAAAATGTATTTGCATTATAAATCCATTATTCATTTTTATATCAATACAAATATTAATGTCCGTCTATCAACTGATGAATCGGTAATATATTAATTAAATTGGTATAAAAGTTTCATATAGCCTAAAGTTACGCGTTAGTCAAATAAAATGTTTTCCAATCAGAGTATTTGAAAAGAAAATGATTAATGTTGCAAACAAATAAATTTAATATACTATATTTGCCTCATTAATAAGATCATCATTTATTAATAAAGTTTGTCCACGGCTTGCACTTAAGTCGGGTAAATTAACTTATTTTTCTCAATGAATCACATAAACTACCAAAACACCATTTCAGACACGTATTAGTCTAGGAAATATTTTATATATTGAAGAAGCCAAACATTAACGACCTATCTCTAGTTAGGAAATTTTTTTTTTAATGTTTGTAATCCTTTTATCAAGATTTTCTCGCTTACGTGGAGACCTTGTTGCAATGAACCAAAATAAATAGTTTAAAAGTGCTATCTAAGATGTAAAATATAAGAAACTGGAATAAGTACTCTATATTAAGAGTCCTAACTTAACAAACAATATTGTTCTGTTGGCTTAGTACAAGGAAACAAAACTAAAATACATTTTAATAATATTCATGGTTTTGTTGGTAAGGAGAAATTTATGATTAATAAATAAGGAAAGAAAACTTTAAATATTAAATTAGTAATAACTTGATTGATTGTGTAAAAAAACTCCAAATCAACAAGTCAAGTAATGATTTAATAAGATGATAATATTAATAATTAACAATTTTATTGAAGTAAATGAATCGAAAAGAGAACATTAAAGTTTACAATACAAAAAGCGAAAGAAATTATAAATTAATATTTTAAATGGTGATTAGAAGTAGATAACAAGTAGCATTATAAATATATAAATTTATTATTTTATGAATAATCTTATATTGGTGGGTTTTTAAATGCAAAAGTTACTAATAAATGATATTAAATGCAAAAGTAATATTAAGAAATGTTAAGAGAATTATTGTTATTTAACAAATTTGTAATTACATTTGAATTAAAAGTTGTAGGAATGCATGAAGGATTCTGACGAATAAAGCTGTACTAATAATACACGAGTTTTAACAATCTGTGTGTTAAAATACTATGTGTTTATGTATCAAAAGACTATGTTAAAGTTAAAATACATTAAAAGAAGAGAAGAAATATGATGAGAAAGTATTTATTTGAATTTAATGATTAAAAGTAGGTAACAATTATTACATTTTAAAATATAAAATGTAAAATTTTAGTTAAATAAATAAATATGAGTAGATGAATATGTTTGAAAATTAATAGTTACTAATACATAACAACGCAAATATAATATCCAGAAAAAAAGTTATGTAATAGTTTAACAAATGTTCATTTACACTTAGATTAAATAATATAAGATTTAAAGGTCTTGAAGATGGTTTGTAATATTAAGTTTTATATAACATAATGGCAATTAAATTGAAAATATTAAGTTTATCGTTCCTTATCTGAAGTTTAAGTTGATCCCGTCTCTTTAGTGTAATGGAGGAAGAAGTCATAGGTCTTGTAACTAAATAATTCTAATTCACGCGCAACACCTTAAAATTACTGAAAATATAATCTGTGACATCGAACACATAGCTGACAATAGTAATACCAAAAACGAACAGAATACATTATCTTGTTAAATTATATATTTATTTTTCATGTTTGTTGCCACCCTAAATACTCGTTGCCAAGTATATTTATAATGGGGTTGTTAATCTTTCCAAGCTACTCATTGCCAAGGAAACTTAAAAAGAAGATTTATATATTAAAGAATAATATATTGGAATCACTACCAATTTAAGATGAAAGTGTAACCATACTAGCAGTTTTTTCAACACTACTTCGCTCACTAATGAGATAACTTGCCTTGTTCCCTGAAAAATAAGAAGTACAACATAAGCAGCCTCGTATCAATCTTATGAGTACTTTTTGAATTTATTGGCAACAAACAAACAGACAGAAAATTGAATGTGCAGACAGATTTATAACATTTAAAAAAAATTGAAATACTAAACAAATTGATATTTTCTTGGTATTTTCATTATTTTCAAATAAATAAGACACGAGTCCTTTTAACCATTTAACTATTCCAGTACTTTAGCTAGGATGACCTTAGATCTTCCTAATTTCTACCCAAATTTTGATTTCTGGCAAGGTAAAAAAGTATCGTTCTAAATTTGAATTTGCTATAGTTTGTTCTTATCACCAGGTCTTGGTAACCATTCGGTTTATTATTTTATGGTATATCACCCACATTTTCGTGGAGGGTAGATTGGGAGACCAAGCAGGGGCAAAAAAAAAATCAACCTTGGTACACCCAAACGAGTTTCGAACAATGATATTTCTGTCACCAACAAACCAGTCTTAACACGAGATTGACTGTTAGACGATAATTTTACCATGTTTCATACTGTTCACCGTGATGTAATGTTTTTTATCCTGCGATATATTTTGGTTTATGCTTCCTTAGAATTAAATCTGAATAAGTCAATAAGAACCTTATCTTACCAAGATAATGCAAATACCAATAGGGAAGGAACATTGAGACAGACCATGTCCAAGAAATATCGAAAGTAAAAGCTAAAATCGATTATTATTTTATAAAAAATCTTAAAATATAAATATTATGCTTTTCTCTATTTGAACAAAAGGTTTTATACATGAATTTTGTAACAAAACCCGCATTACCGCTACTATACACTACACGTCCATGTAATGCTAATAGTGCAAGTTTTGTATACTAAAAAAAAAACATGATTTCAGTCTTCAATAAAGCCATAGCTACCAAGTTCCGCTGTCTGTTAGGGAAGATAGTGCCTATGACGGGGGAGATCAGTATTCTAAACCAGGTCGGGTGTACTGAGGTGGTTTTATCCAAACAGTTTTCCACTCTCCTTCCATGGAAAATTTGGTACACTACCTCTGAATTCAACCTCCCATGTTACCCGTTTCCGTGGCTACGTGGTATATTGCATTACTCTCGCAGTAGACAAGCCTGTCAATGAAAAGGAAATCGAGATTCGAGTCTAGGTCAGGTATACGGAGGGTGATATTTCCGAAAATTGTTTTCCAATCTCCACGCAAATGCGGTACAATTTATCCAAATATAACATTCCTGATTCCTAAAACCATTGGCGTAATTAGTCCATAGGCGTATAACTAAAACGAGTAGTTAAATGCGATGCTAAAAAAATAGTAATAAAAAAATAGTCTACGTACAGAGTAGAAGTCTTTTCCCTGCCTTCGAACGCAGAGAAGAAACCAATTTCATTTCACTATTTGAGGATTCCGAGGAAAACTTGGAAATTAACTTTATTCACAAATTAGGAAGAGGATGATTGATGAACTTTCTGGAAGATCTTCAACGCAGGGCTGTAAACTAATATGAGGGTTGCAAGTTCAAAGTTTAATATTTGAATAGAAGGTAGACAGACTCTTTTCAGTCTGTTTTCTCACAAAGTAAAAATACTAATGCAATAATCGTGTCCAATCTAAATTTGTGAACATGTGTGGATTGGCTTCAACATTTTAATTATTGGACAAGTAGGCCTACTACATAATAAATTAAAGTGTAGGTACATATTTTTTTAAATAAATAAATAAAATTATTAGAGTCCAAACGACACAAACAATATATTTGGATTTTAATTAAGTTACATACGCATAAGTATTTTTTTTTTTAGCATCACGTTTCATTACCAATTTGGGTAATATGCTTATGTACAAGATATTCCAATGGTTATAGGGATTGAAAGGCTATATTTAGAGGAAGCGTACCTTCATTTAAGTGGAGGGAGAGTGGAAAACCATTTTGAAAAACCAAGGTATACTCGACCAAGACTCGAACTTTTGATCTACCCGTCATCGGCAGTCAGGTCTACAGCGAGATTAGCGCGTTTGATCGTGCGGCCACTGAAGCGAGTCGCTGGTACCTAGAATTCGTTTGAAAGTTGTTTCCAGAAATAAGACATTTTATTAGAGGCCAGCAGGGAAATAGTTCTAGAAGTGAACGCTGAGAAAACCAAAGTACATGTTCACAAAGAGGACAGACAACAAACTAGAGATTACTGTGAACATACTATTATATTGTAGTGTAAATAATTTCACTAGTCTTTCTTTATGGTTTTTAAACTGAATTTCTTTCCTTACACAACGAGAAGAAATTTAGGGCGTTCAAAAATAAAGTGCCTAGAAAGTATATTGAAGAGGAAGCATGTGTATAAAAAAAACTTAAAATTAAGATTATTTATTCTTGTCTTATATTTTGGTCAAAAGTGTTATTCTTTCTGAAATGAACGTTTATTTCAAAAGTTTAAGGGAGGGCAAAAAAAAAGGGGGGGGCGGGGCAGCTGGGGATTTTCGAACACGAAATCAAACAGAATGTTAGCCCAAGTGTTTCATAAAGCTCCAACTTTAACCTGTGAACTTTTCTACCTCAGTTTGTATAGCCCAACATTTTCTATCGGAAATAAAATGGGAAGCAGGCGAGAAAAGTCAATATAACCGTGGTAGAATGAAAGCAAAGTGTGTTATTGTGTGTGTGTGTGCTATATGTGTGCTCGTGTGTATGTGTGTGTGTGTGTGTGCGAGAGAGACGCACTTAGGTAGAGGTGTAGAACATACCACAGGGTAGGATTTTATGCTACATAGAGCTAGCCCACATTATTTAACACGCAGTGCCATATAAAACACATATTATTATCCAGAGCATAAAAGATATTTTCACACACGTCTCTGAAAGAATGTGGCTCATATTTTTTAATATATGTGTGTGGGTGTATCTAGTGCCGCTAATGTAAACGTAATTAACGTTTCTCTTAAGTTAACGAGAAACTTTCTAGGGACAAGGTATGGTGGTGTAGGGAGGGGAAGGGCGGTACGAAGTAGTGTTATATTAAGGCTGAAGGTTCTATGTTAATTTCAGTCCCACTTCATCAAAGGGTGACCTGGTGGTCTAAGGGGTAAGGTGTCCGATTTCTGTATTGGGGGTCCGGGTTTCAAGCCTAGGTCCCGGCACAGATTTATCTGATTTGCCAAACCCTTCCTTCACCTCTAGCAAGACGTGTTTTAATCACAACTTGTGAATGTGTGGAGTGCCAGGCCTCCACCGTGGTTCGGATTCCACGTTAAACTGTTGGTCCTACATTCCATCTCGCAATCACCTTACAATTACACATTAGCGTAAGTGCGTATAACCCGAACGGTTAGTAAGACGCGGTGCTAATTATAATAATAAACACTTCATCAAATTCCTTTTTAATCTAGTCAACGCCACTAATTTCACCTCCTCTTCCCCCTGTTTCTTATAACTGATTTTCACGTACACAAATATATATACATATATATATCAAAACTAATTTTTTTTCCTAAATAAAAAAATATTGCTCTAGTAGCAACACGAAGTTAAATTCTCTTCACATTGTAACAGTTGTCGAATATCTGTCATAAGCATAGCGGCATTAAATGATAAACTGTTTAAATGAAAAGAAAAAAATTGTCATTAAATTCCAAGATACCCTTCACAGATATTCAGCAACTGATTAGGTCATCATCATGTGAAGAAATTTTTTACTGGAGAAATATTTGATTCATTTTCACCAAAAAATATGTTTTGATATAAAAACCGCTAAAATCACTGCCCCATTTTCTCGCAACCTCCACACTCCCACCATAAAGTATCCTACTTCATAACTTATATGGATCATAAACTTTGAGTAGTATCTTCCGGGTGGGTGGTTTAAGTACCATAAATATCATGTTTTAAAACTAGCTCAAAGCTATTTTAAAATGGGTAAAAACATATTTTCAAAATCATCTATTTATTTAATTAAATGTTTTAAACGTGGACCTTCGTCGTGATATAAATACATTTTGACTTATTGAGCTTTGGAGTTTTGGGTTAGCAAATTAGCTATTTTTAGATACGTGTTAGGGGATACTGGTTATTCAGAGTTAGCTACAAGTGGTCCAAAGCTCTGATAGCCCCCCTAGGGGTGAAGTTCTCATAAATATTGTTATTTAACTAACCCATTTAACTAACACAAGGCCTATCTATCAACAACTTAATATAAGGGGAATAAATGAGAAGAGTTCCTTAGAATATTTTTTTAGCGCCGCATCTTACTACCTGTTAAGGCTATACGCATATTTATCTGATTAAACTAATGAGCTAAGGATGAGGAAGGTTTAATTTAGAGGAAGTGTACACGCACTTGCGTGTAGGGAAATTGTAATCATATTTAGGAAAAACTACCCATAGTACACCCAACCTGGTTTCAAACCCTGAACTCCCTGTCATCGGCAGTATAGTCTAACATAAGACTGAAACCCTAGACCATTCAACCACCGAAGAAAGTGTAACGTTACAAGGTTGTAATGTTACATCTAAGCCTCACCCCTACCCAATGCTGCTGAACAGTCATACTACCCGCTCCAAGAAAATATCATCCGATGAATACTACCCACTCCTAGAAACGTCAGTAAATAGTCAATTCACCTACAATAGTAAGCTTCTCTATTGTAGTTCCTAATATAACCAAGCCATATAAAACAATATCTTTCTATACAATCCCCTTTCAACTTCTACAAGTAATTCTGTTAACTTACGTACCCTCTGCTATGCTGGCCTGGACTACCAAGAAACCTAGCTGGCTGCAAAACGTCCTAAATCGGCGAGTGGGGCAACTTTGCTGAGTGCACCCGCACTAGATGTGAATACCGGACAAACACGATAGTAACTGGCGAGCGCATTTTTGCTAATAATGAGCCAGGTGGAGATAGACGTAGCTGACCTCTTCCGGATAATCTCTACAATCATCTACCGGCCTCTGACGTTGCTTACCAATCAATCAGAGAAGATTTAAAATACAATGCAAGAAACCGTTGGCTGGAGCGGCGCGAGCAACCAGAGACCTTCACGCTGGATTACCCAAGAATATGGCGTGAATACCACCCCCTTCACGTCACCGACCAAGTAGTGAACTTTCCCCCTTTTGTGCTACGCAGTTAGATCACTATATAACATGTAACTTTGTAAAATAACCAATTACTTTTGGATCCGGCACCATGAGGGATAGACCTCTGTATATTACTTCAAACAACGACTTTTGAAACTGCCAGCGTCGAGATGGATCTCCGCTACCATATTGTGAGACTTCAAAACTCGTCACCATGTTGAACGGACGGTGCTAATTGTTCTTTATCGTCTGGAGACGATATCTTGGAAAAATGGACTCTGTGAAAGGGAAGTTATCACACTTTGTAAATATTCGTCGTTAGGATTTGGAACTTTAACAGTTGAACTTATATATATAATATATAATATATTTAGCACCGCGTCTTACTACCCGTTCGGGTTATACGCTTAAGTACTAATTACGCTAATGGATTAGGAATTGGGAAGGTTGAATTTAGAGGAAGTGAACCCTCATTTGCGTGGAGGGATAGTGGAAAACCATTTAGGAAAAACCACCCCCAGTTCACCCGACCGAGATTCGAACCTCGATCTCCCCGTCCTCGGTGACCGAGCTCAACACGACTAGCGCGTTAGCCAACTACGCCACCGAGGTGGGTAACAGTTGAACTTAATAATATTATTTTGGATATTAATGAGTTTATGTGATGATAGTGTTGTTGTTGTGTAGTCAGGTTAGATTCTTATAAGAGTTAACGAATCTACTATATTGCTTATTTGGTTTTCCATTGTATTCAAATAATTGTCTAAAGTAAATTGGACTGTTCATTGTTTAGTCTCAAACTTTCATCAATCTCTAATCAATAGTTTAACTTAGTTCGAGTTCGATTGATGACAATTCAAATAGTCCCGCGTGAGTTATCATTAGGTTTGTTATGGGTAACTCACGGGTTATGTAACGTCATTTGTAAAGTTTATTGTATATTTGTTTAGAGTACTGATGTATTTTCTGTTTACATAACGTTAGATTCTTTAATTACATTAACAGTAAAATTTGGGGCTTACTATTAAAATATATAACTAAAGAAAGTTATTATGTTTATTCAGTCCATATTGTTATGACACTTTCGTAACCATTTAGATTGACTCATAAAGCCATTTACAACTGATAGTATTATTATTTATTTTGTTTTTTCTGAAAGAGTTGAAACAGGCTCAAAATGGTAAAGATAATTATTATGTTTTCCAGCGATCAATGTTTTCCCATTCTACTAGAATGGTCAAGGCCATATTATTTATTGTCTGCTGTTTTGATAAAATTAAATTGCTATTTACTTTTAATTCTCTCTGCGCTTGCTTATTTATTTATTATTTCATGTCCATTAGATTATGCCCTCTTTTCCTTGTAGTATTTTTTACAGTGACCTATTACTACGAGGTAGATAGAGAGGGTGTAACAAAAGGTAATTTAGAGTAAAATGCACTCACATTGGAGTGGTGAAAGTATGGTAAGATAACAATAAGAATTGCACTTGTAAAATAATCCCTGTTGGTATTCGAATCCCATCTTGCGTAAAGAAAGACCGAATGCGATGAGTCTCTTTAAACATTGACCTCTCGGTCACATTTCAGTTGCGGCTGTAAAAACAAAATCATCAGCGTGTGGGTGACCTGGTGGTCTAAGGGTAAGGTGTCAGACTTCTGTGCTGAGGGTCCGGGGTTCAATCCTAGGTTCCGGCACAGATTTATCTGATTGCCAAACCCTTCTTTCACCTCTGACAAGATGTGTATTAATCACAACTTGTGAATGTGTGGAATGCCAGGCCTCCACCGTGGTTCGGATCCCACGTTAAACTGTATGTCCTCCATTTCATCTCACAATCGCCCTACCATTGCACATTAGCGTAAGTGCGTATAACCGGAACGGGTAGTAAGACGCGGTGCTAATAATAATAATAACAGCGTGTGGTTCATGTTCGTACAGTGTAGAGCGCACATTGAATCAACCAACCATATTGATCACTGACCCATTCCCGTTGTCGAGTGGTTAGCCAGGTTGACTATAGGTTTGGACTTGATAACTTAATTCATTTATGGTAATATCTAAAGTAATGTAAGCTATATGAGTTAGAATCTATTATTCAATTTTTAAAGTTCATGGGGATTTATTATCAATAATTGTGAAGTTTCAGAATAAACTATCATATATAAAAATATCTGCTGAATCCCAAGATAACAACTTACTTAATTTCTCTATGGCATTAGGAACTAGAAAGTTCATTGCCGCACTTACAAAAGTACGCCACCTATCCCTATTTTGAGCTAGTCCTATCCATCAACCCATTACAACCTATCTCTTTCAGGTCCATTCTAATGTTATCCTTCTATCTGTGCCTAGGTATTACCAATGGTTTCTTCCCATTGAGTTTACTTGTAAATACCTCGAATACGGTTCTAGATTCTTCCATTCGCGTTGTATGTTCTGCCCAGCGTAATCAACGAGACTGGTTTGTGATAAGTACAGGGTATGTAACTCATCATTATATAACCTCCACTCACCTATTGAACCAAACCTTGTTTTCGAATACCCTAAGATTGTTTTCCTAATGTGAGTTAGGATACCACATTTCACGCCCTTAGAGAATAATAAGTAGAACTGTTGTTTTGTATATTCTGAGTTTTACATTCCTTGAAAGCAGGCGAGATGTAAACAACCTAATCACCGAATAATAGAATACATTTCCTAGTTGTCTTATTTTCCTAATTTGCGAACTATTATCTTTATTGATAGTTAAAATTTGTCCTAAATATTTAAACTCATATCATTAAAACTAGTATTTATCAAAATTAAATCACTATCCATTAGTGAAAACGAAATCTATATTTGCTAAAGTTATGAAAATATGTTGTGTCCTGAATAGATTGTTTGAAACCATAATTTTTATTTATATTTAGTTATTCATATTTTATAAATAAAAGTTAACTTTTTCAGAAACAATGTTGTCTTCCACGAAGAAATAAATTATTAAAGCTAATGCCACATACATAATATGCAGGGCTGTCACAAACCTGTAAAATATAGACAACACAAGCCATTTAACAAAAATGAATAAATATATAATTTACTGTGATATTTGTGAAATTATAGCAATTAACTGCAAACTTTAAATAGTTGATAACTACCGGTAAGAGCATTTTAACTGGTGAACCAGACATATTAATTCGAACGTGGCACATTGCTTTTACTTTCCCATTTTCATCATTATACACTGGATAGCGTAGCGACTGCAGAGGTTTCCCCATCAAGGTTATGTCATAATATTCTGGACACCAATGACATGACCTTACACTAGCTACTTTTATGGAAAGTTAACTCTTAATATGTTTGGAAAAATTGTAACTCGTTTTGTAAAACCTAAAAAATTACAGGTAGTTTATTATTCAGAAAATAAGGACAACCTTCCATATATCATCTTGGTAGAACTTTTGTTTTATCACGTTTCATACCTGGTACCTCAAACGATTTGTCATTAATACGAACGAAAATATAACTACTTGAATGATTTTAGAAATATTTGATCAATTTATGATTCTTACAAATACACCAACATTTTTGAAAGTTAGTTTGATGTTGTGAAACCTGATATCATAACATCAAAAGCTGTACTGTTTTCATGAATAAAATAAATTATAAGCTTTTGCTTTTTACTTTCTCTCTATCTTACAGGTAGAGAAAGTATGGTGATCGTCAAAAAAATCGAACTCGAGATTTTGATGAATTTTGACGTTTCATGACTTCCTGAATCCGAAAAAGTGGTTTTTGAATTTCCGTCTGTCTGTCTGTCTGTCTGTACCTCCAACTAGAGCCTAAACTATTTTACCGATTGAGCTGAAACTTGATATCTGGGGTTTTCATAGGGTTGCCCCGAGGGGTTTTTGGAATTGGATATCTACCCCTAAAATTAAGGGTAGTTTACTGAAGGGAAAAAAGAGAAAAAGGCGATTTTCTCAAAATCGGCTCTAACGATTTTGATTAAATTTCATTTATGAACATTAATAAATATTCCAAACAAAATGGCTACTCTCAATATTTCGGGAAAATGGCTTTAAAGGCTCCGGTCTGATGCGTAAATTAACATTTTTATAATAGCTCCGAAACTAATTGAGATATGAAATTACTTAGCATTACAAATATGTATATATATTTATAATACAAATATTTTATTCAAAACATATTTTTAAAAATCAATAATTTTCAATCTATACGCAATTATATATATATTTTTAGCTTTTTGGACATTAAAGCTTAAGTATTGCGATCGTAAAAAAAACTAACCTGAAATTTTGATGGATTTCGACGTCTCATGACCCCCCGAAACCTAAAAAATAGTCTTTGCAATGCCGTCTGTCTGTGTGTCTATTAAAACTTAAAATTAAAGGTAGTTTACTGAAGGGCAAAAAGAGAAAAAGTCGATTTTCTCAAAATCAGCTCAAACGATTTTGATTAAATTTCATTTATAAACATTAATAAATATTCCAAACAAAATGGCTACCTTCAATATTTCGGAAAAATGGCTTTAAGGGCTCCGGTCTGATGCGTCAATTAACATTTTTTTAAATAGCTCTGAAACTATTTGAGATATGAAATTACTTAGCATTACAAATATGTATATATATATATAATACAGATATTTTATCCGAAACATATTTTTATAAAATCAATAACTTTCAATCTATACGCAATTATATGAATTTTTTAACTTTTTGGACATTAAAGTTTAAGTATTGCGACCGTAAAAAAAAACTAACCTGAAATGTTGATGGATGTCGACGTCTCATGACCCCCCCGAACCCTAAAAAATAGTCTTTGCAATGCCGTCTGTCTGTGTGTCTATAAAAACTTAAAATTAAGGGTAGTTTACTGAAGGGCGAAAAGAGAAAAATTTGACTTTCTCAAAATCTGCTCAAATGATTTTGATTAAAATTCGTATCTAGGCGTTGATTAAGATTATAAATAAACTGGCTATTTTAATTTTCCTATGAAAATGATTTATAGGGTACTTTACAGAAGCGTTAATTTCCGTATCTCCACAACTATTTGAGAAACTAAACAACTTATCATTGCAAAATTGTAGGACTATTAGAAATAAAAAACTTTTATTTGACATATATTTTTATAAAAGCAACAGTTTCTGAGATATTTGCAAATATATTAATACAATTTTGTGAGCTTTAGTTGTAAACATATACTACTTAAGTCTTAACGCAATAATTCTCCAATGCCATAGAGTAATTAAATATAAGTATCTAAAAAAGTATGTTATTTTCCCTTAAAGCTCTTAGGAGAAATGTTTGCATAGCAATGATCTATCTCCATTTTAGACTCAATAGTCAATATTTATATTTTTTATTGTTCAAAATGTATAAATGAATAATTAAATATCAATGCGATGACTTGAAGATCTGCAACACCTTATAAAATGTTAAAATTTTAACCAGAAATCGAAATTTTAATACGAAGTGTTGACCCTTGTGGAAGACATTAAACTGTTTGAAATGTTCTTAGGTGGACAAAGATGCGCCTATTTTCTCATTAATTCTATATAATTGTATATTATTTTATGCATGTTCTTATGTGGAGTGGTGATGATACAATGTACATTATTCTGTTCAGAAATCTTTCGAGTTTATAGAAAGAGAGAGAAAGTCTGTGCGGTGCGCCGTACCATTTATTTATTTACAAAAACTTGAAATATTATATTTATAAACATATTTCGAAACCTTTAAACTATATTTTGACGTGAATTATAATTGGAATAAAAAAAAAAACTTCTTTAAGCAAGGCGGCATTTCTGAAAGTTTTCAAA
The DNA here is from genome assembly GCA_033556935.1 of Timema podura. Classification (NCBI taxonomy): domain Eukaryota; kingdom Metazoa; phylum Arthropoda; class Insecta; order Phasmatodea; family Timematidae; genus Timema; species Timema podura. The sequence goes on along the minus strand of JAVRXN010000009.1, from coordinate 96,640,243 downwards.
ACTTTTTAACGTGCCGGTAGGTGGCATCCTTAATATGTGTTTACGAAAAAAAACCTCATCTCTCGTAAGATAATACACGATTTTTTTGCACTCTCTCAGATTCTTTGGTAAGGGGTGAAGGGGTTTAGGGCGGATGGAGGGGTGAGAATGGGGATCGCTTCTTCACGGCCAATGCTCCGGAGCGCTGCTTGGGAGATGCTATGAAACGTAAGGCAAGGGCACCTCACGCGCGTAGAGTTATAAAAGATAAACTTTAATCAATAATCACGAGATGTGTCGAGTGAAAGGGCCCGGAGGGAAGGGGAGGGGTATAAAGAGGGCCACGCCTTCATTCGCCACCAGCCGGTTCCGGACGAAATAACTCATACTAACAATTTTAATAAACTTGAATATTATTTATTTTACCTTATGTTTTAGGACTAAAAGATTTGACATTGAAGCCATTAACTTGTTAAATATGGTCTATTTCTCACTCTCGATCCCCAAACACTATTTTCACTAAATAGGTTTTTTTTTTGCACCGCGTTTTACTACCTGTTTAGACTCTACGCTTATTACTAAATTACACTAATGGGTTAGGGATTAAGAAGGCTTAATTTAAAGGAAGTGTGCCAACATTTTCGGGAAGGGAAAGTGGAAAACCATTTAGTAAAACCACCCTTAGTGCACCCAAATGTGATTGAACCCCGATCTACTAGTCTTCGGAAGTCTAGTCTAACACGAAAGTGGTTTTGTTAGACCACGCGGCCACCGAAGCGGGTATCACTGCGTCTTACTACCTATCCAGTCTATACTCATCAATTATAATTACTCTAATAGGGCAGGGATGAGAAAAGAAGCATTTTTTTAAGTAATCTACCCCCCATTTGCGTGGAAGCAGAGTGGGAAACCGATTATGAAAAACTATCCTCACTAGACCCAACTGGGATTTGAACCCCGATATCCACAACATAAGCAGGCTAGTCCAACACGAGAGTGACGCCCTAGACCATTCGTCCGCTGAACAGGGTCACTAAATATATTCATTGATATAAATTAAATTTTAATAAATATGACTAAAATGTTGCTTGCTACATTAAACCTAATAAAATTTAACTAATTTCAAACTATTCCAACTACAAAGAAAAACTTTGAACCAATATAACTCTGTGTTACAATTGTTATGTAATTTGGCTATTATTATTTTCGGAAAAAATTAATTACTATTTTACATGATCAAATGTAAAATCATCAAAGCTCCACCATATCCATTTAATAACTATGAATTATTTATTGTATGAATGATCACAAAGTACAATTAGTAAAAAACAAATAAAATAGTTTAATCTCACAATAAATCTTTGCTAAAAAAATGAGCTATAAAATAGTTTAAAATTTACAATATTTCAGGAATAAGAGTCAATATTATTACCAGTATATATTTTAGTTTTTCCTCATTTTCTACTCCTTAAGTTGGTATGGGAGTTGAATATTTTTTTTAATAAAATTTTATTTTAGCCAATAAATAAACTGTTGCTCAGAAGATCTGTTTAGTTTTATTAACTACACATAGTAATTTAAATATCTATTTAATAATTTCATGGGCATGTTGGCATTATTGAGCAGAATTTTTTTAAATGAAGAAGAAAACTCTTGGTCAAATGCTGCAATGCTTATAATAAATAATCGACAACTGTTGAGATTATTATGTTAAGAAAATTAAACTACATAATATATTTGATTTTTAACTAGATCCATTACAGTTTCCCGCCTATGGTCTGGGTTAGTTTTTTATTCAAATCATATATTTTCCACTACCGGTTTGCTAGGCATATCGTAGCTTCATATGCCTTATAATATAACTTAAGACTAGGACAGGCACAACCTCCAGCCCGCTGGCGTTAATTTATCACTGTGAAAGTGTAAACCCACATTTCACCAATGATAGTTTTTTTAGACATGCCAAGAATTGAATCCGGGACTCTTAGCTCAGTAGACAGGATGCTACAGACTGAGCTAAGGTGTCGGATTCACGTATATAATTTATATTGGTGACAAAAGGTATTGGAAATGTGAAAAATATATATATTAGAAAGTCCGGATTGGATCACCCATTGAGTACAGTTTTTTTCCGTAGTATTGTTTTTCATCTGCCTTCCAATCAAATGCTAATGCATTTATTTAAATATTTTATTCCTTACACCTGATTCGGTGGCCATGTGGTCCAAGAAGTCACTTTTGAAATAGATTTGACTGCCGATGACGGGAAACTTGTAGTTTGATTTCGGTTGGGTGTATTTAGCTTTTTTTTTCCTAAATGGTTTCCCACTCTCTCTTCAAGTCAATGTGGGTACACTTCTTCCTGGTTCAACCTTTCCTCACCCCAAACCCATTAGAGTATTTAGTACATAGGCGCATAACCCAAATGGATAGTGAGAGGTGGTGCCTATATATTTCAAAGTAATAAACACCATCAAATATAAAGGGGTCTAATATATATATATATATATATATATATTATATATATATATATATATATATATATATATATATATATATATACATATACATATATATATATACAGTGTTTGGAGACTCATAGCCCAAACTGCACATATAGCTTGTTTGAACTAAAATTAATACAAAATCCCTGTACACTTACACCCGGAAAACTATGATGATACCATTAAATGGTGTCCAAAATTTCGGCGTATAGCGCCGTGATAGCAAGGCTGGTCAAGCTTGCGTGTACAACAGGTTGCATAGAAGTTATGCGCACGACACTGAACATGTAATAGTGGCAAGCACTTTCTGTGTTGTAGGACCGTTATTGATGGCCCTCAGAACGTATTCGCCTTTCTAGATGTAGTGGTGGGTTGTTTACTATTAATTGTGGTATGTTGCGCTGCCATGCTCCAAGATGTCGAGGTGTGTAGTAACGCGTGCCTAATTCCTATGCAACCTGTTGTACACGCATGCGCATGCTTGAACAGCTTTGCTCTCCCGGTGCTGTACGCCGAAATTTTAGACACAATTTAATGGTATTAGCATAGTTTTTCAGATGTAAGTGTATAGGGATTTTTAATTACTTTTGGTTCAAACAAGCTATATGTGCAGTTTGGGTTATGAGTTTCCGAACACTGTATATATGGGAACAAGGCGTCGGCTTAATATTAGACGTGTCAACCTTGTATGGGTGCTTGAGACGGTTTGAATGTTTGGAGCTTAATGAGAAATGTCATCCGTTGAGTCAGGTCTCCACCCCCCCCCCGCCCCCCGTCTCAAACCCTCTTTCAACAACTCGGGTACACACGAAACCAAACATTTGTGGACCTTTCTTTACACCTGCAGAAGAAAATATTAAAAAATATATACATATTAAAGCAATGTATATTAACATAAGTAACTAACACCTTAACGAACACATGTGGGCACGCGAACTAAGTGTTAGACTCATCTAGTTTAGTTTTCTGGTGATAAGAAAGTTGGGGTTTGAATCTCGGCCTGGTAAACTGTATATGATTTTATTAAAAAGCTTTCCCACTCTTTCTCCACGCAAATGCTGGTAAATTTACTATAAGTCCTGCCTTATTTTTTTCTTACCCATTTAGCATGGTCAAAATAAGTATAGCTCACACAGGTTTAATATGGCTATACAATTAGTCAAAATAAAATTTTAAAAATATAAATAAGGAAGGAGTGAGGATCTGGCCTGGCCATTAGACTTGAGGGAAGATGGAAAATCTAAACTCAATAAAACCATACGGGATTAAATGTCAGTTTATCGATCGGCTATACTGACATATCGCTTGAATTTTTAAATATAATTATTACTTTCTTCTTTTGATTATGTCTGAAACAACCATTTTTACCTTTTAATACCAATCGTTCGAAATCTAGCGCTATGGGATAGAAAAAATTCTCAAATTTATAAAGCATTACAGCCTAATTATATGTATATCTTTTATCACTGTATATCATTAATTCAAACAAATACTGCCACTTTGAAAATTGTTGTTCAATTATGTTTAAAATAAATGCAGATAAAAGAAAAGATAATTAAAATAAAATTAATTCAAGTCCTATGTTTATGAATTAAATAGCCAAGTTATTATAGTTGTTAATTATTGTTATGGCCACATCTAAATATTATATTCTTTAAAAATATCAAGGTATCAGGTTCGATTCCCGTGTCCAGATATAATTTTTCAATTTAAAGAATACCCTATGGTTTATATTTGTGTTTTTTTTATTTTAGCACCATGTCTTACTAATCGTTTGGACTATACGCCTATGTACTCATTACTCTGATGGGGTAGGAAAAAATATGGTTGAATTTAGAGGAAGTGTACCCGTATTTACGTTGAGGGAAAAGACAAATTTTTTGAACCCCTTAAGTAAACCCAACTTGGATTGAACCCTAATCGCTCCATCATCGGGAGTCTATTCTACTATGAGAGTGACTTAGAGCATGCGGCCACTGGCTTCCAACTATAATAACTTTTGAACAGTTGTCTTTAAATGGGAAGATTATTTCTTCAAATATAAATATGATTAAAACTTTATTCAAAATAACTAACAAGTTTTTAAATATTCAAAGAATGTAAGATATGTATGTTTTAAATTCAATCGTAAAATTGAATAAAAATGTGTATTTCAGTTATTGATCATGAATAAAAATACTTTATCAAACTACTTTGCTTTCAAAAGTATTTTTGTATTCAATACAGCTCAGGGATAATTTGATAATATTCATGAAAACCCGCTTTACAATCGTAGTTTGTAAAAAATATGTTAATTTTATCGACTAATATTATTACTTCCCTTTTCATAACCGCTTTCTTTTTTAAAAAATCCGTCTGTTTTCTTAGACGGAAGTGGAGAATCCTCTTTCTAAATCCGACTCCGCAATATTGTGTATCCATATAATTTCATTCCGAGCAGCGACGGAGACAATGCGATGTCTGGTGGCGTCGTCACCGCAACACACAAATAAGACCAATTAATTTTAGGTCGTCGAGACTTTGCAGCAGGCAGTTCCCCGCCGAGATTTGGACCAGAATTCCAATGCCGCAACTAATGAGATATTATACCAGGCAACAAACCTCCTTTCTTGAAAGACGCCACTCCCCTCGCCTCGCCTCCTCCCGCCCTCCCGCCTCTTTTCCTCGAACTTCTATCGACGGTGGTAAAAATGATCTACATCGGTCGTTGCCAAACACTAAAAATTGAAAAATAAAATCAATATTTCCAACTTCACTATTTATTTTTACCTTTTTTTTTTATCGTGTCTTAGTTTTCGTTTGGGTTATACGTACGCAAAATGTACGCTTAATGGATTAGGAATGAGAGCAGTAAAAATTTTAGATGGAATATACCTTAATTGCGTAGAAGAAAAGTGAGAAAATTTATGACATACCAACGTCATTACCGGGATTCAAGCCCCGATCTCCCCATCACTGGCAGTCCAGTGAAGCCTCATGCAAACTGTGATGCTATTCAGTTTCTATTAACTGTATATATTTTTATTATTATTACTGTTATCACTTTGGCTCTTAACGCCTTGTTTGTTATCATAGACCAAGTGAACTAATCATAAGGTTAATCTACTCTCTATAATGTTCTTAAAAACCAATATACTCTGGTTTTACCATGACGGGGTGGTTGAGGTTCGAATACCAGTTAGATGTAATAAGAATATTTTTTCTTAAATGGTTTCCCAACCTCTCTCCATCTTAACACCATTATATTTCTTCTAGATTTTACTTTTCTTATCCTTTCTTCATTAATGTGATTAAAATGCGGATAGCAACGACATGACTAAAACAAATTACTAAATATATTGGAATGTAATGTTTTAAAACTATCAATAAAACTCTCGTGAGAAAAGCAATTCCAACGAAATCCTTAAGTAAATTTGTTATGATTTATGGTGGTAAATGTCCGCCTACTGTATATCACAACCAGAGATATGAAAAAAGTATCGAATCTTGACTAATAGCGATATTTTCCTTTCAATACTAGTATTGTTTACTCGATACTTTCGCTGATATTAGTACTTACATTCAGGTATCGGATCGGTATCAAAATAAACAACATTTTTGCTATCCTCACTCATGCTGGGACTAAAATAATGTCTACTAGGGTGGGCTGTGGAGGAAGAACAAATGACACTAGTTCTCAATTCTCATTCATTTTCTACAAATCTAGCATTCAGTCTCCTTTAGCTTATAATAGCCGTTCTTTCATCTTAGTTTATCAATACAGCTGCCGCCTAAGGGGAGAGTGACGACCAGTCTTACTACCCCTTCCTTTATCAATGAGCACGGTCATTGTAAACTAAACAAAAGAAGCTCAGACGATGCAAAAATGTTTATATGTGTTTTTTTAAGCAGATAAAGCAGGACAGGGCATCAATCATTCTATTGTTTGTCTATCATGATAGAGTATATAAACGACGAATGTCGTTAAAAAATGGCGCTTCTCAGAAGTGAGTAATTGTGGAAGTTTTTCAAGAAGTTGGATAATGAAAAAGCATCTCCCTAAAAAAAAATCTATAAAGATACTTATTGCTATCGATACTTTTACTTCGATACTAGTACGGTATCGATATTTTTCTTCCGATACTTTTAATGAGTAGGACTACTTTTCTTTCAATACAACATCCATACTCACAACATAGACCACAGTTGAAGTTGTTAGTTTGATGAACCTACCTTACATGAGTTCTCTACCCCTTGGATCTGAAGTGCAGAAGATAAAATAAGTGCGTCCGCAGCAGCGAGAGTCGGTGTCAATATTTTATGACGAAGAGCCCAACAGTTTCCTGCCCGGACTACAAGTCTAGGTACGGAGATAGACAGATGACTCCCAACGTACAGGTTCAGCGATTATTCCTCTCACAGGGAAGCCGAGAGAAGTTTCGAGTCTCGGCCACGAGAAGGAATGGAGCTGTCTGTATTCCCATCCCTGTTAAATATTCTACAGCTACGGGTCCGCGCGTGCACGCCGAGAGTTTCTACAATCTTGTTTCCTTCTACCTGCTGGTGTTTTTCATCCTAATAGCTTATGTTCTCTGTACTTTGATTTCTTTATGTTGAACCTTTCTTATCTATTTATTAAACTCCCCTTCCTCTTTTGAATACGGAACCAAATCTGTAAAACTATGATGTGTGGGTGATGTAGGACACGCGAGTTAAGGAAGGGCATAGTATAATTTTCTTCACATGGTGATATCAACAGTTCTTGAATAACTATTGTGAGCAGGACCCAGATTCTGATGACCTAAAAATGACCTTAAGATTCTAAAAAATTGATAGTATTAAAAACAATATCTTAAAAAATATGAACAAAAACTCGTAAATATGCACACGACTAAATCAAACACGCAGTTTACTAATGTAAATAATTGTGATGAAAAAGTCTCAACGACTAAACTCCTTCATTCTGATACATAAAATATGTATTTAAAAACAATTTATTCAGAAATAATAGCTACCCCTTCCCAAGTCAACCCTCTCCAGCCTAGTTGCAGTCTCACCAGGAAAGTGTATTTTACAACCAGATAAGCAAAGAAATACAAAGTTTATTGAATGTATTATATTCTCATTCTGAAAACCCATGTGTTAATTTTTTATATATATTTAACCATTTAGCCATTTTTTAAACGTATCAAAAGTATTAAAATATACTTACTTATTCAACATGAAAGCCTAAATGACTAAGAAATTCTTAAAGTGGCTCAAAAATAATGCAAACCAAGAAAATATCACCTTAAATCCCAAAATTACAAAAAAAAGACCTATTAAATATACATAGCTTCAACAAGAGGATCATTAGCAGAGTTAATCTTTGTCTGTGACGAACAAAAAGAAAAAGATGACTTGTCATCAAAATCCAGGCCCTGTTTATGAGCAATGCGGCATTAGCTGAGAAACTTTTTAAATGAAGATAAAGAGTTGTAATTAAATTCCAGGACACCCTTGACAAAAATTCAACAACTGTTGAACTGTTGTCTGAAGACAGTTAAACTCTTATGTTTCTACTGGAACAATATTTTATTTATTTAGGCTAAAAGAAAGTTTTGATATAAAAACTGAAAAAAACCTTCCCTTAACTCGCGTTCCCTACACTCCCAACGTAGGTATTAAAACTATTTATGAACATGCATATATTAATAGGTATTTTTTTAAACTTCATATAATTTATAGGGTGTTGCCGGGTTTAACGGCTAGACGTTGGAAAGTGGTAGTGGATAATAAACTAACACAAAAGTCCTTTGGAGATTTGCTCATTTTCGCTTCCTTTTCGCGCAAACAGCAAAATACTAAATAGATAGGTATTAAATAAAATACTTTATTTATTTTGTTCCAATTGGTGGCCTCCAGCCCGGAGACAAGCAATGGACCTATCAATGACAGAACGAGTGTCTGACCGACATTGTGCGACTATTGTTTCTTCGCACGCTTGCATTATCCTTTTCGTAATGATTGAAGGTCATTAACAGGCACTTCATACATTTTTTTGTTTGAGAGTACCCCACAAAAAAAAATCTAAAATAATGGCGTTAAATCAGATGTACGTGAAGGCAAAGTCTCCATCACGACCGATCCATCTTCAAGGAAAATTACCTAATATTAAGTCATTACCGAAGACTTCTGAAGAAAAACGTGTTTTGATTTAGTTTTTTACTTTTTGCACGAAAAGGAAGTTAGAACGAACAAATCTCCAAAATACATTTTGAGTTAGTTTTTTTGATTCAGTACCACTTATAAAAGTTTAGTTTTTCAACTTGGGAACACCTTGTAATATAGTATTGTGTTACATAATGTGGGGATGAAGGATAAGTTGGACAGATAGGCTGAATAATGAAGTTCTAAGAAAGTTCAATTAAAATATAACCATTCTGCAGGTGAGTCAAGAAGAAAAGCCAACTGGATTGGTTAGGATATGAGAAGAAATGGTTAATTGAGTGATGTCATAGAAGGCAAAGTGGAATACAACGAGTACAACTGACGGATGATCTAAAGCAAGGAAATAAGTTGAGGTATTCGGATGTACAAAAGGAAGCTGTTGGTAGAAAATGCTTGAGAGATTAATTTGGACAGGGCAACGGATATGTCGATAGTCATAACACCACTCAGATACAATTCTATATTGGTCACTAATTAAATAAAAATCCAAACTTTGTGTTACATTAAAAGATGCTCATGATATTATGAAATAAAGAAGTAAATTTATTAATTTGAATATTGCACTTAGGAGCTAATACACATAAAAATTAGCTGTTTATAAAAATTGTAATAAGTTTTTGATCTAGTAGAAGGCAACTTCTATCGACCATTGAGTCTTGTTTTAGTTGCTAAGTCTATTATTATTATTGTAGGCTTCAATTCTAGTACCTATTTTAATTTGTCATTTTTTCCCCGCGATGAGCTGCCAAATTTGTGGTCCAATCTCAGCGAAAATTTTGCATGGACATTCTTTGAACCTAGGTCACAGACATATATTTCCTTGTCTGTGACCTAGGCCTAAAAATGTATTTACATGATTTTTCAATCTGTTTAATCCATTTCACTATGGCAGCCAACCGGCCCCGTGGTATAGTGGTCGGTGCACTTGGTTAGGGGGCCAGGGGTCCCGGTTTCGATTCACGGCTAGTTCCGCTGGTATTTTTCCCGAAAAGGTTAACTACCCCAACGGTAACCAAGGTTTTCTTGGTTAGGTTAAGTTAGGCTTAAGTGTTTCCACTGGTTCCACATCCTCATATTAATTATAATCATGGAGATGAAAGAACCCTTAGAAAGAAGGTAGATTTACATCGGGCGTCCCTGGACAATGGTCATTAGTACAGTATCTGTCCACTCTAGGATCGAATGATTATCCAGCGTGCAATTAATAGCATGCGGCTAAGGTTTTGTTAGTTATCATTCATGTGATTTAATTAAAAACTATTATATAGTCCGTTAATATTTCACTAAATGAATCTCTATTGAACTTCTTCGTCAAAAACGGGGCAAGTCGGGTTTCCAAACCCTGACCCACTTCCGAAAATGAATTTCCATAAGTGATTTTTTATGTGATTTTCCCATTCTCACTCAACACTAATGTTTATGCATTTGTTCTGAGCTATACTCCTCATTCCTGATTCTTAGAATATGTCAATAAGTTCAATAATTCTTAGAATAGTTCAATTGTGTTGAATGTATGACTGAAATTAAAAAAATAATCAGATTGAGAAAGATTAAGAACAATATAAAGTCTAATTTGAAAGGAAAATTCAAATGACATGTTGTGGGAGCTGGGTGACTTCCCAAATAAATACAATCAGTTGGATTCAAACCCTGACCTCCCAACTTCAATTATTTGAATCACCTACCTAGCTCTATTGGTTGGTTCATTCTTAATTTTTTTTTCTGTTTTTTGGGGGGGGGGCGGGGGCTCATTGTCCTGAACCCTTGATCCTTCTCTTTCTAACCACCCTTCTCATTTTATTTCTTGCTATCAATCTCTTTCCTCTGTCGCAAAGGTCTTGGAAGTGTCTTCCAACTAAACGTATTCTTTTTAGTATTTAAATAAAATTATTATTTAAATTAATAACTATTTATAAATAAGAAAGCACATCTAGATATTTTATCTAATATTAAGAAATATATTTTAAAAAAGGATGTTTAGCAAAGGATGTTTAGATGTTGACTAAAATATTCTAAAAATATAACTAGAAAAGTGAGAGAAGAAGGGATAATATTTTTGCACACAGTGATTAGAGGGGGAAGAGGTCATCACTTAATTTTTATCTACTCATCTATTTATTATTAAATTTTTGTCCGGTATTTTGGCACCCTATATTATTATTATTATTATTATTATTATTATTATTATTATTATTATTATTATTATATATTTCTATCATGCATCACGTGATGAGGGGAAGAGAGGCTGTTTATTTATATTATACATAATATAACTGGGGCGTAAATTTTAAGTCTCGCCAAGGGCATATGAAACCGTTGCGCAAGCTCTTCTCTCTGTGTGTTTATATACCCTATATATAATTCTTTCTCTCTTTAAGCTCAGTGTCCGTCACATCCTTTACTGACCCTACTATATTTATCTTCAAACGTATTTCACACTAATGGAATACTAAAGTAAAGAGGATGTCTTGGGGTACAAACATTTTCTGAGAAAGCTCTACTTTATTTTATGCCATGACCTCTTTCCTTTTTAATTCATTGGGCCTTCACTCTTTTCATTTTTATGGAATTCTTACAAGGACTGGATAAAAAAGTGCATCTTGAGTGAGTGAGTGAGTGAGTGAGTGAGTGAGAGAGAGTCTTAATTTGGGTGTTTTTTTTAATATAGGCCTAATTTGGCTATATGAAAGTTAAAGTGTTTTCAAGAATAAATATTATGACTGTGTGTAATAACGTTCGTTCATCTTTACTACCCTTTTTTTAGGGGTAGGTAGATATTTAAGGTAGCCGCCTCAGTAAGTGAGAATTGCCACGAAGACGTTTAGCTCTAATACAATATTTGATTCTATATTTCAAAATCTGGTTCACGCCAAATAAAGTCAAAATATTCCAACAGGGCTCTTTTTCCTTAACAGCTTTATGTTTGAGTTTAATTAATAGAAAAAAATGTGTGAAAATGTAACATTAGCTCATTTTAAACGATTTTTAATTATATTTGTGGAGCTATGAGACTAGGCTTGATGAAAAGGGTTTATTTAGCCTTCTTTTAATAATACAGTAATTTTTTGATAGGCTCACAACATAAAATGTTAAAATATCTGAGAACTGGCAGCAAGCTTTCTTATTTAATTGAGATAGGAAGTTCCGTAGTTTTCTTTCCCTCTTTCATAATGACATGGCAAAGTATGATGTAGATGAAGGGTGAAGGGGAGTATAAGCTTATGGAAATAGATAAAAATAATCATAGGAAACGACACAGACCATTGTATTTAATGCCGTGTGGCCTAACAGCGATTGATATTTTCTTGCTGACTGAGGCGGCAACCTTAACGTTCACTTTCTGAACTGATGACTATATCAGCACACGCGTTAAAAAACGAACTTAATTCTAAAACAGACACAACACCCAGCCTCCTGCCGTTAATTCTTCACTGTGAGAGGGAAAACTCATACTTCCACCAATGAATAATTATTTTTTGGCCTTTACGGAAATCAAACCTGGGATCCTTAAGTCAGTAGGTAGACAAGCTAACGACTGAACTATAGTGTTGACTTCTTCTTTAACTGACGTACTAATATATCGCTGATTTTAAAACTTAACCATTTGCAATAGCTTAGCTAGGAAATTGAATACCACCAGATAAAAAAAACTGATATGTTTAAGGTAGGATGGAAGGGTGCGCGGGTGAAAGTGGTATTTTCTCATTTTTAGTACCAGATGTGTTTTTTTATCAATAATCTACAAATCCAATATTGTTTGGGTAGATACTTGTAGTTTAATTTTTTACAAATAATTTCAACATTTCATGAATACCTGTCATGGGCATTCCTTAATTTGACTAGGAACTTTATCTCAATTTTATATCTCCTATATTCCCATGAAAAATAGTCAATAACTTTGTAGATTACTATGTAGGAAATCAAACACTAATAATAATAATTACTGTCTTATGAAACAGTATTTTTATTTATTAAAATAATTATTAAAAATTTAAAAAAATACGAAACTTACCTATCATTCCGCTACGTCCCACCTTAACGAACATTTGGTAAGTAAAATATTTAATAACATGCCTTAAAAATTAACTTAAAATTACTCGCTTCGGTGGCCGCATGATCTAAGGTCCTAATCTCACATTATACTATACAGCTGATGACGGGGAGCTTGGGGCTCGAATCCTAGTCGGTTGTAATAAGTTTTTCCTTAAATTGTTTTCCACTCTCTCTCCACGCAATTGCGTTTACACTACCTATAAATTCAATCTTCCTATTCCCTAACTTATTAGCGCAATTAGTATATAGGCGTATAAACCGAACGGGTAGTAAGACGTGGTGCTAGAAAAAACTTAAAAAAAAAGATAGTGGTACGCACTAAACACTATCATTCAGAATAATTAATACCTTTGTTAATTGGATGAGCCTATATGCAATTATTAATTTAATTTAGCCAATGCTTTATATCAAACTAGTGTTTATAAAATAACTTACAGTATTAATTTAACAAGCTGGTTTGATAAGCTATTTCTTACCATTTATGAAAGGTTGTAGCTCTATTTCAACAAACTAGCAAATGTTTAGGTTTAACTGGATGGTAAATACAGCTTGTTGAGGGACAGTTTGTGGTCAGTTAACGAGGTCATACTTGCTTTGCTCCTCTTGATAAGTTATTTAAGATGGGAGGGTCCACACAGCTAATGTGGGGGGCGAAGCGGCTTCGTCCGCTGATCCTATGTGGTGGTCGCTACACTGCCCACACACACATGTACATGTGTGTATAGTACCTGATGGACTACGGTATTTTACATGCACGTCCACATACACACGATGTCAGGAGTTGCTAGGAGGGGTAGGGGAAGAGGAAAAACACTATACAATTTTCTAAAATAATAACTAGGGTCTGATTTTCTTAGGAATCTCGTTATTTGAAAACTGGAAAATCTCTTGCCATAATGATGGGGCTAAAATACAATAATTTTATTTATATATACGCTTAATCACCAATATAAGAATATATCATACAGTATCTATAAGCCCGCTTTAATGGCTGCATGGTATAGGGCGCTACTCCTGCATTTTTCTAGATGAACCTTATAATTAATAAATCAAATAGGACGTATTTCTTGATTGCCAAATTTTAGTGACTTATCAATGTTAATGATCGAAAGTAGGTTTCCTTTAAAAATAAGTATGATACCCATTTTTAAAAAATCCCTCTTTTAACTAGATACATACGAGTAAATATATATATAAAAAAATTGTTTCATGAAATAGTTTTACATGTTATTTCTACAAGTATTTAGTTAAATAACTAATCAATACATTTTTAATATATTTTTAACGTGTTTATTATTTAATTACTTAAAAGAAGTGTGGAGATGTGGTATAGGTTTTAAAATCCCTCCTTCTATAACACTCTCTTTCTCTTTTTATCTTTCTCACCATCTTTTTATCCATACCTCTCATTTAAAATTATTTTTAAAACTGTTCACGAAACGTACTAACACTCATTGAAGCCATGTTTACAGTACACCGTGTTCATAGATCTGACCTATTATTTAAAAATAAAGCTTAAGGAGGCTACCTACGAGAGCTCAAAGATGCGACTTAAGTAATCACAAATTATTACAGAAGGAATTTGTTATTTAAGAAATTCGTTTCGCGGTAAAATAGAGGTAAAAAGTATCAACATATTTGAATAGAAGTAAAAGCCCTAAATTTGTAGTTTTTTTAAAATAAAGGTTAACACCAAATATTGAAACTTTGATATCAAATGAAGTGGTTAGAAACATAGATAAGACTTCCCTAAAAAAAATTGCGGCTTATTTTATTTGGGCTCCTACAAAATAAGATAATTGAGGATTTATTTAGTGTATTTGAATCTTCAGAACTACCTTTTCCATAATATATATAGCAGTGTGAGGATACTATTTTTCAAGTAGGTGGTGCCCTTAGTCCCAACAATCCTAAGGGGCCTTCATTGAAACCACACTTGACATTTTATAGTATAGATATACTAATTTTAATATGACTACACATAACTTACATGTAGTTGTCTACTACTCTGCTAGTCTCTAATTTACTTATCAAGGTTATTTTTGTGTTTTATTTATAAACAATTTATTAATTTTATTACCACAGTTATATTCCCCTTCACTCGTCCTTCCTACCTTTGGAACGCAGGGAATTTTTCTTTCTGGTCATTTGGGTCAATACTGTTTGCAGTTAAAAGTGGCAACACTGAATAGTATTAGCAGCCTGTAAAGATATGTTTTTATCCTATAAAAAAGGTAAGAAAATTATGTTGTGCAACACATACAAGAACCAGATAGCGACTCACATTCCGAATAAGACTTAGTTTCTCATTTTCATGTTCTTTTAATAAAACTAAGTCATTTTTATTTTTTAAATTAATTTATATAGCGTAGTTATTAATAAAATAGGTTGGAAAATAAATTATCAGAATTAAGTTTGGATAAATAAATATTTTAAATAAAAAGGGGTGTTTTCGAGTAAAATTTGGGACAAAAATCAAACATCGTACAACAAGGGCTATTCGTTAGTTTTTTGGCTGAAGTTTTCATTGTGTCTTAAGCAAAGAAAACTAAGACGGGTTTGTTTGGATTCAATAGTTATGTGTGTCAACGAGGAAGAGAACAGCAAAAAAAAAAAAAAAAAAGCAGAAGAGTCGGAAATATCAATACGAGAATGAAAACGAAAGCTGGAATGTATCGTGTCTTGAGAAAAGCCGAAGCAGAGAGTAGATATAAGGATGGAAGGAGATGGAGATATACTTTGTAAAGAAAAAAGGGAGAGTGTGTTCAAGGAAAGGGCGAGTTCAGAAAGGAAACGCTACCTCGGTCTCCTCAAATATTAATGCTTTCATCAATATTAATAGCGGGGTGCCGTTTGGGAGGTAGCTCGCTGCGTGGAAAGACGGGAGGGGCGGGGACCCCAAGTAGCGGCCCGTGCTTGGTACAAGGCACCCCTCACTCCCTCCACTAGTTGGACAGGCTGCTGGAGAGAGTTTACTCGTTACTGACGAGAAATATTATCTTGGGACATGGCTTACACAGGACTTGCTTAATTTCATGATCCTAGTATTTGCTTACCTTTTTTTTTAAACAGTGGTTTTAATTTCTCTAGTGTATCTGTGTTTGTATTACATATTTTATCACCACGTCTTACTACCGGTTCAGTTTATACACATATACGATAATTACTCTAATGGAGTAGGGATGTATAGGTAATATACCCTCATTTGCTTGAAAGAGAATGGGAAACCATTTAGGAAAACCACCCTTCATAGACCCAACTGGGACTCAAACCCCAATCTCCCCTTCATCAGCAGGCCAGTATAACACGAGAGTGACGCCTTAGACCATTAAGACACTGAACCGGGTGTGTATTCATGTTTATGTGTGTGTGTAAATATATATATATACATATACATGTGTGTATGTGTATGGGTGTGTGTATGTGGAGCGTTTTCTGGGTAGTGAAAGATATACTCGCATATATTACACAAGAGTACGTAATTGAAAATTTGGGCAAGTATATACGTTTTTTTTTTACTACTAATAGAAAAATCAAACAAAGATATTGGTTACAATAAATTAATTTTTAACATTTTATGTATTATTTTTTTAGATTTCTAGGACATGTAAATTATAGTTTTAAAATAGTTTTTTCAAAAATATTGACCTTGTCTGTATCAATCTCTGTTGGACAATGTTTTTTGTAAATTATAGGGTAGGTAGATTTTAAATATTGACACGTCAGAGGTTTTAAGTTTTTACGAATGCCAGGCCTCCACCGTGGTTCGGATTCCACGTTAAACTGTAGGTCCTTCATTTCATCTCACAATCACCCTACCATTACACATTAGCGTAAGTGCGTATAACCCGAACGGGTAGTAAGACGCGGTGCTAATAATAATAATAATAATAATAATAATAATAATAATAATAATAATAATAATAAGTTTTTACCCATTATTTGTATTGATTCACTTCTTCGCTCGATTGATTGTGTCAGTTGCCACACGATATCTCAAGAGGCTATACTTCCTTGTTGTTCTTATCAATCGTCTTGGAAGAGTGTATTTTGTAGGATATCTATAGTTCGCTTGTAATCTAAGAGTACATCTTGTGTTCTTCGAGTGTAGGATAGTCCTTAATATGTTATAGTGTGTCTAGTATCAGTTGATAAACATTTGTAATAGTATGTTGTAATGTCGCTTAGCGGATACATTTCAGTAAGATTATTAGATAGACTCTAGATATTATTACAAGTTGAGATTTTTCCTGGCTCCGGTATGTGTTCTTCTATGGTTACTTACTTATTCTATGACACTAGGAACTTGAAAGTTCGTTGCTGCACTTACTAAACTACGCCCCCAATCCTTATATCTCTAGCTAGTTCTATTCACTCCCCCTCATTACACCCTCTCTCTTTCTGGTCCATTATAATATAATCCTCCAATCTACGTGCAAGACTTCCCACTGGTCTCTTCCCATTGGGTTTGCCAGTCAGTACCCCGGACAGGGTTCAAGATTCTTCCGTTTGCGCTGCCTGTCCTGTCCACAGTAGCCTGTTAGATTTGCTTATACTAACAATGCCTGGTTACATGATATGTAACTCATCTTTTGTAACCTTCTCCATTATACATTATATTCATCCCTATTATGGGCCAGATATTTTCATAAGCACTTTTTCTTTGAGTCCGATAAATTTGTTTTATTCATGTCTTCATTGCTACGATAATTACTCCAGTTTTAGACATTAAAACTATAGAACATTTTTCTGAGGAGCTTGCCATATAGGATGTTGAAAATTAATTTCAGTTTCAAATTAAGTGGTCATTTTACATAGTGGGTTAAAAAGCAATAGTTTAATCAATGGTATTAAATAATTTGTATGCACGATATTTAAATCCGATGACACTGAAGACGATTGTGTTCTGAAATAATTGGTGTTAATTCACATGAAAAATATATTAACAGTAACTGTAGTTAATTTAAGTCCTCATTCTTACCTATTAAGTTTAGATTCACCATTATATTTTACGATTTGAACGTGCGATCCTTGAATTGTAAAAATGTACTTGGAATATTTTCAGAGGGTCTAGAATAATTTGCGTGGTTGTTAAAGGTAAACTATAAAAACAAAAATTTATGCAATATGTTATTATTAGGAGGAATCATTTTTAACCATTTGTATGACGTATGGAAACTTCTCTGTGACCTATAATTTTGAGATTTGTAACATTGATAATTAAATTAACAGTTAAATGGGGATTAAACATTTAATTTAGTGAAAACACCTCGATATTATATTCGTCTAGAAGTTGTTTGTGTGAAAGTTTATTTTAAATAAGGTATCTGATACCGAATATTTTTTTTAACTTAACATTTTTTTTAGCATAGCGTCACACTCTTTGGGCTACACGCATCTGTACTGATGACGCTATTATTAAAGTAATGATGAAGGTTGAATTTAGAGGAAGTGTACATGCATTTGCGTGGAAGGAGAGTGGAAAGCCTTTAGGGAAAATAAAATTCAGTACACCCAACTGGTATTCGAACACCAATCTCACCTTCTTCTTGAGGCCAGTCTATTGTGAAAGTGACGCCTTAGATCATTCATCTTTACTCTAAGGTTTATAGGTGACCTGGTGGTCTAGGGGTAAGGTGTCAGACTTCTGTGCTGAGGGTCCGGGGTTCAATCCTTGGTCTCGGCACAGATTTAGTTGATTGTCAAACCCTTCCTTCACCTCTGACAAGACAACTTGTGAATGTGTGGAATGCCAGGCCTCTACCGTGGTTCGGATCCCACGTTAAACTGTAGGTCCTCCATTTCATCTCACAATCACCCTACCATTGCACATTAGCGTAAGTGCGTATAGCCCAAACGGGTAGTAAGACGCGGTGCTAATAATAATCTAAGGTTTATAAGGGACTAATAAAAAAATCAAGGTGGCCTCGGATAGTCTGTAGTGCTTAGAGTATGTCTAAGTGACATATGTGGCTGATTTAATTAACATGATCCGTGTGTACAAGGTTCAAATTGGGCGATAGTGGGATACCGCCCCCCCTCCTACTCCCTTACGCATCATCCCGCCTCTAGGTCACATACGAGACGCGAGATGTATATTACCATTTGCCTGGGTTAACCGCCTTCTCCCCCCTTTTGCCACCAATATACTAGTAACTGATGTAATACACTCGGTCCGGTCCACTGGAGCATTCATTACCTTATTAGTGGAGCGCTCTAGGTGTTAAGCGCTTAACTAGCAGTGCGGTACTAGGCAGCCTCTATATTGAGGTGGGGAGGTAGGGAACATGAAAAAAGGTCAGTGGTTTAAAAATTTTGTATAAAAACTTTTTTTTTTTGCCAAAATAAATACAATTTCTCTCCAATAAAAATATTGAGTTTAATTTTCTTCAGATGGTGATATCAACAGTTGTTGAATATCTGTCAAGGTTGTCTTGGAATTTAATGACAACTTTTTCTCTTTATTTAAAAAGTTTCTCATCTGATGCGGCTATGCTCATGACAGATATTCAACAAATGTTGATATTACCATGTGATTAAACTCTATGTTTGTACTTGAGCAATATTATAATTATTTTGACCAAAAAAGGTTTTGCTATAAAAACTGCGTCCCCCCTTAAAGGGTTTGGTTTGTGATGATAGGTTAACATTAATTTGCGTGTAAGTTATTAGATCGGATGTGGTCTTTGTTGATATTTTTATCAGAGGTTTCACAAACGTCTCCTTTCCCCTTTGCAAAATAAGTTTGTCACAACATATTCACAGCAGATCTAACCCTTTCTGACATTTAAAATATTTCTAGAACATCTCCCTAGTTACCATTCCACTTCACGGAAAGGTTTTGTCAGCTATACAAACAACGTTTAGTGACTTGAACCTGTGGTCACAAAGTCTAAGGTATCAGACTTTCAATGGAAGATATTGCCCAATTATTTTTCCACCCTAATGGAATCAACATTAAACAATCTCACTTTAATACTAAGCGTTAACAATATTTATGTTGGACTTAAAAGTTCTTAGAAATATTTAGAATCATTAAAAAAAGTTTTTGTTATCATTAATGATCTCGTAATTTACTAACTTTTGTTCTAAAATAAACATTGTTGGGGACCCACCTTTACATTTTTGTACGTATAAAAATAAATTTAACATATTTGTTCATGTTTATTGAGTTTCCACCAATAAATAATTAAAATTCCAATAAGGATGAAATTTGTTTTATATAGAAACTAAAATATTAGAAGAAGTCTCCCAATAAGCTTTATTTCAGAACAAAAGTTTTTTAATCAAGAGCATAAAAAAGATTTCCCAACAAAAAATATTAAATATTAAAAACTATTCAAAACAAGTTTGAGCAGCCTTAGTAATATAAATAACTCCTCCTTGAGGAGGATAAATGGATGTGTTTGCCAGGCAACTTTTCAACTGCTGCTACTTTACAACATTTTCAGAAAGTAAAGTATTATGACCTTGACATCGGTCAAGGTCATTAGAGATTGATTTATCTTTTGATGTTCAACGGCCTCTAAGAGGCTTCGGTTCAAAGAGTTTAAATTACTTTAGTCCTAGCACGATATAAAACCAAGTTCCTCTAGAACTGTAGTCAAACTCCGTCTGTTATGACAGAAAAGAAGGTATCGAATGTCTTACAGCAGTAAACCATGAACCGCGAACCAATTTTAATTTTTTTAGCACTGTGTCTTACTACCCGTTCGGGTTATGTGCTTATGCTCTAATCAACATAATGTGTTAGGGATTGCGATGGTTTAATTTAGAGGATGTGCACCCACATTTGCGTGTAGGGAGAGTTGAAAACCATTTAAGAAAAAACATCCTCACTGCACACGATTGGAATCGAACCCCAATCTCCCCCTATTTGGCAGTCTAGTCAAACACGAGAATAGCGCGTTAGACCACGTGGCCACCGAAGCGGGGTCTCCAATTTTTGTTGATTCCGAAAATATAACGGACCGTGAGCAGAATAAAACGTAATTATAATGGTTGATAAACAACAATTCCACATTTTTTTTAAGAAACTTGAGAACTAGTATACAAGTCACATGACTATACCAATATATTTAGTGAGACGAGAACCTATTTTTGTGGCAAAAGTTTATCGATAATGCAAATCAATATTACACCTTTTTTGGGGGGTTTGCGAGGTTCACTTCTTAAATACGATGCATAACTCGAAACATTCGAAGCAAAGTGGAAACCAAATTCAAAAGGCTTTTTTTGTTATCACATAACACCACTTTTAATTTCTAAGATACCCATTAATTATTTCATGCTGACTTATCTTAATGTATCTATGCTCAGGTTATATATGTCATTTAATCACTAGTCAGTGTTAAAATACTTTTAAGTAGATGTTGTAAAAATGATTACATGTTTAGTTATTTCATATTTATTAAGATATTTTAACTATATTCATAACATATTTAAGTTTGTTGTTCATATAAAATATTTAGGATATACAAAGGAGATTAGACCTTTGACTTCGATATTTTGAAACTTCTCGCACCACTGTATCTATTAATTATTTAAAAATCAGTCGAAGTAGGTGGACCAGAAGAAGAGAGGCCGCGGGAATCGAAACATTACATACAACAATAAATGAAAGTCTAAAATATAAAGTCTGATTCTTATTTTTACTTTCTCGATATCTTACAGGTATATAAAGTATTGTGATCATCAAAAAAATCAAACTTGAGATTTTGATGAATCTCGACGCTTCATGAGCCTCCCGAATCCGAAAAAGTGGTTTTTGAATTTCCGTCCGTCTGTTTGTCTGTACCTCCAAACAGAGCCTAACATATTTTACCGATCAGGCTAAAACTTGGTATCTAGGGTTTTTATAGAATTGTCCGTAGGGATTTTTGGAATTGGATACTTAGCCTTAGAATTAAGGTTAGTTTGCTGAAGGGCAAAAAGAGAAAAAGTAGATTTTCTCCAAATCGGCTCTAACGATTTTAATTAAATTTCATTTCAAAACATTTATAGATATTTCAAACAAAATGGCTACTCTCAATATTTCGGCAAAATGACTTTAAGGGCTCCGGCAAGATGCATAAATTATAATTTTTTTTATCATATCTCCGAAACTATTAGGGATATTAAATTACTTATCGTTAAAATATGTAGATCTATTTATAATACAAATATTTTATTCAAAACATATTTTTATAAAACTAATAACTTTCAAGTTTTATGCAAATAAACATATTTTAAACTTATTGAAAACAAAGTATTGCGACCTTTAAAAAAATCTAATCTAATGTTGACGTACCATGACCCCCTGAACCCTAAAAAGTGGTCTTTGCAATGCTGACTTTCTGTGTGTCTGTTTAAACTTAAAATTAAGAGTAGTTAAATAAAGGGCGAAAAGAGAAAAAATCGATTTTCTCAAAATTGGCTTTAACGATTTTGATTAAAATTCGAATCTAGGCGTTTATTAATATTATAAATAAACTTGCTTTTTTCATTTTCCCATGAAGTTAACTTTTAGGGTACTTTACAGAAGTGGAAATTTCCGTATATCCGCAACTATTTGAGATACCAATTAACTTATCATTGCAAAATTGTAGCACTATTAAAAATTAAAAACTTGTATATGAAATATATTTTTATAAAACCAACAGTTTCTGATATATTGGCAAAAATATTAATACAATTTTGGGAGCTTTAGTTGTAAAGAGATACTACTTAAGTTTTAACGCAATAATTCTCCAATGTCATGGAGTAATTAAATATAAGTAGGTCTCTCAAAAAGTTTATGTTATTTTTCCTTAAACCTCTTAGGAGGATTGTTTGTACAGCAATGATCTATCTCCATTTTGGACTCGAAAGTCAATATTTAAATTTTTATTGGTAAAAATTATAAATAAGGAATTTAATAGCAATGCGATGACATGAAGATGTGCAACCTCTAATAAAATGTCAAAAATTGTAGCCGGAAGTCGAAATTTTAATACGAAGTGTAGGGCCTTATGGACCCAATATTGATCTTTTTTATCGGTCCAAACATACAAATGAGGACATTAATTCCTTAAAAATAAAATTATAAAATTTAAAACCGGGACTCAAAAAATGTTTTGCGTAAATATAGTTCAATTTATGCTTGGGTTTGCTAGTGTACAATACTTCGTTTCACATACATTACGAGTTTATTATTATTATTATTTTTATTATTATTATTATATTATTATTATTATTATTATTATTCCTAACAATAATATACATGTCAAGAATTTGTATATTTAAATGGGTATGTTTGCTGGTTAATTACCACTACTTGCATACTATTGTGGTTGGAGACAAATAGAGAAATTTAACTTGGAACTTGGCACTTAGACTTAGTATCTCAGGAGGTCATCGTGAAACTGTCGTCGAGTTCTTGCTCGTGACGGCTTAGTGTGAACTGTAACATCAAGAGAAATGGGAGGTGGATTGGGCGAGTGTTAGTTGTAGGGGTGTATTGCCTATTCACCATAAAGGAGTATGAAGGGATTAATTCAGCAACAGAACCCCCTCAACCCTGAATCCACCTTATACCCTTCTCCCCCTACTGATTGTCGCAGCGGATTGGTTGAACTGTCGGAATATCGGAGCCGGCTTCAGATATGATTAATTCATGGGGTGGTACTTGGTATTCCCCAGCAGCTCTCTGCACCCAGACGTGTCTTGAGGCTGCGATATGCTTCTGCAGCTCCTGGATGTAGATATAACACCTATATAAATACACATACCCTACCTGCAATACACGATGACGTAGTCCACCGGATATGTAACCGTTTCAATGTATTTTAAAACCAAATAATATCAATTTATAAAACAAATTTGGCTACTTCATTACAGATTGACGATTTTATTAAAATTGTCTGAAAAATAGTGATTGTAAATTAAAAATAAAGTAGTCTTTTTTTTTATATATTCTACTGATGTTACTTAGTTATTGAAGTGCTATTTCCAGAGTGAAGAAAGGTCTTTTACGTGTCAAAACGTACATTTTATCTGCTAACTAAAACTTATATAGCGTCACTGTGGTCTCACGTTCCAAGGCGTTAACCTGGATTAACTATGATGTCAAGGTCAAAGTTCGAATCTTGACAGACAGCAATAGGAGGTGTTTTCATTCAAAAAGTGATATATAATTTTGTTCATTCTACTGCTGCTACATCTCCTTTGAACTAACCTCATCTTCACCCAATTTGGATAAAAAAAATTCAATAGTAATATACATAATTTAGTGATAAAATTGTTTATATTTAATTAAACCACTGTGTTCTGAAGTTAAATATAAAATTATTTGTAAGTGGTTCTTGGTGTTGATGAAATACTTGTACCAAGAATGTATTTCTCAAAGTCAGGATATTATCCTTAAGGTGGGATGATAAGGATTTAGATTGCTTAGGTTAATATATTTGCTATTTATACAAAAGATTTTTTCTGTCAATATAAAACAAATATTTCTCCAGTATAAAGATAATGTTTAATTTGATGCTCATGTTATTGTCAACATTTCTTGAACATCTGTCAAAGGTGTCTTAGAATTTAATGATAACTTTTCGTATTTTTTTTAAAAAAATCATCAAATGCTTAAATACTCATGGTGAACATTCAATAATTACTATTGAAACTACCCTATATAAAAAAAATTAACTCTAGGTTTCTACGGGAACAGTAATTTATTTATTTTGCCTGAAAAAATTGTTCTCTAAGAAAATTACAAAAACACTTTTACCTTTTTTCGCGTTCTCTTCCATCCCACCCTAAAAGATGTTATCGAAACCAGTTATTCTTGCAATAATATATTTCCGGTCACCATCATAAAACACATAAGAGTATCGAAAAATACTAGCAAGTAATATAACCAAATTTCCCATAAATGGGGCTCAAGTAGACCATCTTGTCTAGACCTAAATTTGATCACTGCGGTTATTTTTAATTTTTAAATTACCTCGTTTGAAAGGTGTTTTAATGTATAGTGAGCAAATATTTTGTACGGAAGTTCCAGTTTTTTAAAGTTTCAAACTATATTTAAGTGTAATTGCTATAAAAGTGAAAAGATAAAAATACTTTGAGACTATTCTTTCCACTATCTTCACTTTTTTGTATGGAATTGGGTGGGTATTTTAATAACGTATCTCTACCCGTTATGGTTTCGAGCACATATATTTATTAATTACGAACATGTCATAAGGATGATAAAGGTATAATTTTGATGAAATGTTCACAATTTTTTGTGGAGAACTGTACCAGAAAATTCCAGCTGAGATTCAAACCGCGACTTCCCCATAGTGGTAAACTGGATTAAATAAGCTTGACACTTATAGATAATGTATAATGTATCAGGTATATAATCTTGTAGTAATTATATGAACTTATTTTAAGTTTAGTCATTCTTTATCTAACCCAATAATTAATGATGATCACCTTAACTTATGTAGTCATAGTTAATAGTAAAGCTCAAATAAAATTAGGCTTAACGAAAATAGGTTTATTGACTAGGTAGTAAAATTACACGAAACTGAGTTGTAGATAAAAAAAATATTATGGCCAATATTGATTTCTTTTCGACGAATAAAAATAGATAATACATTTTGAGAAGGCAAAAAAACACATGGCACTACTTTATTATTTCAGTTCATTGCTTTAGCAATTCAAACCTATATAAAACCTAATCTGCTATGCCAACTTTTCTTATAACCTTATTTTTTTAACTTTCTAAAATAAAAAAGTAAAAGATAAAACCCAATAAAATATGATCAAATACTTTTGATATCCATATAAATAAAATGATAACGGAAACGAAGAGAATTTGGTTTATTAAATTTCGCTGAATTCTATAGCTGGGTTAAGATATTAAAAATAAAGGCTCTAAATAAACAAACTTACTCAATAAAGCTCGTTATTTTGAATTACATCATTAATGAAATGAAACAAAAGTTTATTTCACAACTTTGGATGGAGACTTTCTTTCAGAGTACTTGTAGGTACCGTTTGGAGTGAGCACTAAATGAAAAAAAAAGGAAACACTGTTTAATTTCTGTAAAACGTCTTTTAGCCATTAATCTTTTCCACTCTTATTCTTGTAACGAGACTGATTTCTAGTTCCCTTGTTATTTTCTCTTTCGTTTTATTGGCTGTGAAATATGTCTACCGCCTCCCAATCCCCCTCTCATCCCACTCTTGTTGGACAAGTAAACACAGCAAGTTGTAAAAACGTCCGGATGAACGGAACCCAAAATTCTAGTATTTGTGCAACAGGATAGACCATACCCTAACTCTTCCTACTGACCTGCTTTATAATTAAGGTTTTCTCAAGGATTTAATATCGCACCGTTCCTTCCATCCTCTTCCTCTGTTTTATTTGTTTACCTTGGGCAATAAATTACTCTCAATAATGAATTACTTTATGTGAATACGATTTAATGAGAAGTTCTATTTTCGTAATAATAAATTAGAGTACGAACGGAAATAAGGAATATAGTTGCTTTAAATTTATTATTATTATTATTATTATTATTATTATTATTATTATTATTATTATTATTATTATTATTATTATTATTATTATTATTATTATTATTATTATTATTATTATTTTATTATTATTATTAGCACCGCGTCTTACTACCAGTTCGGGTTATACGCACTTACGCTAATGTGTAATGGTAGGGTGATGGTGAGATGAAATGGAGGACCTGCAGTTTAACGTGGAATCCGAACCACGGTGGAGGCCTGGCATTCCGCACATTCACAAGTTGTGATTAATACACATCTTGTCAGAGGTGAAGGAAGGGTTTGGCAATCAGATAAATCTGTGCCGGGACCGAGGATTTTAAAAATAGTAGACCGTAGATGTATATTCATGGATATCTCCGATACTCTTGGATTATATATTTTTATTAGAATGGAAAAATATATTGTACTATTTGCCAAAGTATATATTTTAATAAGTATGTTTTTTAAGCCAACGTCCTACTACCCGTTTGGGTCGTACGTATTATGTAAAATTTACGTAAATGTGTTAAGGACGATAAAGGTTGAATGAATTTAGAAGAAATTTAACGGTATTTGTGTAGATTGAGAGTGGAAAACTATCTTTTTTTTTAATCAGTACACCTGACCGGGGTTATCTCCCCATAAACGGTAGTTCAGACAATTTCAAGACTGACGTCTTAGGACGTTTGACCACAGGAGTGGGTAGTGTGCTATTATTAGTATAAAACTTTTTTCCTCAGATTGGGCACTTTGAATAATGAACTTTTTTTAGAGACTTCACTACTTAACATCACACATTCCACATAAAATCTAAACTTGAAACCTATTGCATGTTATAACCGGGTTCCCTTAAAAAAAATAGTTTTTTATGTTTACAAGTTAAAGGGGAGGTTTACAAAAAGCGGGATGCTATTTGTTCAACGTCATATATAATTGTAAGGATCAAGAATTTAATTCACAATCCACTTTGGCAAAATTATATATTTTTTGCTATCTGTTTTAGCACAAGGGTTATTTTACACCTTTCTTTTTTATCACCACGTTTTACTACCCATTCAGGCTATACGCTTACATCTTAATACATGGAGTACAAATGAGGAGGGTAGTTGGATGAATTTCACGCTTTATATCTGGAGAAGTGTTGGTAATACCATATTGATAAATTATATTATGGAACCACCACTCCACATTTTTCAAGTATCCTGCTGAGATTTGAATCTTGACCCATATACTACTTACACGTGAGTCTATTAGAGTCTGATGTCTTGTTTAACTTTTTTACTGACCATCAATAATAGTAAATCACCGTAAATATTTCGTATCTCTAACTTATTTATTAAAAACCGCCTGTAGTTACAATGGATACTGCCCGCAATTCTATACTGTATGAAAGGTAGCATCAATATCTATCTCACGGCGCTCTCCTCGCTTATAACCTTATTAATAGAACAGTCTGTAAAAATCTCCGTAAATGTAGACTTTTATCAGCAAAAGAAAAGATATTCAACCTGGGGTCCACGTAACAAATATAGAATTATAATCTATATCTGTATGTATTTTAACATATAAAATACTTGCTATTCACAATTGACTTGAATATCCATTTTGCACACATACATACATACATACATACATACATACATACATACATACATACATACATACATACATACATACATACATACATACATACATACATACATACATACATACATACATACATACATACATACACATACATACACACACATACACATACACACACACATACACATACATACATACATACATATACACATACACATACATACATACACATACATACATACATACATACATACATACATAGTACATACATACATACATACATACATACATACATATATACATACATACATACATACATATATACATACATACATACATACATACATACATACATACCATACATACATACATACATACATCAACATACATACATACACATACATACATACATACATACATACATACATACTTACATACATACATACATACAACATACATACAATACATACATACATACATACATACATACATACATACATACATACATACATACATACATACATACATACATACATACATACATCAACATACATACATACATACATACTACATATTACATACACACATAATACATACAAACATACATAAATACATACATACATAGTACATACAGACATACATAGTGTATACATACATATTATATACACAGCTAATCACGCCGCTCCTTTACGATATTGGTAAGAAACTGTGCATATATCTCAAAAAACAAATCCGTACTTAATCCATCCTTACTAACTCTCTCCACACTTCCCTTTCCTTGCACACTCCCTTCACTTCAACAACATCCATACACCGAGTCATGCATGCTCTTTTATTCTTAAAAAATCTCAATATTTCTCTTTTTCACACATTCGTATACATTAATTAGCTACGTCATACATGGATGGCCTACCCCTTCCCTTTAATCCAAACACTCTACTTTCATATATTTGATTCGTCACTCGATCCACACTCATCCTCTCAACATATCCAAACCAACGTAAGACGCTTATTTCCCATTGAACTATTGGATTCCCTTTCAAACTGCACTCCTTCAGTCTCCATTCATTACTGACTCTGTCCATTCAAGTTTGTCAACACATATTTCTTATATATCACATTCTTACCGTATTCATCTTGTTATTATGTCTCTCCTGACAAACCCACGTTTCACAGCCATAAAAAAAAAGGTTGGTGTAAACACTTATATATATATATATATATATATATATATCCATCTTTACCTCTTTCGATACTACTTCATTCTTTGCCATAGTCCACATACATACAACATCTCTCCGTGATGCATTCACCCATCTGTCAATTTCACCATCTATTCTTCTATTTTTACATAAAATTCTGCCCAGATTCACAAAATAATGTATTTATTCTAACAGTTTTCCATTTATACAACGCTGACAAACATTTTCTGATCCGTCCTTATTAAATTTATCATCTTAGTTTTCAAGACATTTATACGAAGATTCATTCTGCCTGTCGCTTCATTCAAACAATTTGATGCATTTTGCAAGTCACTTTCATTCTCAATCATTAATGTGGTGTTATCTGCAACTAGCGGCACTCTAACATTCACATTTTACATTTGTACACCAACCGCGTCCTTACAAACATCTCTAATACACTTATCCATGAATACATTTAACAACCCTGGAAACATAGCACAAACCTTGTCTAACATCCTGTTCAATATCAAACCATTCGCTCAAAGCTCGATCTACCATAACGCATGCAAATCTCATACCAAGAGAAACTATTGTAATCGGGAATTTTTTAGAGTTGGAAATGATTTAAAAAGGCTCTAATGATTTGGCTCAAATGTTTTTTTTAATAATGTACATGTTTTTTTTATAATTTATTTATTAAAAATATTCACTTAATAGTAATTCACTAATTATTATTTGAAAAATTAGCATTAAAAAAAATGCTTTTATTATTTGGTTAAAAATTGTATGTGGGACGATTTTACGTAATGGGTGCCTTGAAATTTGTTTTTATTATAAATAAAAATTTGTTTTTAAATTTTTTAAATATAAATAATTTTAGGGAAATTTACATATAATGGATTTTTGAATATTTTTTTTAAATAGGTAAAAGTGATTTTGTGTGAAATTTATGTTCGAAGATTGATTATAATGATAAACAAGATGATATGCTTGCTTTTAAAAGAAAAACCTTCTTAAGGCTTGTTTACTAAAAACCTATTTTTGAAAATCTTGCTTTAAGCTATAATAAACTATTTTAGAAGATTTTGTACGATTGTATCATATCATTTATTTGTTTTATAACTATGAAATGGGTTGCTATGAATACTATAAATATCTGCGTTGGTTTTTAATTTCACCTCCTATAGTAGAGGTGATTGGGGGGGGGGGGGGAGAGCACGGTAAGTTATCATTGGCCTAAGGCGTAAGCGATATGTAAAAGGTAGGGAACCACTGGGCTAGCGTATTGAACTAAAATAACTCCATGATACAAATTTTTGTAAAAATTACGCCCCATATTAATTATGTTTAGGGTTAAAGGGATAATCCCTAATTAAGATATATCGTCAATAATATCCATCGCTTCACCTTAAGGTAGGGTTAAAGGAGACATGAGAAAAGACAAGTGTGTTGCAAGTTTTACAGCCAAAATAAATAAAATATTGCTCCAGTACAAACATAGTGTTTAATTTTCCTCACATGTTGATATCAACAGTTGTTGAATATCTGAAATTTATTGATAACTTTTCCTCTTTATTTAAAAAGTGTATCAACTAATGCCAATATGCTCATAACAGATATTCAACAATTGTTGATATCATGGGAATAAAACTAAATTATATGTTTCTACTGGAGCAATATTTTATTTGTATTGACCAAAAAAAGTTTGTATATAAAAACTGCAAAAATACCTTTTCTAGCACTCAGTACATCCCCACCTTAACCACGGAAACAAAAGTATTTTTCATTATTAGTATTTTACGCGCAGTGCTTTCTTTACCGTCAGCTAAACCCAGCAACAAACCGCGCAGAACAACTAATGAAATATTACTCCACCGCAATTCTTTCTATGAAGAGGTGGATTATTTTGTTCACTCAAGTTATTTTTATACTTTAAAATAAATAATTTTTCTCCCTCCTTCATTGTCTTACTTCCTCCGTAGCTTACTTCTCTGCCATTTCTATATCTCTCTCTGTCTCTATTGTTTGTGTTTAAAAGTCAAGTGAAATAGTAGAAAAGGTCACAACTGAAGACCGAACGAAACTCTGCGGCAACAAAAGTCCCCGAGTTCACATAAAATACATAACTCGCATTTTTTTATCCCTCTTATTTGATTTAGGAACTACTTAAAACTTCAGAACTAGGGGAAAAAAGGCTTTTTTTAAAAACATATATTTATGTGTGAATAAAGTAAAGATGTTTTGTACTATGTCACCTGAATTTTAAGTAATGTTCTTAATTGGTTTACTAAGTTATATATTTTTGTAAACTGCTTAAGACTATGACTATAAGCTGTATTTTTCTAAACTTTGTATGACTGTTTTACGCATTTATATAGTTCTTATTTTCAAAAGAAATATTGTCGGGAAATTCTACTAGTTTTTTCATAATTTTATGAACAATTTTAAGTTTTATTTTCACCCTGCCTTACTACATGTTCGGGTTGTATACACAGGCCTATTATGTTAACTACACTAATGTAATAGTTATTAGGAAGTTTGAATTTAAAGTGTATCCGCTTTTGCGTGTAGACTGAAAATCTATCTAATAAAGACATCCTCAGTACACTCGGATTGGGACTCGAACCTTGACCTCCCCGTCATCGGCAAACCAGACTAGATGAGCTTGACAATATATTGCATGACCAAAGGTACGGGTAACAAAGTTATTGGAGTTTTAAGACTTAAGTTATCTTTAGAAAAAATGTTAATGTGGTTTTTATAGGGGTGATAAAATCGTTGAGGACCTTGTTATAATATTTATTTTTACAATTATGAAACCCTATTATTGCTTTCTAAGAAGGAGGACCAAATGGGAAAAATAGTACAAACTTTTTAGATGTAATTTTCAGATAAAAAAACTCTTAGCATTCAGAGTTTCCATTCGTTTACAACAAATTTTTAAGTTGATAATTTATGTTATTGCAACAGGTATATTATATGTTTACGTTAAGTTCAGTATTTGCGTTGGATTTATATGGTACTTACTGTAGTGCTGGTTTCTGAATTATTTATTAAAATGTAACAAA
This sequence comes from Timema podura, assembly GCA_033556935.1. Classification (NCBI taxonomy): domain Eukaryota; kingdom Metazoa; phylum Arthropoda; class Insecta; order Phasmatodea; family Timematidae; genus Timema; species Timema podura. The sequence goes on along the minus strand of JAVRXN010000009.1, from coordinate 96,608,173 downwards.
ATTAAGACAACTTAAATAATTGTATTAAAAATAAAAATACTTAATCATAAATCAATTATTAAAAGTAATTTTGCCTCAGCCCACTGAAGAATGAAGAAAATCGTATTTTAAGCGATGCCCGATTAGAGCTTAATCGTCCATTTAAGTTATCCGGTTGACTGTAGATTTAAAATGTAGTAAAATAAAATCTTATATCTAATATTTCAATTGCTTCATCATAGCAGTTACAATTAATAACGCCACTATCCAGGTGAAAAGTCTCCTTAAACTCAACTTTCTTACGTATCCAAATCATTGGGTTTGTATACGCTGATTTTTGTAGGAATAAAACATTTAAAGGGACTTTTCTCTTACCAGAAAAAGGAAAAAAAAAAATATTTACATGTACATTTCTACAACATTTAGATTATAGGCTTAGAAACAGTTTAGACATGTGATTGTTGTGTCGCTCTACAACTTGAGACCATTATTTTCACACCTCATAACATTATTTGTTAAAACATCAGGAACCTTTTCTTAATATCGTCCATACATTCACTGAATAAGTAGATTATATCAAGATAATGCTAAAGACATACAAACACATCAAAATTATATGTCTTGTACTACGTATGTCTATGATTTTTATTTAATCACTGTTCAAATAATAGTAGTTTGTAGTTCTGAATATATTTATGCCTCTGTATGGTCTAGAGCTATGATTTAAATTTAATATATAAGGCTTAATCTAATTAGATAATAGTACAAGTATTCATAGAGATTTCGAGTATATTACAAATTATAACATTACTACAAGGTACTTAATGTTTGATTAATTCTAATTTAAACATTAAGATTTTATTATTTGTACGTATATTAATTTGTGTAATTAGTATACGTAGCTAGAAGCACCATTATAATTTAGTAATATCCATTAAAAATGAATTGTATAAACAATACTTAATTATATTTATAATATCACTCTCATAAGTTTAATATTGCTTGTCTGTGTGAGAATATAAAAAAATTTATAAAATTGTGTTATATTATTGATTATTATAAAATACAAGATGTATTGAAACTAAATTGTTTTATATAAATAATATAATTATACAGTAGTCATAATTTCACTAAAATACTTATCTTTTTCTTAGTATACGATTTAAAATATAGGCCTATTAATTTTCTGCAAATTTAAATCCAATGTATTGAAGTATATAGCATGTTAAGCATCTGATATCCTTACTTTTTTATTTATATGATTCCTGCTATTCTTTTATCCCTATATCCATGCTTATAATATGGTTCTCTTGACATGAGTGTGTTTATTCTCATGTGTGTGCAGGTATCTACGGGCACAGGGATAATGTCCCACTTTGTCAACCTACACATCGTGGTCCCCGAGGCGTTCATCCTGGGAAGTGGCGAGCATCACGTGGACGTTGGCAGTGGCATCAGTCTAGTCTGCATCATAGAGAAGGTCAGTCCGCCACCTCTTGGCTCCTTATGGACTCTTGCTCACTGCAGTCCTGTTTTAATAGGAATAATAGATTCTTATCATTCGTTCACTACGTCACTCAGGCCCATGTCTGCGGCTGTTATTTTTGATAGATAACATCAATAGTATCACTACCAATGAAATAACACTGATAATATACTAAAATTTTATCATCGTTGATCGTAAAAATAGATGTTTGCATTTGGTAAAATATTATTTTTGTTCATGCCAAAATCATACTATTTATTTACACCAGCCAGCACAATCTGACAATTGTGTATATTTATACAACTACCTCCTATTCTGCACTGCATGCCTAATACAAGTCTTTCCTTCGTACCAAGAAATGGCTTGATAATTTTTAGTATCACCAAGTCCTATTCTCTAGGGGGGTAGTATGAAGAAGGAAACGTTTGAGGGGTAATCTTTTCGCATTTGCTTTGAATGAATGTGGGAAACTATTAAGTATAAACCACCCTCAGTAAACCTCACAGGTATTTGAACCCCAATAATCCCATCATCAGTAGGTCAGTTTAACACGAGCGTGACGCCTTAGACCATTCGGACACTGAAGCGGGTAAATGGCTTAGTGATGGACTGACTGATTGACCAAGCAAGACATCAGTGGCAAACATTGGTATCATATTAATTAAAAGGTAGTTTGTATTTGATACCATTTTTTTATGTTGACCTTTAATAATAAAAAAATAGGTCCAAAAACTAAACATTATACTTCCCTCACTTTTCAAACTGTGAATATAAAGATAATAATGCTTTATCGTCATCAAAATGTTTTCCTTTAAAACATTTTACATAAAATGCCAATTAAATGGCCGTGAGTAAAAGTTTATAAATCTACTGGATCTACTTCCATGCATTTATAAGTTATGAAATGAATTCTGCAGTTCTCAATACATACATTTGGTGACGAGTTTGGCAATTGGATGCTTTAATGTAGTGAATGAACATTTGTTTGGTAAGCTGCTGTGAATTGTGCTCTAGCAAGTTCAAAAGTCTGTCGAATTGGACAGGAAATTGATCATTTATATTAAGTTTGGCAAGCTAAAACGCTTAGCCATATAAGCGGTGACAACTCTTAAACCGTCGTTTAAATGTATCCCATAATAAAAAGCCAACTGTTTTAAAATATATTTAATTTTTTTATGTGCCAACAATAAATACGATTTATATATTGTACTATAGTATTATTCACACAGTTAGTATAGTTATATATAAAAAATGTAAAAAATGTTACAGTTCATAAAGTGACGCAAACTTTGTTCATTCTATGTGTGGAACCCACCCCTAGAAGTGCCACAAATACCGTACTATATTGAAGGAATTTTGCATGTTTGCATTCCTTCCTTTATCACACGCATAGCGGCACTATCAGCCACAAACACACCGTTTAGAAATTAGAGAGGGGAAGCTTAAAACCCCAAATAAGTAAACAAAAACAATAAACTTCATCACATATAAAAGATACAGCCCAGTGGTTTCTGAATTGTTGGTTACGAAAGATTTTTGAAATGTAAATATTTTGTAATTATCAAAAATATAAAATCATAAAAACAGTGAGAAAGTGAAAAGAAAAATTAAAAAGGGGGAGGGGGGGTAAGTATGTAAAATGTATTGACAAGAAAATCTAATTTTATGACCATGTCTGTAGCGTTTTGATGGCCCTTCTCCTTATCACATCTTCGTGTCTTTTTAGTTGGATTTTCAACGATAGTAAGAATAAAATTGGAATTTTGAAATAAATTGTAACTGTGGAAGAGATTGACTTGAAAATGACTTACATCGACCTGGACGTCAATGTCATCACCGGAAACAAGCCTACCCTGCACCAACACAAAATTATTAAAAATGTATGAACACTTTTTTGTAAATTTATATTAAATAATATATATGAAAAGAACTACAGTGAAAAAGAAAATACCATTCAATCCCTCAACTCTACGTCCATTAAAGCTAGGTGTATCACAAAACTTGCTCTTTTAAAAAACCATTGTGCTTATAAAAAGGTTTGGGAAGCACTGAGCCAACAATCTGTGTCTCGTTCAACACAATGTCTAATTTATATTATAACCATGTGAAAATTGTCTTTTTTTAAATGTTGTTCAAGAAATAGTGTTGACACGTATGTGTGTATATATATATATATATATATATATATATATATATATATATATATACACATAGTCTTAACATCTATTCAGGTAGTACGCACGTATGATAACTACTCTAATGAAGTAGGGATGAGGAAAGAAGCATTTTGGAAGTATTCTACCCGCATTTGCGTGGAACACGAGTGAGAGACCATTCAGGGAAAACCACCCTAAGTAGACCCGATCAAGATTCAAACCTCGATCTCCACGTCATCAGCAGAATGAGTGACGCCTCAGACCACTAGGCCACTGAAGTGGGTCGTATCACAATAGATAGAAAGATAGCAATAAATGTTCCCAATGCTATGTCCTGAGAGAGTAGAGGAAGTGTGTGTGTGTGTGTGTGTTTGTGTGTGTGTGTGTGTGTGTGTGTGTGTGTGTGTGTGTGTGTGTGTGTGTGTGTGTGTGTGTGTGTGTGTGTGTGTGTGTGTGTGTGTGTAGAGGTCATCTAGCAGATTGTGTGCGAAGACCCGTTCACTCAGTGTAGGAGCTGCTCTGTATACACACTCGGTATTTAACTGGATCACTCGGACAAATCACTAGGGCGCCCAGTATTTGTGTAATCTCTTACCTGGAATGGAAGTGTGAATACTAAACAGTCGGAAAATGGAAGGGAATGTTAAAGAGGACATGGGGATTGGGAGTGAGATAGATGGTATACAACGGGGTGAGATAAAGAGAGAGAGAAAGGCATGAGCTACCTCTTAAATGTGTGAGTAGAAGTAAGAGATATTGAAAATAGGAGGTTGGACTAAATAATATTTGAAGGAAAGAATAGATATATACAATTTGTAATAACCACTACCGATGTGGATAGGTGAGAAGTTGAAACCCTCCACTCAAGATATTAAAGCCTCTAACGTCTGTTAAGAAGGTTTTTACTCCTTTTGTCTTCCTACTTTCCCCTTCAAGCCTTTCATCTTAAATTCCAACTCTTTCATAATTTTGTCTTAAGATTAGAGAGTTTAAGTCCCTAATAACCAACTTTATAAAATGTAAGAAATATTATTATTTTATTGTTAATTCAATACATTCTACTCTATTAAAGACTTTTTTAATCATGCAAGCTGAACAATATCAAAGTTAGTTATTATTGATATTTGTTCTCACTTTGATACAAACGACTGTTATCGACAATTCACTATTCCTACATCAAAAACATAAACCTAGTGGTAATCACAACCACTAAATAATTTGGATCGTGAGGACTATAGATACGATAAGTGATTGAGAAATAAAATATAAAGTGGAATTCTGA